>CM032447.1:88604188-88701688 GCA_019049505.1 Pachyrhynchus sulphureomaculatus | reverse complement strand
GTGGCGCATTAAGATGAATGAAGCAAAGTCAACACTATTCATTTTACCAATAAAGCAAATCAATATCTGCCAATTAGCTGAAATAATGCTTAGATTCCGTATGAAAATATTGTAAAATTACTTGAGATGCAAAGCTTCGCTGTAAAGTTCATGTTAAAAAGAAAAAAAAATTATTAGCTGACTGGAAGAAATTTCACCCTGCCTATATATAATAAAAACAGATTCTCAAACCTCTGGGGCTGTGCCGTCGAGAGCAATATCAAAGTGATACGAGACCATTATTAAATTTGCAAGGACTCATGAACCCATGAGACTGGCAAGACTATCCACCTCCTCGACAACTTATGGTACAATTAGTGAGGCGACTCAAAAGGGCAAAACCCTCTGAGTTAGTAGAATGATACTGTTAAAAGCCGAGTATTGAGGCTGAGCTTAAGTGTACGAGATATGTTAAGGAACACTAGTGAGTAAGTCTTTAGTTTGGATTTATAGTCTTGATAAATTAGGTTAGCTAAGAATTACTCATTGGTCCAGTCTGATTAGATTGTAGTATATAAAATACCTCGTAATGGTAGTAATAAAAAAACATGTCATTACCGAATATAAAAAATTCCGTTTTCTTATAAAAAATAATTCAAACTTAAGATAGGATGAAATTGAAAATAATTATCTTGATTATGTACCTATGAATATTCAAAAAGAAATTACTAGTTTAGAAATAAAAACAACATTCTATTTTATAGGCAGTTTTTACGAAAAAATGTAAAGACCAATTATTTTATAGTACAGAAACTTGATACAGGTTACAACTGTAGGTTAATAGAAAATTTGATGTAGAAGGAGATTCTACAGGTTAACAAATCTGTCGTTACCCAGTATCCATCCAAAATATAGAAACTATGTATCTTATATATATATATATATATATATATATATATATATATATATATATATATATATATATATATATATTTATATTTATATATTTATATATATATATATATATATATATATATATATATATATATTTATATAGTTTATATATATATATATATATATATATATATATATATATATATATATATATATATATTTGTTTAGTATATCAAGAAAAAACACCACCTACTACTCCCACAGTGCAGTCAAGGATGGTCGATATTGTCTCCAGGTAGCGTATCAAAAAATATATTTTAATGAAGCTAGACACCCAAAAAGGTCCTGGCGCTGAGAAAATACTTGCCATAGTACTTAAAAAGCAAGCGAACTAACTAAATTTTTCTGTTGTCTGTTCATCGCTCCTGTTGAAGCTAATATGGTTAGCGAATCACGCGTCAAGTGCAAAAATAATGTGTTTGGTGTAGTGGTGATATATACTGAGTAATATTTTTTAAAATATCTAGAAGAATTTAACATTATTAGCGATCATCAACATGGTTTTCGTAAGCAAAGCTAAACAGGAGAGCTTCTCACTTATATAATACACGTTTGGAACAACTCAATTGAACATTTTGGAGAATCTAGAGCAGTTCTACTTGATATATCCAAGACATTCGACGGTGTTTGGCATGACGGATTGTTGGCTGTTACTCTCTTATGGTGTGTCCAAAACGTTTTCTTTATGGCTCTCGGGTTTTCTCAGAGAGCGTTCTTTACTGGTGACGATTGACAGATTTTCCTCTAATACCCTCACTATCGACGCCGCGCTGGTTTGCTCCGTACTGTTTGCTATTTACTTTCTCATTTACATTAACGCTATTATAGAAACGACCAGAAGTCCAATCTACAGCTTTGCAGATGACAGTACGCTCATTTCTTCATTCACTTTCAGTGGACAGCAGCAAGTCATTCAACTTAACAAAGACCCAGAAGAAATTCTATCTTGAGGTGACAGTAACCAAGTAGAATTTAACGGCACAAACGCTCAGGCGGCAGTTTTTTTTCTAAAAAAGTTAACCTTGCGGAACCCGACATCGTTATATCACCACACTCCATTTCTCTAGCCTCGTCACTTAGGTTGCTGGGCGTTAACCTGGGAGCAAATATGTCTGAACATGTCACATGCATAACAAAGAGCTTCTCAAAAGCTGAGGATACTACTTCGAACTAGAAAGCTTTACACTGCACGACAACTGTTAGTTCTGTACAAAGCTCAAATTCGACCAACGATGGAATACTGCTCCCAAAACATACACTGCATTTGTTGGATTCTATTCAGGAGAGAGCTGATTGGCGACCCAGAACTTACCATAATGCTCAGTAGGTTTTTGGCTGCTAATGCGTTGGTATAATGTTTTATCCCATTTCTATATGGCTAGAAGGTCATCATCCCTTTTATTTACCATAAGGTACCAACCAATGCTGTATACCCTCTGATTTTCTAGCATTATTCTGTTTTGTGGGTTCTGAGTGACAATCTTATTGTTCTGTCTGGAGATCACGACAGCGCTAACTAATCAGTTCTACAATTTACTCTCCCGACAGCGTATAAATATGTCGTATGGTTCGGAAAGTCGGCTTACTGTCACCTACTCACTAGTAGGCATCAATAATGCCAAGTGAGACTTTGGCGAAACGTCTTCGACTATCAAGCCAAAACAACGCATACGTACAATGCTCTCAGAATTGAAGAATGTACCGAGAAAATTAGATTAAAGGCAAAAAGCAAGAATGTATAGTATTACGATTATACCAAATATTCGTATGCTAAATTATATGAGATTCATGAAAAAATAACCTCCCTTGATTTTTACATCTCTTCAGGTTTTAACATCCTCGATCTCAAAATCTCCCATTCTGTCAACCAGCCCTTTCTGTTATCAGGATAACTCTCGAATCTAATTAGATACGAGGGTTATAAGGTAAGTACCTGGTCTTGACAAATAAAAAAGATTTTTATGTGTAATATTTATTTTATTTTTCAACATAGCCTCCTTTTAGCTTGATACACTTATGTAGTCAAACGTTTTTCTATTTTTTATCCCATCTAATCAGCACGATTCCTCCAACTTGAAAAGTTGGCTTTTTTTCAGCAATCACCTCATCGTTTGAGACAATTTTTTTTCCACCGAGTCATTTTTCATATTCGGAAATAAGAAATAATCGCTGGGAGCTAAATCTGGTGAATATGATGGATGCGGAAACAATTCGTATCCTAACTCATGTAATTTTACCATGGTGATGACACAAATATGCATGCGTGCATTGTCTGATAAAAGAGAATTTTTTCCTTGGCCAAATGCGTGGTTGAAACGATCCAATAAGTTGACATAATACTGTCCATTAATCGCTTTGCCCTTTTCAAGGTAATCGACGTGTATTAAGCCGCGTGCATCTCAAAACACTGTGGCCATGACTTTGTTGGCCGATAAAGTCGCATTGGCCTTCTTTGGCGCCGGTTTGCCACGGAAAACCCACTGTTTGAACTGTTCCTTGATCTCTGATGTGCTGTGAGGAATCCATGATTCGGCAACAGTTATAAATTGATGCCAAAAATTATTCCTATTACGCTTTAATATCACCAAACATTCTTTTGAAGTTGACACAGTGATGAGCAATCGCGGAACACATCTTGCGGAAAGCTTTCTCATAGCCAAATGATTTATTAAAATGTTCTGCAACCATTCAATTGAAATGCCCATAGTCTCAGCAATCTCACTCACTTTCACTCTTCGATCATTTCTGATGTGATGACCTCATTTGGACGCCCTGGACGTTCTTCATCAAAAATGCTTGTACGGCCACGTTGAAATTTAGCTGTCCATTATTTTATGGTCGATAACGAAGGTACAGAGTCCCCATAAACTTAGCTGAGTTTCGCTTTTATCAATTGTTTTCTTTTTCAAAAAAAAAAATTATCACTGCTCGATATTCAATTTTTTCCATTGTTGTAAAATGACAAAAGTTGCTCTGTTTAAATGGCTGCCGGTCCCAAACTAAATAACGCAGCGACTTGAAAATTTGACAGGATTCTTTTTTCAATAGTAGTAGCGCCATCTCTCGCCGAGGCCAGGCACTTATCATACAACCCTCGTAACAATTTCAAATTTGGTAAACATATACTTGGAGTAAGACTGGAACCTACGATTATTGAATTTTTAAGTGATATTACTTCAAGGAAAGAGCGTTAATGAGGGGGAATGTGGATAAATTTTGTACGGTTTGAATAGTATTATGCGACTTTTTTCTATTTTCTTTTTTGTTGAATTTATAAACAAGTTTTAAGAAAAATATTTTATTGGTAAATATATAATAAAAAGGGATTAAAGGGTGGAGAGAGTATTATAAGGATTGGTTTATTGATTGTTGGCATGGTAGTGCGGTGTGCCTATTTATGCACTACAGTTTATTGTACTCCCCTCTCTGATTATAGAAACGTCGTCCCTTTAAAAAAGTTTGTCAGTTTGTCCTTTAAAGTCCTTCATTGGGAATTCGTCCTCCTGATGTATATCTTCAAACATTTTATGTTCACTGCGAGTCAGTGCCACACACTGGAACAGGATGTGCGTTTCTGCCTCTTCACCACATGGTCTGTATATTGTGGAACCATTGTGGATTTCCGTTTTCCTCAGGTAAGAGGTCCTACTATTAGAGTGATTTGCACCCTTGTTTAAAACAGAACGTTAGTTCTTAGTTTCTCTGAAGCGCCGCCAGTTACGTTTCTTGTATGTCTTTGGCTAGACGTTGTTGATATGAGTATCTACTAATTATCATTTTGACATACCAAACGCCGGTTCTCGATCCTTGTATGTTTAGTAGTTAAATTCTGTTGTTTCTAGAAGAGAGTTCTACAGGTCACGTTGATACTCCACGGTAATGTTGAAGTTAGACTGATGGGCATCCAAAGCGTTTAAAGCGGTTTGATTCTCTAAGAAAATATATATTTCTTGGTTGCGATAATCCCGTCTAATATTCTTGTAAACACATGCTTGTAACACGGATATTATTGAACTTGTCACTCCACTTGGACTTTTCTGCATATATGCCAACACCTACTTTGCTCGGAGTTTTTAATCCGTCGGTGTAATAGATTATGTCTTTTATCCTCGGAGTCTTTGCCTTCGTCCATAGCCTTGAATCGCACCTAATTCTAGGTTTTTTTCAAAATTGTACGACGTTGTCGTATACTCAGATTGCATGTTTAAGCGTTCGTCATTTATTAGATCTATAACTTTTATGTGATCAAATTGTACAAGTTTTTGTTTCCATTCCCCCATTGTTATCATTAATAGGCGCTATTGATAGCTTCGCTTTGATATATATATATATATATATATATATATATATATATATATATATATATACATATATACTCGTATATTTACAGGGTGGTTCAAATTGGACACTTTTAAAGGTAAGTTTTTGTTTCCATTCCCCCATTGTTATCATTAATAGGCGCTATTGATAGCTTCGCTTTGATATATATATATATATATATATATATATATATATATATATATATATATATATATATATATATATATATATACATATATACTCGTATATTTACAGGGTGGTTCAAATTGGACACTTTTAAAGGTAAACCCCTTTATCTAAAGGAGATAGACCAAAAACTGTGTCTGAGGCTCAATTTTTATGATAAACTCAATGGTGAAAATCGCATATCGATATCTAGTACCGTTTTAGATATACAGGGTGTTTTTGAAAAATCTACATTTTGGAAAAATGTTTGTATTCTTTTCTTATTGAAAATTCTTGTTTTCTGTAAAAACATTCTCAAAGCACTTTTTCACGTGGATTTCAACAGTGTAAGTTACATTTTTTTACAACTAATATTTTAATAGTTATTAAAGCAAAAATATATTTTTTAAATGGGATACTCTGTATATTTTTCCTTATCCGAATAGACCTTTAAATTACCATTCTAAAAATATAGCACACTTTATATTTTGCTTAAATCTACTTCAAAATATTAAAGTTTTCAGTTTTTACGCGAGTTTTAAATGCACATTTTGTGAAGTAGGGTTTGGATGGAGCGCTATATGGTTTAATTCAATTATTTACTCGTAGTTGTCAAATTTTACTTCAGGATCAGTTATTGAATTGTCAAATAAATCGTAATGAAGTTTAAAAATTACGAAAAATGGGATATGATAGTGTGTTTTCATACAAACCGGGGAAAATTCGGAAGCGGCAAGTAATTTGCACCACGAACGGTATCCAGAGAGGCGTCAACCCTGCAAGGATATATTCGCTCGATTGCGACATAATAGTGGCCAGTTTGAAAAGAAACGACCCAAAAATTATGCATCAAACAGGGATAAGGAGTTAGAAGAAAGTAGTTTTAGGAAATATCGGAAATAATCCCAACACTTCAACCTGACTGTTAAAAGAATCCACTGGACTACCAAGAATTAACGTAAGTCGTACTTTGAAGAAGCACAAATTCAGGCCATATAGGACAAGAAAATTTCATCACCTTAGAGAGGGAGATTTTCAACGGCGTATGGATTTTTGCCAATGGTTTCTGGAGAATTGTAACCATGTTCCGAATTTTTCATTAAATTGTATTTGGACAGACCAAGCTTATGTAAGCAATGCAGGTATTTTTAACCGTTACAATTCTTATATGTGGGCACAAGAATATCCTTATTTAGTTGTAGAGCAAAGAAATCAAGGCAGATTTGGATTTAATGTGTGGGCAGAAATTTTTAGAGGCAGGGTTATAGGTCCACTTATTTACGAAGGAACACTCACCTCTCAGAGGCAGCAAATAGAACCTCTTGTTGATGAATTGCTGTTAATGGACCTCAGAAATATATTTTTTCAACATGACGGGGCACCCCCTCATAACGCTGCAGTTATCAGTAATTTTTTATCGGCCAATTTCGGCAATAACTGGATAGCCAACCAAGGTCCGAACCGTTGGCCGGCAAGGTCACCGGATTTAACACCCATGGACTTCTATCTCTGGGGAAGATTGAAAGACCTAATTTTTAAATTGCCGACAAACACCAGGCAAGAGTTAGAAGTCGCAGTGATACAAAGTTTTGCAGCTCTCACTCCACTTGAACTAATCAACTTGGTAAGTAGTGTCCAGAAAATGTGCCGCCTATGTGTAAATGAAACTGGTCGACATTTTGAACATCTCTTATAGAAAATTGTTTTGTTTTAGTTTGCTCTACTCGGAATAAATTGTTTTATTGTTGTTTTGTTTTATTTTTTACATAGTTTAAAGCACTAAAGCATTTAGTAAATTTCATTGTAGTTATGACTCTTAGAGTTACTTCTGGGAATTTTTTTTACGATATGACTGCTATCGGTAAACAATTGATATTGGCTCTCCATTCAACGCCTACTTCACAAAATGTGCGTAAAAACTGAAAACCTTTATATTTTGAAATAGAGTTAAGCAAAATATAAAGTATGCTATATTTTTAGAATGGTAATTTAAAGCTCTATTCGGATAAGGAAAAATATACAGGGTTTGCCTTTTAAAAAATATATTTTTGCGTTAATAACTATTAAAATATTAGTTGTAAAAAAATGTAATTTACACTGGTGAAATCCACGTGAAAAAGTACTTTGAGAATGTTTTTACAGAAAACAAGAATTTTCAATAGGAAAAGAATTACAAACATTTTTCCAAAATGCAGATTTTTGAAAAAAACACCCTGTATATCGGAAACGGTACTAGATATCGATATGCGGTTTTCACCATTGCGTGCGTTTATCATAAAAATTGAGCCTCAGACACCGACATCAGTTGTCGTCTATCTCCTTTAGATAGAGGGGTTTCCCTTTTAAAGAATCCAATTTGGACCATCCTGTACACACACACACACATATATATATATATATATATATATATATATATATATATATATATATATATATATATATATGTATATATGTAATATATAAATATATATATATATATATATATATATATATATATATATATATATATGTATATATGTATATATATAAATATATATATATATATATATATATATATATATATATATATATATATATATATATATATATATATATATATATAGGGATAATACTTTTATAATTATTTCTACAGCTGTGGTGGAGATGCTATTTAGAGCTCCGATGGAACATAAGCAAGCCAACCGAACTGCGAACGATTTAATTCCGTGATTGCCATTCTTTACTCTATTATCATCCAGCATACTGTCCCTTAGTGATTCGTCGAGTGTATAGTTGCTTCGAATATATTTGTTTGTTATTTTCAATCTTAACGGAAATACTATGTAAAGGAATATAAATACAGAAGGATCAAAAAAAAAATTGCTGCTTTTACAACTTGTATTTGCAAGCATACTAGGTAATTAACTTTACGAATGTTTTCAGTTTAAATAATGTTTATATGAAATTAATTGTACCAGCGTTTACTAAAGATAAAATAATATATAAAAGTTAAATACATTTTTAAAACATTGTAGATTTATCTGCAACAAATTTTTAGAATTGCCTAAAAGTACGGCCCACTTTTTCTTGGTAAAATATGCGGTATCTCCAAAAAGAAATCTTACTGTTGTCTGAGGACTTTTAAAATTTGCATCACGAAATTGTCCATATTTATACATTTTGCTCTAATTTGCATAAGAGATGCCTATCTAATCCATGATTTATTTATTTTTTTATAACGGCATTTAGCCAGTGGGTATATGCAATTCAAAGAAACTTGAACATGATATTGGACATATTTTATATTAGCTAATATTTGTAGGAATAACTTTCAAATTTCTATTTCAGGATACCACTTTCAACGAAGTGTTGCATGTTTAACAAATATATGTGCCTGTTTTCTCGTATCCCTTCAATGGATTTAATTATGGTATGATTTTTTCTACCAGATCTGTTGGTTTTTTTTTAATAGAAAGACACAAAACATACAAAGTTGTAAGCTTTAACTACAAAGGACCTTTTAAAATTATTTTTGACATTTAAGTATAAAATACTTTTAGTATTTCTTAGATGATATAGAGGAGAAAACTATGTTCCCTTTTGGTGAGTAACCTTTTTTTTATTAAGGAAGAGTATAGTTTAGAAACATAAAATCCCTAGAAGAAGTGAAGCTCTATGATATTCTTGTTATTTTAATTAATTTTCATTAAGTACATTAATGGGGCATCATGTCCTCGATTATTTAAAAAAGTTAGGCTAGGTACTAAAATTTCATTTCTTTTTTATACAAACAGGTCTGCCATAAAAAATAATAAGAACTAATTAATTATTAATTGAAGGTGAAAGAATAGGAGAGGTACAAACATTCATATATTTAGGACAAAAAATCGAAATATCAAAAAATAATTTAAAGGCTGACTTGGATAGAAGAGTCTCGTTAGCTTGGTCTACGTTCGGACGGTTACAATCTACATTTGAATTGGACGTCCCAAATACAATAAAAGCCAGAGTATTCGATCAATATGTACTGCCAGTATTAACACAGGGCACTGAAACGTGGACTTTAAATAAAACTATAATAAATAAACTCAAGGTAACCCAAAGAGCAATGGAGAGGAGAATGCTAAATATTAGACTCCAAGATCGTATTCCTAACATTGAGATACGAAGAAGATCAAAAGTGACAGATGAAATACAACAAATATGTATATTAAGGTGGAATTGGGCGGCGCATATCGCAAGGCTGAATGAAAACAGCTGCACAAGCCATATCGTTGAATGGAGGCCTAGAGAACACAAAAGATGCAGATATAGACCACAGACAAGATGAACGAATGAAATAAAAAGATTAGCAGGATACGACTGGATGCAAAAAGCAAACAACAAAGCTAGGAGATAACTTGAATATTAAAATTAGTTTAAAAATATACAAAGCCATGTGGAAGTCAAAATTACCACTGAAATTTGAAAAGAAGTACAATGTTGCCATTTGACACTTAAAAGTGTAAAAGAATGGCTGGCAATCTGATAATTCACATAATTACTCGTTATATTAAAACGTTTTCTATGTTTCGTTTTTGGGAAATTCCCCTTCCTTGTCATCAGTTTTAAGTCGTTTATCATTTTTTGGTATCGGTAAACTAGTATTTGACATTACAACGTTTTTTAGATTTAAAACACGATTAAACTTACAGTAGTCGGAATGTGCGAGATACAATACTGTGAAAGAAAAATTGCTGTTGTTACAGGGGCTAGTGCGGAAATTGATAGAGTAAATGAAGAAACACTTATTAATTGAGGATTGAGAAATAATCCTTCCAATGTTGAATAAATTACTCTTAAAATATTTTCACTTTTCTACGTCTTTTTATGTGTAGGAAGTGATACCACCATGTTAGTAATTAGTATCTTAAGTAAAGAGAAACATAATTTAATAAAGTAACTAAACACGTATTTTGATTTGCACAAAAACACGCAAAAATTCATATATAATTATAAGTTATTTACACAACACTTCTTATTCGTTCATAATTTACAGTTTAAATAAGAACGGTATATAAAAAGACATAATGGTATTCAGCTTTAAACAACTCTGAAGCATTTCCTTTGTTCTATGTTTCTTGTAATTAATATCTTATTATAAAGTATATATCATTTAAAACAATAAGCTATAATCTTCAAATTATTCATTAAACTGTAAAAAATAGATTTATAACTACATAAAAATCTGTTTTTTTTATGGAATTTTACATAAATATTTATTTTTACTTAAAACAACTAATAAAATCTGGAGTTCAGCAGTAAAATTATGTATATATCTATGTAATATTACTTTTAAGTTGATTAAAATTACATAAAACTATAATATTTTATTGCTTTTAGTGTAACGTTCCATAATATCTATATTATAAAATATATAAACAACCACATTTATTTTTTATCTTGTATAAAAGATTATACAGATATTTTTAAATGTCATTGTGTGTGGTAATGTGTCCCTTGTTTTCATTTTATTTTAAGTTAAAATGTAATATAATATGTATTGGTATGTCTACCATACTATATATAGGCAATTAATGCAACATTTGGAAGTTTGATAAAGATTTAAATCAATAATCGAAATGTCTCGAAACAAATAGAGTATCTTTTTCCGCCGTCCTCATTCGTACAACCCTCTACCAACTATATCTACGTTAAATACGCTATTTACCGTGAATATAATATTATTATTATTCTATTAGTTTATTTGATATTATTATTATTGACACAAATATTATTATTATTATTATTATAATATCTACCTATCTATCTAATAAGCCTTCTTCCATCCAATGTCGGATATATGCCTCCCCTTTCTTTTTCCATCCTTTTCGAATCTGAGTTTTTCTGATCCATCCTAAACTAGCTGTTCTTTTCAGGTCATCTTTTTATCTTGTTTGGGGCCTTCCTCTGGATCTTTGTCCCAACCATGACCTCCATTCTTGAATTTTTTTATTTCTCATCTTGTTGTCTCTTTGTCCCAACCTGCCCATTTCCATTTCAAACCTGCTACCTGTTCTCTTACGTCTATCACTTTGGTTTTTTGTCTTATACTTTCGTTTCTGATTCTGGCTTATAATCTTATATTTAGCATCTTGCATTCCATTGCTCTCTGTGTTTTTTTTAATAATGATAATAATAATAGCTTTATTCCCAACAGTAAAAACCATTTACAGGGAAAACAAGAAAGAATATGAATGAAATTTTCTCTTAAAACTAAGGTATTAAAGTAACAACAAAAATAGACAAAAACAACAAAAAAGGAAGAAGAAAGAAATAAAAATGAAAAAAG
Organism: Pachyrhynchus sulphureomaculatus; assembly: GCA_019049505.1. Taxonomy (NCBI): domain Eukaryota; kingdom Metazoa; phylum Arthropoda; class Insecta; order Coleoptera; family Curculionidae; genus Pachyrhynchus; species Pachyrhynchus sulphureomaculatus. Next base: position 88,689,960 of record CM032447.1, on the reverse strand, counting down.
AAATTAAGTGAATCAGCGCAGTACAAATAAAAATAAAAGAGAAATAAAACAAATATTAGTTACATCCATCCAACAAGCAAAACAAACTTCTAAAAGAATTTCTATAATGTCCTATCAAGTGAAATGATCCAAACATATTGACCAAATCTTTTTTTTTTTTTTTGTTTTACTCAGTTGGTCCATCATCTTCCTAGTCAATGTCCATGTCTGGCCCGCGTAGGTGAGAACCGGTAGAATGCATTGATCGAGTACCATCTTTCTTAGTTTCAGAGGAATTCTTTTGTTGGTTAGTATTTTCCTTTGTTTGCCAAATGCTGCCCATGCCAATCTGATTCTTCTCTGTACTTCTACTCTTTAATTTGCTTTTCCACACTTTATTACTTGCTCTAGGTAGATGAATTCATCTACGTATTCAAGTGTTCTGCCCTCTATTCTCAAGCCTCGTGGACCATCTTTGTTTGTCACCGCATTTGTCTTATCTTTATTCAGCAGTAGTCCTACCCTTTCTGATTTGTTTTGTAATTCAGTAATCATTTCCTGTATGTCATCAAAATAATCTGATATTAGCACTACATCAACAGCATAACGTAGATGATTTAAGTTTTGTCCATTTATACTGATCCCCTTTTTTTCTCATTCGAGTTCCTTGGAAACTTCTTCTAATGCTGCTTTAAATAATTTTGGACTCATGGAATCTCTCTGTCTTACTCCGCGTTTGATAGGTATTGGATTTGTTTTACTATTCGTTTCCACTATCATTTGAGCCTTGCAAATTGTACTTATGAGCTGAGTATACCTATAGTCTATCCTGCTGTTATACAAGGCTTTTTCAACGGTCCAGCTCTCGATACTATCAAAAGCCTTTTGATAATCTATAAATTCCAGGTACAACTTTAAGTTATATTCTGTTGCTTTCTCTATTAAAGTTCTGATAGTTAAGAGATGATCACAAGTACTAAAACTCTTCCTGAAGCTAGCCTGTTCTACCGATTGGTTTAATTCCAGCTTGTTTTCCAATCTATTAATTATTATTTTGGAAAACAATTTGTATATTTGTAATGTAATGATATTGGACGGTAATTGTCTAACTTAGTCTTATTACCTTTTTTAAAAAGTAAAATTGTTGAAGCTGTGTTCCAGTTTTCTGGTATCTTCTTTTCTTCTAGACATTTATTGAATAAGAGTTTCAGCACCTGTACTACCAAGTCTCTTTCTTCTTTCATTAATTCTGTTAATATTCCGTCAGGTCCTGGTGTTTTATTGTTTCTCATAGTTTTTAGTGTTGTTAATATTTCTTCATCTGGTATCTCTGGTATTTCTTCTGAGTTAACATTGATTATCTTTCTGTTACGACGTTCTTTGAGATCATTTGGTGGTCATTTTTTTTTATTCATCGAAGTTCTGATAGTATGAATCATGTGTGTTATTTTTTCTCGATCTTTCACATCTTCTCCATTTTCATCCTTTAAGTCCTGTATTGTAGTCTTTCCTAGGCTTTGTCGGAGTGCTTTCATGTTTTTGTTCCGTTTTATAATCATTTCTTTCTTTATCTATAACTATTGTCTTTTATCTTCTTTAATGGACTTTTTAAGAGTTTTGTTAGTTCAGGTTTACGTCTTTCTTCAAAGAGTTCTTCGATTTTTATTTTTGTTGCTCTTCTCTCTAGCTATTATTATAATATAGTAAATATGATATGAAAAATACATTTTATAGGATCAGTAATAAAATAACCGGCCAAGTGAAAGTCGGACTTGCGCAATTAGTGTTCCCTACGTTGATTCATTTTAAAGTAAAAAAAATTATTACGGAGGTATAAAATGATCAGTGACTTCACAAAACATACCCCAGATGAGTTTTCAACAAAGTTTGCTTTCGATCTTTGTTGAAAACCTCTGTGGGGAATATTCCAGAATGTTTTCAAAATGTTTGATGGGTACTTCTTGCGGGTCAGCGATTTTTGGCAATTTTTAAAAATAATACATAGCAAAGTGTGCGTAAGTCAAAATTTAACTTTCAAAAATACATGGCTCTGATGGGGCATCAATTCCTATATTACGGCGAGGTTTCAACTTCCTGTGTCAAATAGTTACGGAGAAAATCGGGTATGACAGATGGACAGATAAACAGGCGAACAAACAGACAGACGGACATATATCGAAGTGATGTTATAAGTGCTCCAAACGGAACACTAAAAAATCACCCATTTAAACATATTAAAAATACGAAAATTATGTTAAAAATTCTTATTATGTACTTAGACAAACTATATAATAATAAAATGATTTTTCAACAAACTCAAATAAAGTGCGCTAATGATCACTCATGTCATTTTATGAACAATACTTGTAATCGTAGTATAATGAGTTTTTATTTACAGAAAGTCATAGCATCTGTAAGTATTCCTTGAAGTTATTACAACTGTTAATTGCGTTCCTTTAAGTTATTCCAAAAGTTAATTGCGTTAAAGTTTTAACTTGTTATTTTTTCAAGCTAAAATATTCTTAAATTTCGATTTAATAAAAACAACTATTTTCTATTAATAACCATATCACACATAAAAGTTTATTTTTTATTCAGTTTTACTTCAGACCGAAAAATGTTTCTTAATTGTCTAGTACAATCTGTAACATAAATCAAACAAAAGCGCGGTGCATAACAAACCAGTCACAAAAGCCAGTAAATTCTGCCGGGCTGCTTTGTCGCAAAGCAAATACCGTGCCCTGTTTACCTACTAAGCCACAGTTATTTGTCCGAGAATCACAATGACGGCAGTCGCATAAAATTTAGTTATTGTAGCCACCTTCAAAATCAATGTTTATGGTGACATCGGTAAAGTGGTTTACCCAGAATTTCCTTGGCAAATATGAAATTCTAAAATCCTCAGAAATGCTGAATTTAACTTTCTCAAATTAAAGATAACTTAATCTACGCATTACAAATCGATATTTTAAGTGATAGGTTCTTCATTGTGAAATAACATTCAGAAAAAAATTTGACTTGGCGCGCTAAAGACTATTTTTGTTAAAATTGGAAATAATAAAAAATAACAAAAAAAATTACCAGGTCATCAAGTGGGGTATCAAATGAAAGCTTGTAGACACGAGTTCAAAAATATATATAATGTAATACTTGCGCACACTTTTCTTTGTATTATTTTAAAAAGTGCGAAAAATCGCTGTGCGCCCCCGCCTTATCTCGAAAAGTACTGGTCAAAAAATTGTAGATTAAACAAAAATTATCACGAATGCATTACCTTTAATAATTTATGGTATATAAAAAAAAAAAAATCAAGGTCATCAGTTTTCAGTAAAGGAAAAAACTTTGTTTGAAAACTCATTTGGGGTGTGTTTTGGTAAGTCATTGATCATTTTATACCTCCGTAACAAAAAAACTTATTTTAAAAGGAATCAACTTACGGAACACTAATTGCGCAAGATCGACTTGCACTTGGCTGGTTATTTAGAGTTTGTAGTCCTGAAATTGATTGGAGTTAACTTTTATGTTTTAGCAGTTAAAACACGAGCTGACTGTTTTAGTAATTGCAAAAATCAAACAATCATCAAAAAGAGAATTTTATTTAAAAAATTTGGTCATTTATGAAATAATTATAATAAAAACACCACCGGTATTCTGCATAAAAATCAATTATAATGTTACACAATCTTGTGTTGTATGACGTACCGATTATAGTATGTTCATTGAAGTAAAGTTGTTGACTCAAATTTTTTTAAATATGCACTAAAATAAGGTATTTATCAAATATAGTCTACATAAAAGTTAATTAATAGGGATCATATTTTTGGAAATTATTCAAAATTTTAATCGTTCGGTATTCGATTCATAATTATGTGCTAAAAACTTTTATTTAGGCGTTCTTTAGCGTAGTAATTCTACTTAGTGCGTATAAAACCAGATGTAAATTATGCTCAATTTTGACCAGTAAGATAACTTGTAGAATCTAGACTAGAACTTAGAATTAACAAAAATCGTGCCACTTCATATTTTTACCTCGTTGTTCTTGAATTTCTTCTTTTTATGTTTTTAAATATTATTGCATTTAAAATTTACAATGGTTACCAGTAACTGTTAAAACAAGTAAGGACAGAGGACTCACTTTAATAGTCTTTTTCTATATCAGTTCTAAAAGCTGTAATTTAGAAAGGAATTTAACAGTTGCTTTCGGTGCTTTAGAGTATCATTACCATAAAGAAAATGAGAAATACCAGAAGGCTAATAATAAAATTTATTTGAAAACAAATCATTTCTTCTTACTGATTAAAAGCTAGAAGTAATCTTTTGTGATTTGAGATCCAATGAAAGAATCTAGATATGTAAGTATACTGAAAATTAGAAGGCTAGTCAGTTCTAAAGACCTTTATCCATTTAAAACAACTACAAAAAGAAGGAAATATTTGAGGCACAGGGAACCACAGTGAACGAACCTCGCCAGCTGTGATTTCGAAAAAATGCTCTACAAAATTGTACAAACAGTTTTAGGGAAGTTTTAATCCTTACGTTTATACCCTTGTAAGTTTAAAAAGAGGAAGATTTTCAAAATATGTCAGTGTTATTATCAGATAATGAGAACTTTGGGAGAAAACGGGGCTTGGTCCAGTTTGGGTTTTTGAAGACTACCTCTTATGACAAAAACAACTGTTAAAAGACAAACATATTTTTATTTTTTTTATTGAACAATAGGTATTTAGGTTATTTTTTTACAATAAAATCTAGATACTAAGTTGGAAATGTGGAATCTTTGGCAAAATGATACTACTCAGTATATATCACCACTACACCAAACACTTTATTTTTGCGCTCGACGCGCGTTCATCAGGAGCGATGATTGACTCAAGCTAAACTACAAATCTACCCCATTTTAAACTTAACCTAACCCTTGAATGGCACAGGCAAGGCCATCAGTTCCGGTCAAGTAACCAGTAGAGGGGACTATAAGGAATAGGCCCTCTGTCTTTATTTAAATTACTTTTACATTTTATAATTTCCATACTCTCGTATGCGTTCAACAATCTCCTATCAGATACATTTTTTATTAATCTTAGATTATCTAATGTTACAATATGATCAGCTTCAAGGGCATGTTCGGCAATGCTAGACTTTTCTGTTCTACAGTATTTTAAGTGTGCTAAATGTTCTTTAAATCGTGTTTTAATTAACCTTTTAGTTTGCCCAACATACTTTTTGTCACAATCATTACAACTAATTTCATAAATTCCACTTTTCTCACAATTAGGAATCTTATCTTTGGGATTTCCTAAGATATTCCTCAGATTGTCTGATGACTTATAGACTAACGTGAGGCCTACCTTATTAAATACCTTATTGAGTAACTTGCTATATTTCGGATTATATGGTATGGAGACATACTTGGTGTTATTTACTTCGCGTGTAAAAAAGGTGGTATTCTGAATATTAAACCTAAACTTATGTCTATTTATTAGCATATTTACTAAGTCACCGTCATAACCATTAACTCTAGTTGTATTTCTAATACGATTCCTTTCTTTATTAAAGTTTGCTCTATTCAGAGGGAAAGTGACCAAACGATGAACTAAAAAATGTAATGAGGCTAATTTGTGTTGTTTGCAATGAAATTAATCATTAGGAATATATCTATCTGTTACTGTGTCCTTCCAATAGATATCAAATTTTAATCTATTATTATTTTTAATAATTAAAATATCTAGAAAAGGCAATTGTCCTTTATTCTCAACTTAGTAAGTGAATTTAATCGAATCATGCCGGCTATTTAATTTAGGAACAAAATCATCAATATTTGCTTTCTTTGTATCAAAAATCGCGAAAATATGTATGGTATAGGTATGTGGATGATATGATAGGAGATTGTTGAACGCATACGAAAGTATGGAAATTATAAAATGTAAAAGTAGTTTAAATAAAGACAGAGGGCCTATTCCTTATAGTCCCCTCTAATGGTTACTTGACCGGAACTGATGGCCTTGCCTATGCCATTAGTTCCGCCTGAGTAATTCAAGGCTTAGGCTAAGTATAAATAGGGTAGATTTGTAGTTTAGCTTTAGTCAATCATCGCTTCTGGCGAAGCTAACATGGTTAGCGAGACGCGCGTCGAGTGCAAAAATAAAGTTTTTGGTGTAGTGCTGATATATACTGAGTAAAATCTAAATAATCTGAACATGATTTTTTTTATTGTTTGGAGAAAAAATAATGAAAATATAAAAACAATAATAATGAAAATAAAATGTTATTTTTCAGGCTTCTTCCTCGCTTTGTTTCTCTGTCAAGCATATCGTGTGTTCTTCTGACGACGATGTTTATAATTTTTTTGTAGAAATCGTGATGCGCAGGAGGAATGTAGTCCAAATCCTTCTTTTTATTTATTGTAACTGGATGCGCTTGTAGGCAGAGAAGAAGGATTGGTCGTGCAATTTTAATTGTAATAGTCTTTTCCTTATATCTAATTTTTGATCAGCGAGTGTCCATACCTATAAGAAACTATAAATGAGTTCTTTTCATAAAATTTTCAATCACTGCACTTTATCCCCTTCCATGCTTACTTTTCTGTTGTTTTTAATAGTTCCGATGTAGAAATAAAATCTTCCGATGTCATCTGTATCACTTTGAAGCATTTTCTTCTTTTGGTAGAAGCAAAGAACTGATGCCACTCTCGTGGCACAAAAATATGGTGGAAGTGGTTTTTCTATAAAACCAAAATCTTGCTCACATGGCAGATAAATGCACCCACACACTAATAACTTATTCTCTATTTACTCTGCTGAAAAATTTGGAGATGAAACAATAAGAATGCACCATGCAACCATTTTTAGTGTTCCGTAGGGAACACTTATAAGATCACTTCGATGTCTGTCCGTCTGTCTGTGTGTCCGTCTGTCTGTCCGTCTGTCCGTCTGTCTATCTGTCTGTCCGCCTGTCATACTCGATTTGATTTGTTTTCAAAGTTAAATATATATAATGTAATACTTGCGTACACTTTTCTTTGTATTATTTTTAGAAAATTGCCAAAAATCGCTGTCCTCCCCTTTATCTCGAAAAGTACTGATCCAAAAATTTTGAAAAGTTCTGGATATTCTCCACAGGCTATAGATCGAACGACAATTATCTCTAGTGCATCCAAGGTCATCAGTTTTCAACGAAGGTCGGAAACAAACTTTTTTGAAAACTCATTTTATACCTCCGTATCAAAAATTTTATTTTAAAAGCATCAACGTACAAAGCACTAATTGCGCAAGCCCGACTTGCACTTGGCCGGTTATTATATTTCTGTTCTGACCACAACGGCAATCAGAATACATTATAATTTTCATACTTTTTTATTTTTTCATAAATAATACGAATAAATCTGGACCACGAGAAACTATACTTTTGTCCTCAAACTGTGCACCGCTAAGCAGTATATCCACAACGGCCTTTTATAGTATACTAACCCTGTGGACAAAACAGGTGTTACCAGCGTTTTCATAAGATCAAAGGCGATGACAGTAGTGTCATGGTCGAAATCAGGAGAGTACGCTGCATCTTGTTTCAACGCCTCTCTTGCAGATACAGTTTTTCTTTGATCGAGTCCCATTGTGCTTTTAAGTTATCTGTTTCGTTGGGCTCTGAACATTGTATCATCATATTCAATGAAAAACATGTTTAGCCTGAGCAGTGATGGGTGCATAGAATTGAAGGTTAAATTTAGTTAAAAAAATTCTCGGAATTTGCCTTCTGAAACATAACTACATATATACTAATTGTACATTATCCAGATATTGAGGTCAGGTAAAAGATAAACTCTGGAGTTTTGGTGTCTGTAGTAGTGCGATTTTTACGTAGGGTATTTTCCGATGAAATCACATATTTGTTCAATCATGTTGTCAAATACCTTGTTAACTGCAGTGTTTTGTCCTCCCTGGTCCACAGGTGGTGTTAAAGAACTGTTAATTTTTTTTTTCATGATTCTATCTGTCATCTGATATCTTTAAGATACTCGAAAAAAAGATTTACACACTTGTATTTCTTCACCATTCGCATTTGGGAGAGTGTAAATTGGTGTAATGTTTTTCTTTCCTCCTTGACTTCCTACGGCAGGAGTATAATGTCAGTTTACAGATTTTAGCGATACCGTCTGTCAAGTAGGACCATGATCGCTCGTATTCTTGAAAAAATGTGTTTCGAGAGCATTTTTTGTCATCAATGTATTCTTTGGTATGCTAACAATGGCGCAATAATCTTAGTAAGTTGTCCGATGGCTTCCTCCATCAATAATCACCTGACATCTACGAGGCATGCTGTCGACGAGATTTTCTGCATACTGCGGCAATGATCTCCAAATTTTTCGAATGTCACGAGACAACTGAGTCAAAGTCCTCAAAGTCTTTCCTCTGAGCTTTACAAGGGACCGAACGTTTTCAATAGGGTTGGCATCCGGCGATTGTGAGGGTCACACTAGTATCTTATCGTGACCCCAAATGAGCCGCTTCGCGATGTGATTTTCGCCTAGCAAAGGTTTCTTCAACGGGCTTCGAAATTTGACATGATGAGCACGAAGATGTCAAATGGTCTCATGGGACACGTTCAAACCCGATTTTCTTAATTTTGCCGCTCCTTGATGCAGTACCAATTTGGAATCCCGTGAAAACAAAAATACTATTCGTTTTTCGACTTTCGGAGTAATTTTGCCTACCGGGTCATGATTTGGCAAGTCGTCGACATTTTTCTTCTCGTTAAAATGATTTACTCACTTTTTTATAAATGATACCGACTTTTAAATATATTTAGCGGCTGCGGGATGTGTTACTTTAGGATGGAAACAAAGAAAGACTGCCTTCAACCGACACGCAAACAAGTGACTCGTATTGGATTTTACATGATTTCCACGAAAGTTCGCAATCAAGTGATACTTTAACAAAAATGCTTCGAAGACAAAATTTCCCTCTACCGATTTTTTGTTGAATCGTTAAGATCGCATCTACCAAAAATGAATTATCGCGGAGACGTTCTTACTTGACAGATTATATGTTTGAAAAGATAAAGCTTGTTTGCTTGTTGACATCAGGCAGTGCATAAAACTTTTTAAAAATATTTTGTTTAAATCCTTCAGTAATTTTTAAGGTACACGTTTTGTCTTTGCAGCATAATATGTTGGAGTGAACTTTCTTGCTGCACCTAATGTTCCCGTGGTGCTAGTGTAAGCCAACCTTCTGGCTTTAAAAAGGCTTCCTTTGGTTTTTGTTCCAATTACACTAATTTCGCAACCTCTTTCTAGTCTGTATTGTGAAAGTTTCACGAGCCGTTTCTGAAGCCGAGATACGACAGGAATAATCCTGAATAATTTAGTCATTATTGGCGGAAGTAGGATAATTATTTACCTCACACTCCTCATCGTTTCTAATTAATAATTTTGACCGCTTCTTCTGGTGGAGGCTCAGATTTTCAACATGAAAATCAGCTTAATCTGAATCATATTCATAGTTTAAGCGGGACTTTTCAAAGTCAAAGAAGTCGATCAATTTCACCATCTAAAAGAAAAGATATAGAAAAATATATTATTAGGTAGGTAGGTACATACCTTGTATATTTTAAGAGGTATAATATTTATTTCATAATAACATTATGTAACTGTCAAAGGACGAAATTTGTAAATCCTAGTGTTACTAGCAAATTCTGATATTTATCAAAGCTTATAAGTCTAGAATTTGCACAAAAATTGGTTTAATAGTCACAAAAGATATAGTACTTTTAATTTTCAAAACGATATGCCTAAATGTTATGATATTGTAAACAATTTGATGAATAATTTAATTTTAGAATATTCACTTACCTCTGGTACGTTCCGTCATAATTATTCTTGTTATAGACACTTTTGCTTTTGTTAATAGATACGTTAGGCGATTTAGTTGTAAAAACAATTAAAACCTGCCAGTGCCAGAGTGGATCAAGTCACTTGATCCAGTCTTGCACTAACAACCAAGATACGTTGAACTATCTGTTAACTAGCTTTATCTCTTGAATAGTTTCGAAATTAATAAAATTATTTATTCAGCCAATAGATGGCATTATATACAATGCTCTGACACTTCAAACTCATTTTTTTTAAAAATGTGGGATAGTCTAGTCCACTCTGGTTCTCAACGCCACATTTAAAAATCATAAAAAGAAATGTCCGCGAAATATTCAAAATATAAGTGTGGTGTGTAATATTTTTAACGTAAATAATTTTGAGTGACGTTAAAGCTAAAAAAAAATAAGTAAATTAAGTTAATAAAGTTATTTATCAAAGTAGGACCATCAGGGACCCAAACAAACAAGAGTAAAATTTATGCGCAATTCATGCATTTATATTGGAAAATTATATATACTGTGTAGATATACCTACCTTTCTCATGTGGATTTTTTCTTCTAGTCAATTTTTAATTAATTTATTATGGTGGTAAGCAATTTTTTCCGGATAATCATACTGGAGTTCAGTGAGACAAATTTTAAAACATGCATAAGTAAATTAAAAATTTATACGAATTGGTTTTTTAAAACAACATTGTTATCATAGTACTATACAGTCAATAAGTTTTGAATGCGGAAATGAAACAAGATGAATTAATGAGTCTAAATACATTTGTTCTTCAGTATAATCTACTATAAGCTCAATATATATTTTCCAGCGATTTTCTAATTTACTTACCCCATCTCTGGAGTGGTTTTCTGGAAGTCCTTCAAAATACCCAATTGTTGAAAAATGCTTAACGTGTAAAAAACTTTTGACGTCTAAGAACAGATTAAAGTTAAACGGGACCAGATCTGGCGAATAGGGTGGATGTTTCAATAATTCGTACTTTAATCCGACTAGTTTTACCGCTGCTAAAGCACTTCTGTCAGCAGGTACATTGTCATGATGAAAGATTATTTTTTATTCTGCAAACCGGGCCTTTTCTCACGAATTTTCTCATCCAGCTAATCCAAAAAATTGCAATAATACTCTCCTGTGATTGTTTTATCGGTTTGAAAGTAACCAATTAACAAAATTCCTTTTTGATGACTTTGACCACAGGGTCTGCTTTGGAGCTGAACAACCGAGCTCAGTCCAATGTGTGGTTTGTTGTCGCAGTGCAGGATCATACTGGTAAACCCAAGTCTCATCTATAGTTACAAATCGACGCACAAAATCAGTTTTATTCTTTGTGAAACGAGCCTAATATTATTTAGAAAGTTTCTCTCGAGTTCGTTTTTGTTCCGATGTTAACAAATGCGGCACCCATCTTGTGAATAGCTTTTTCATACCCAAAATATTAGTAAAAATCTCATGTACTATTCCATGTGAGATGCCTATAACCTCAGCTAAATCATCCACGATTAATCGACAGTCTTTTATTACCATATATTGTACTTGCACAACAGTTTCTTCGGTTGTTGCAGTTTCTGGACGTCCTGAACGTGGATCATCAATGACGCTTGTACGACCAAGTTTAACTCTAGAGTCCATCTATGAACAGTTGGAAAAAAAGGAGCAGACTCTTTTAACACTATCACTAAATTTGCACGGATTTCCATTGCCGATAAACCTTCCAAAACAAAGAATATTTTTGCTGCACGATATTCGATTTTTTCCATTTTTAAAAAATACTCAGACACGTCTAGTTTAACCATCTGATAAACAATGAATGACTTCACAGATCGACTTGAAATTTAGGGTGTGTTCATATAACAGATGAAGCTTCAAAATGGTGTTTAATATTTGGTTCAAGTAATGCTCCATAAGTGTCGCTTTCAAAATTGACTGACCTGATATCCTAAATTGCTGATTTTATAGAAGTCTTCTAGTAAAATTTTAACATAAAATACCCTGATTACTTAGATAAATTCAGTGACATAAGGTTTTAAAAACTAATGATGCCTTACCAGAAAAAATGTTCGTGGGTACAGAACTTTTTGATTAATTTATGTAATTACTCAACAGTTATCATCACTACGGCAAAGGCTTTAATTTCACATTTGACGAGCCAGAAGCTTTGATTGATTCAAGTTAATTATCATTCTTGGTAATGCTAGTATGGTTAACGAAATGTGTCGAGTGTAAGAACAATGTATTTGGTATAGTTCAATAACTGTTGTGTAATGTCATTTTGTTAAAGATTCCAAAATCCCAATCTAGTCATATTTATTTATTGATACCAACAAAACTGAAAATTACAGGTAATTTAAAAAGAAAAAAATATACATGTAATAATTATTTAAATAAAAGTGTTTATTGAAATAATTTTAGGTGTAAAAAAAATATGTTACTAATAATAATGAAAATAATCTATAGTTTTTAGATTTCTCATCCAAGGGCCCTAAAAATACAACACATACACAATTATGTTTAAGATTTGTTCATTATCCCAACCAAATAAAAAGCTTATATTACTATTAAAACTGTACAGAAGACCTACGGTTAAGCTCTAAGAAGTCCTATTTCTCCATAACAGCTGGTGATTTGCGTAAGTTTTGAGTAGGCCCATATTCGTGGTATAGCATCGAACCAGCCAACAAATCTATACAACTTTTTGATATGACAAATCGTCATTATTATACAAGTACAAGTATTCTCATTAATGGTTCACTTGTATAATTAATTGACGCAATACGTTCTGCGGCCCAAACAACTATTACCATGATTTTCCCAGCTCACTGTTGTACACAATGTTGCCTGTGTTTTCGTTAATCCTAAAATCATAATGGTGAATCTACGTTGCATTTTCCATATTAATTCTTAACCAAAACTTATTTTTTAATTTTTCTCTTGGTAGAATTGCTCGCTATCCAGAACGCAACATTCATGGCACCTAACGAGAACTAACCCTTCAGATCACACTGTCCTTAATACCATTATTTGCAAAATCGTGGTTTCAATATTTATCATACACATGTTCTTTGAAGATGGCTCTACAGGCTAGACCTAAACGTGGATTGTCTTAAACTGTTTGCACAAATAGGCAAGCAATTAGCTTGGTCTAACTTTACTTAGTATTATAAAAATTTATCATCATCACCAGATACCTAATTTGTCACTCGTATATTTATTTAGGTTTACTTCCTTTGTTGGAAGGAATTTTATCACTGAAGTCCCACATCTTTTACTATTAACACAAACTTCACTGTACTTGTCATATTCTCAATCTTACTGCAGATACATTTGTGATAGCCACTGTTGTAAACCAGTCGGTTTATGTATGCTCAACTCTCCAATAATTACGTAATAGCGGATAGTAGCGAAGTAGATAATTTATGGTTAGTCCTTCATAGGTTTTAAATCAAAAACGATGGTAAACTCACTATCGCCTCATAGATGCACACAGCTGCATTTCGTATATACCTTTATCAACTACATCTACGATACATATTAGGGTGCAGATTAGCCTGAAACACTTTTTTTTCATCTATATGTTTTTGATCAAAATTGAAAGGCAATTATCTCGAAGGATAATTTTTCACAAATCCGATATTTAAAGAAAAGTAAAAGACAGAGATATAAGGTCTAACAGCCATATTCTAAAATAGAGACAAAGTTTCATGATAAAATAAACTACGACTGTTAGCAGAAACGTATGCGACGTACATGCCAATATATAAGAATAATATATGGCCGATACACCTATCTAGTGTACATTCCATCTAATAAATCTTGCAGTTACCTTGTCCTTCTCCTTACTTCCTAGACATACATTCGTGGGCAGATTGGCTCTATATGTGTCCGGAAGAATTTAACATACTGTGCTGCGAATGTGAAATATTTAAGGCCCCCAATGGATTTTGATTTTTTTTACGAGACGTATTAAGCGAATGTTTTGAAGATAGTAAATTCTAAATTAAAAGATTACGGTTTATAGATTAATTGATAAATTTCATTGAACAGTTAACCAATTATTCCTGTTACCCCGATTCAAGGCTCTAATAAAGACAATGGCTTAAAGAGAGGGAATAATGATTTCAAAATTAGTTTTCCAATAGTAAATTATAATATTCCATTTCACTGAAATTAAACTTGGACCTTGTCGCAAGATCGACTGCTTATTTAGCGTGTTGTTGTGTTCAATGGACCATGTGAAGTGCGTCTTTTACTGCTCTTCTGAATAACGTAGCAGCATCAGCCCCATCACACTTATCTCTACTGTTGAAAAGTTGTCAGTGTTATTTTCAGCCTAGTTTCCTTCTTCTTTTCTATTTTTTCCGTAAGTATGTTCTTCAGAAGATTCTAGAACCTTGTAATTTGTATCCTAGCTTCCATAAATTGTCGCTCAATATTTGTTGCTTTCAAAATCTGTTGGTTTTGTGGTCTACTCAGGATATCTGTTTTAATATTCTTAGAATCTACATTTAAAATACCTTAATTTTGTTAACAAATTAGACTGTAGGTGACCAAGTCTCTGCCCCACAGACTAAAATTGACCAAATGTAATATTGTATTACTCTAAGTTTAAGGTAATCAATCGTAAGTGATATTTCTTAATGTAAGTAGGTAAATACTGAACTGAGTCAAAGTACTTGGGCAACTATCACACATATTTTGACTTCCTTGTCACTGCTCTAACTATCGCTCGGCGTTGTGCCCAAGTATTTGTTTATAGACCAAGAGTGCGACCCGAAATTTTGACCTGCCGACTAACCGTCTGCCTAGTTGTTCATTCTATTGGGCGAGTTGAATAAAAGCTTTTAACGTTGATTTTGCGGCCCCCGTACCCTGGAATGCCCTGATAAAACCCAAAATGCTACATCCAAAAACGGACTGTTGTTTAACCACTGGAATCATGTACCATAACATTTGTTGACATTAAAAAAGTCGAGCGCACCAAAGGGAGACGCCGCCGAAACCGGACCTAGTTTTAGGGCCCAAAAAACGTCGATCCAAAAATGGATCAAAGTCATTTACCCATATAAAATCAATGAATTTAGTTTGTTTTTTATAAAATAAGAGGGAACCTACAAAAAACAGATGCCGCCAATACCGGAGGACGAAACTGGACCCACTTTTTCCAGCTGAAAATGGTCGTTTTTCGAGTTTTTGAATAAATAAGACCGTAACTCCCAAGTTTTGGGTCGTACGCATCTGCCCAAGTCATTTTTGAAAAACATTCCCAGGGCAGATGCCTCACTTATATCCGAAGAAGCCAAGGCATTTTCAAAGTTCAAAAAAAAAAAAATCAAATTTCTGATATTATAGACGGTATCATATGTTCTACATACCGGTTGGCTGAAATTGTAATTATTATTTTTTTATTTTTCGACCCACAAAATCCGAATTTGCCATTCTCGAGGCCCCATAGTGTTCGGGCCTTACGCCATGGGTCCGAAAAAGCGTTTTTTTTTATGTAATTTCTGGTACAGCCTATCTATTATGAGGATAAATTGATCATTTTTATATTTAATAGAATTCGGGGAATTCGGAGCAGCTACTCCCAATGAACAAAATCGTTTGGGGGTATTGCTATGGGCCCAATTAGGCCCAAATCAGGATTTGTTTGTAATTCCAGCTTTTGGCATAAAATTAAAATTTCCGGATTCTTCAAGTATAATTACGCTTGAAAAGGGTTAATTTGCCATATTTATTATAGAAAATATGCTGCTACAATGGGATGCTGTTAACTTTTATTATTTTTTTTTCCAGTGCCAGTGGAAATATCTTCTCGAAAAATATCTTAAATAAAAGAGGTGACAGTATACATCGTTGCAGTATGCTTTTAGCAATTTTAATGTTTGTTTGTAAAGTGACTCATTAAGTTGAAGTTTTGTTGTTGAATTCCAGTACAGATGATGGATTACTTTTATATTTTTTTCTTCTATTCTTGTCTCTTGTAAGATTTGTAGCAGAAGATCATAGCTCATGTCGTCGAATACGTTTCTGTGATGGATTATTTTTTTTATTAAATTAAAATAAAAACAAATTATCTAAAAGTAAGATGTTTCCAATCTTTAATAAAAACTGATGATTTTGATTTTTTTTTTTATATACCAGATAAATTATTAAAGGTAATGCACTTGTGATAATTTTCGTTCAATCTACACTCCATGGAATATATTCCAGATTTTTTTCAAAATTTTTTGATCAGTATTTTTCGAGATAAAGGGGAGAACAACGATTTTTCGCGATTTTTTAAACATAATACAAAGAAAAGTGCACGCAAGTATTACATTATATATATGTTTGAACTCGTGTTTTTACAAGCTTTCATTTGACACTCCAATCGATGACCTTGTAAAAAAAATTTTTTTTCACTTCCGATTTCACCCCCCAAAACTTACCCCATAAGTCAAAATATAACTCTCAAAACTACAAGGCTCTGATGAGACCATCAATTCCTATATTAGTACCAAATTTCAACTTTCTATATCAAATTGTTTCGGAGAAAATCGGGGGTGACAGACGGACAGACAGACGGACGGGCAGACACCTAAGTGACCTTATAACTGTTCCGTACGGAACACTAAAAGTTCTCCCTATTCGCTAATGAATTATCTCTCCTGTTATTTTCTTCCATTGGGACTCTCCTCTCATGAAATAAACCATTTTATCGTGAATTTAAAATGTAAATGTCTACATAAACACAAAAATATAATAAGAATTTAATTAGACATCACTAAATATGTCCACTGGAGACAAAATATATATCTGTTCACCTATGATTTTTTTTGCTAGTAATTGTTTGTTACTACAGTATTTGCTACTGTTGATGTTATTCTAGAAATATCTTTTCATGACAACAATAAAAATGATGGGCCATCGTAATCACTAATAATGTTTAAAACACAAATTAAAGGATAGCGGGTGTCATTATTATTATTATACCCGTTCTATGTTACATATTAAGCTTCTAATTTACTAAAGGGATATACACGAAAAAAAAACTTGAAGTATAGCTTTCCAGTTCTTTCTTCTTCAGCTAACCGAAATTAACTCAACTGAATACATTTATATCAATTAGTCAACTCTATTGATTAATTAAAATCGGGAGAAACCACGTATACAAGTCTCATATCACTAGAAAAATGTTGCTTTGCTTTCATTCTTGGATTCAGAGAAAAGATGTTTACTTGAATACGAATTATACTGATTTAACCAAGTATTTACAACAGCATCTTTTTTAGAAACTGCTTCATCTGCGGAATTCTAAAATGACTTGCGTGAACTGCACCAGACTAAAAAGAAAAGTGATTTAACAAACTAGTTTGAAATGATTCTTCAACTATATAAATGGTAGAAATAATAGAACCGAAATTGGCTTTGATGTCTATAAATACGCCCGGATATGGCGACATAAATTTATGGGTAAATCAATAGTTTTTTCACTTACTTCTAAAACATCGGAGAAAAAACCAGACGAATGCTTTTAAATCGGAAAAGAGATGTAGAAAAATCCTAATTGTTCAATAAAACGTAAAAGGGGACATTTTTACCTAAATTTTATCATAACGAAGGTCTGTTCAACATAAATATCGGTAAAATTAAAAAAAGACTAACAACCGAATTCTAAACTTATTAAAATACATTGTGACCAAATTCTTTGTAACCAGATCAACATACAATAGATGTTGCCTTATAATTTTGCAGCTATACAAATAAACTATACAACATTTTTAATAATGGCAACAGAAGAAAAAAAATGAGAACGACAATACTGAATAAATTTTCTTCAAGAATAATAAAAACAACATCTCCATTACTAATTATTTTTCAAAAGAAAATTATGTTTTATGTACTTTCTTTTTGAAGAACTTAAGATGTTGGACCACAGACAGATTTGACCCCAGTGTATTGGGATTTTTAGCCTTCCTAGCCAATCAGACCCTGCAAGGACATTGTTACAAAGATAACCAGGAGACGTAAGAGTAAGTTATCGTCGTTACTATCGTCATAAAATATATCACAATGATGTACTATATAGGTAATTTCCGACTCTTAATGTCTTCGTGGCAAAATAAGGTATACGTAAATCAATTTTTACTGTAACTTTTCCATATATGGAATGACATCACATTGATATCATTGTTAGACTTGCTAAGTCATAAATTTATAGAACTTGATGGAAGCACATGTTCTGTTAAAAAAATACATATCATTTACAAATTGCACCTCAAGATTTATAACATTAATATTGACGTAATTTCAAAACACCTTAAATGATTTGTCTTTGAGGTCCCTTCTAGATTCGCTAAGCACTGAATTAGTAAAATAACGATAAACCGTTATTATTTAGAACATGTAGGATTAAATATCCGTTTTAACTTTTTTATAAAATATGTATTTAGTTGAAGTACTGGTAAGTATATTAGTTCAATAATAATTAAATGTATTACTTTCCATGAGAGTACTTGTGGAATCAAGATTGTTGGTGAGTTCAGGATCTCCAATCAAATAAAGAGCTTTCCTCTGAATAGAATCGAAATACAGGGTATGTTTGGGGGCAAAGCTCCAAACATAGAAGCAGTATTCCATCATGGAATTTGAGCTTTGTACAGAATTAAAAGTTTTGTGGAGTGTAAAGCTTTTTAGTTTAAAATAATATTCTTAGCTATTAGGAAGCTCTCTTTGCTAGGCATATCACATGTTCGTTTGCTGCCAGGCTAAAGCCCAGCAAATTAAGTAACCATGCTAAGGAATGGAGTATCCCGACATAATTATGTCAGGTTCAGCAACGTTAGAAAAAGTGCCAACTGGGTGTTCGTGGCGTTAAATTCTACTTGGTTACTGTCACCTCAAGATTGAATCTTGAATTCCTGCTGTCTGCGATTATTTCAGTGAGTAGCCAATGTTCATCATCTGTCATCTGCAACGCTGTAGACTGGTTTCTTGGCCCTTTCCAGCAGATCGTTAATATATTGGAGAACGAGATTAGGAGACAGTATAGAGCTTTAGAGCACACCGGCATTGATAGTTAAGGTGTTAGAAAGAAACCCGTCAACTGCCACTCGTAAGGAACGCTCTCTAAGGACACTTGAGAGCTATAAATAAAACCTTTTAGACATACCTTAAGGGAATACCTTAGCCAACAATTAGTCATGCCAAAGGGGGTCTTGGGTATAGATGAGGAGCAACCGCTCAAGATTCCCCAAAATGGTCAATTACGATATTTCAAACATGTGTAACATAAGTTAGAAAAGAAAATTAAGAGATCTGCACTATGATTTAGTGATTCTTCCACCTTATTTTCCAGATTTGGCCCCTTTTGACTTTCATCTTTATCCAAAATCCAAAAAATTTCTTGCTGCACACTGATTTTCTTCAAATTAAGAGGTACTTGTAGCTGTAGAGGAGTATTCTTCAGGTCTTGCAAAAAAGAATAATTACAAAGATGGGATAATACCATTAAAACCGATAAAATAATATTGAAAAATAAAAATAATTTTAAAATTATAAATTCATTCTTTCAATATTAGACCGTGATCTTTTCAGACCCCTAAGTTTATATTTTTAGTAAATAGATAATAATATATTCTTTTATTCTTTTTTTGTGCTTATGTATTGTTTTTTTTAGTTACACGTTTTATCTATCAGTTTATTTTGATAATAACTGTCCCATAAAAAGTAAAATCAGCATTTGCATAGCAAATCTACTTGGAAATGCTCATTATGATAGCTAAATTAAGCTAAAAGGCTAACTATTAAAAATTGGGACTAAACAGAAGATTTTAAATTATATAATCATATCTATATTAATAATTTTGAGAAATGTTCGAATCCAAATACTAAACATTTCTTCTGTGACATAACACTAAATTGCAGTCAAAATATGCTTTAATGTTAAAAGAAAATTCGTGTTAACAAAACTTCTTAAGCAACTGTGAGTCAAGTATATACGAAATAAAAAGATATGGATAATAGGCATATTTTGTGAAATTTAGCTTCTACCAAAACACCTACATGATATTCTTTTTATAAACAAATTATCATGCATCATAAAAGAAGAAACAAAAAATTTAAACAACTAGAAAAATCTTGTCATTTCGAATACAGCTTTATAATAAATATGAGGCGGCTGCAGTTATTTTTATTTTAGAAAAGTATCCCATAATGAAAATAGGACCCATTCAAAAAAGTTCAAAAAACATGCCAAATTTCAAAAATAATTTTCATTTTTTTCCAATAAAAATAATTTTCGTATACCCATTTACCCCTTATTTTTCAAATTACGTGAGCAAGTTTTTTTAAATTATTTAAAAAAAATATACTCCAATGATCTAAAAATTGATCAAGAAGTATATTTTTTTCTTGTTACCAAGCCTTGTCTTGTTATAAAAAGAATAACATAATGTAATGTAAAATTTGTAAAATAATGTCACAAATTAAGTTTTACAAATTGGAGCACACTAATAAAAAATCGTAAATAAATCTCCTCAAAGAAGTAATAAGTTATACTAGTTACTGTAGTAGTAAAATAATCACAACATAATAAATATAAGTGATATAAACGAGGCCGTCGGTATGGCATTAAGTACTGCGGCGCCTGCAGTTAAACCAAAAACAAGAAGCGATAAATTCCTCCCCGCAGCAGAAGATTTATTAGAACTCCTGCTATTTTTACAACATGAAAAACAGAAACCAGGATGTAAAGTTTAAAGTCAAATGAATAATCTGGATGTAGATATTTTTATTGTCCTCGTTAGTAACTTACACAAAGGGCCTATAAATAAGTTGTCAACAAAGAGAATGTGTTTAGGCAGTAGCGGTTGGGTTATTATTTCTTCGATGTATGAAGTATAAAAATAAATAATAGTAGAAATGAATTGGAGCTATAAGTAAATACATTTGTTTACATAACTATGTTTTAATTAAAAATTTGAAGTTTCTAACTTATATAAAGTATTTTTAGTTTTCTTACTAAGGAAAGTATTGAATCCGTAAAAAATCTATTCTTTCAATTATTCCCTCTTTCCTAAAGCCCGAAAAACAGAGTTTCCGATTTCCGTCTGCCTGTTGGCACGACAACTTTCGAACGCAACGAGATATTGCTATTAAATTTTGTTTATATAAAATCATTGAAGTATGAAAGAACGCTGCGATTTTTAGCTTTAGGAGAAGGGGGCGAGGTGCGATTATTTAGAATAGTTTCCACGGTATTATAAGAATTTTTCCTGGTTTTCAGAATTTTAAGCATAATTTTCTATTGTCAATCATATAGTTAAACATATTCTGTAATTATACTAAATAAGTGCGTTAACTCTACCAGCAATCTGTTGTAGTTGATATTCCTGGCCGCCGTAAATGCGGCTCATTCTCCAGACCTTTTGGAAAATTGTTAAACGTCTAGCACCATTTATAGATGCTTAGATCTTATAACGTTTCCTAGCCAAATTATCTTTCACCAAATTTTAATGGTTTTACGCCATCATTAATAAAAAAAATCACAATAATGCGTTGTTTCATGTTTGAATATACTTTCGTTTCATCCGTAATTGTCAAACAAACCAAAGTGTGTGTAAGTGAACTAAGTTGACACTTCATCCGCGCATCATTTAATGTATATGTCGGTCGTCGAATTATTATCCAAACCGGAATATTATACCATAATCTTACTAGTAACATTATAAACTAACGGATTATTGTCAATCGACTTCAATTCCTGCAATATTATGGACTATATTTTATTATCTTATTATAGAATACAAGTTAGTTCCGATTAGTTCTGGTTATATCTGAGATTAGGTATTTTAAATTAGATAACAAAAGCGGATTTTTGCAATGATTTCTAAATATCTGGACCATTACAATCATCTTAATTCAAAATCCGTTTTTTCAAATTATCCTGCAACATATGTAACCTGAACTAACTTGAACTAATCTGAATTAACCTGAACTCACCTGTATTCTATAATAAAAATAATAAAATATAGCAAGTAATATTATAGGAATTGGAATCGATTGACAATAATCCCTAAGTTTATAATGTTATTAGTAAGATTATAATATTTTAGTTTTGATAATAATCCTACGACATATACAACTTTTCCTTTTGTTTGCTAAACTTAGCGCCACATTCATCTTTTAATTTCAATTGAAATGTTCTTCGTATAATGGCTGTAGAACCCGACTTAAACCTACTCGGACGTCTGCAAGGCGCACTAAATCACATCTGAAATATATTAAACTTGATCAAGAATCAATGATACTCCGTATATAATTTTTACATTATGATAAACCTTATTTTTATCGTGATTGGACATTAATCAGAACATACAAAGATAATTAATATCAATAACGTTAATGTTGGTCGTGTAATATGTCCGTATTACTGTTATTCAGCATACCATTATTAACCAGTTTTATATCGAGATGTCGATTAAAAATCAATTAATGTCACATGATATTTTTGCCGCTTGATATATTGATGTTTATCTAAATTATTAAGTTTGTAGAGACGTGGGGTATTAATGTTTAATGCATTTATGTCCATTGGTTTTCAAAGATATATCTACAAATTAAATTATCTGTCACTGACATTTAATTTACTTGTTTGAGGGCATTTAAAGATGTTGTCTTTGGATTCTTAAGAATTCTAGAGAAAAAAATTAAATTTAAACAAATTACCATAAACACGGTGTCCCTTAAAAAACTTGAATTTTATCACTTTTATAGGAAAATAACAATTTAATAAAGAAAAGAACAAATATTTCTTAAAAATATTTTATTTTATTTTATTTGCGATTATTTTCTTTTAATTTTTCCAAGGGGCAAAGTTTGTTACTGTAAACTTTAGTTTTATGATATCCTCAGGTCATTCGGGAAAATTTCCAAAGCAAAGAACCATTCCGCACTCGTGCCGCTCCTGGAGCGCTTTAGGGACTTCCCTGCAGCACGTGTGCTAGACCAATAAAAAAAAAAAAATTTGAAGTATGCTAAAACTAGGCTTCTTGTTAAAATTTTTTAAAGCGGGTATGAAGAATATCTCCATATATTGCCTTGAATTTGCATTTGTTGTGCGGCCTCTGTCATTCTTAAAGAAATGCGGGCTAATTATTCTATGTGTTGCTATTGTGGCCAAGCTGTCACACTATGGGACTAAAAACGATCATAATTTTTTACTTCTGGATGTGTCGGACTCCAATAACGGAAATTTTGTTTATCGACATGGCTCCAAAACTGAATATGTACCTTATCCGAGAAGAGAATATTGGTAAAAGATGAAAACTGTTCATACATTTAATTAGTGAAGTTGTCTTTGAGCAGTACCAGTAAGTTTTAATTCTTGCAGTAGCTGTATCTAGTAATTATCTTAAATTTTAGGTAAGTAGTTTTTCCTACTGAGAAAAATCTTAAAAAATCCAGATTTAAGCAGTGAAGTTACATAATACGTAGTACAGTAGCTGAAAGTTAAAAAAAAAGATATTTTAATGCACTTTGTGTAACTGTTTATAACTGTCTGTAATATTTACATTACAAAATTTATAAGTCAGTAGACAATCTAAAACAACTGAGAATTTTAGCATATTGATGTTTGTATTCACGTTAGCGAGGTGAAATCTTATTTATTCTGTTGTTTTTGACCGTCGAGGAAAGAATTTAAGTGTAACATATTCAATAGTCTTGCTGCTACTGTTATGTATTATTTGATGTGTGTCAAAATATTTACAAACACAGACACTCACACTCAAAACACACACACACACACACACACACACACACACACACACACACACACACATTTTTACGTTAGGAAGGTAGGTTTTTTATTTCTAGTATTATTTAACTTAAATTATAAGCTGTGCTTTATGTAATTATGTCTGCGATATAAATGGTTGGGCTATACCTCAAAGAAAATATTTGATGATTTAATTTAGCGCGCCTTGTATTATTGAAATAGGTAAGTTCAACGTAAGTTTGTGTATGTATCCTTAAATTTTGTGTTTAATTTTATGTATGAAAATTTCTTCTTCATTATTTGTTTCATGTAATTTTCCCATCCTCTTGTTAGATTCCATATATATTTTTTTTATTATATTCGACATATCAATCTAATTTTAATTACATAATTTTATGGAAATTTATAATAAACCTTGGAAGGTTACAGAAATTTGTGTAAATTGCAAGAATTATTGTAATTATCAGACGCAGGTTTATCCATATATTAATTTTTAACAGTGTGATGCTTTTCCCAAACTTTCGTTCCTTCAATAAGGCCAACAAAATTGAACATATTAATGGGAAACCCTTACAACTTCATATTCTCTTTGAAGTAATAAAAAAATATTTTTAATTAATTTAAAGCATACAAACAATTTCTTAAAGGTTTTTCCAAACTTCTCTTCTTAAATATCGTCTATTAATTTACATTTTATATTTAATAATTTTTCCATTAAAAAGGTCGTGAAAAAGGGTTTCGATTTTTTAAATAACATTTAATAAAGCTTTAAAAACTAATTTAAGGTTTTGTACATTTTTTATGGAATCTATATCTTGTTTATATATATTATTTCTTTTACCAACATGACAACGGTACAAAGCAGAATAAATAATTTTATTATGGACCAGAATAAAAACCTTTTTGAAATAAATTCTGTTTATCTGTTTTTCTATTTTATTCGTTTTTGATGTCACCATAAAATGGTTATGTAGGCAAATATATAATAAGTTACTTCAATACACGCTTTATGCTAGTAATAAAAATGAACTCACCTATATAAAATTAATTAAATCCAGGCTACATAAACTTATATAAACATTATTTTATGGTTTTCCATAAAATAAAATGTAAATATTAATATGTATGTACATTAGACTGACCACAAAAAAAAAGTTTTTATATTTGGCCGTGCTACTAGCTAAAAACATTTTATTAGGTGTAAATAGACTTCTGAAATTTTGATCCAAAAATATTAAGTTTAAGGGGGTGGTAAAATCGATTTTATTGGTAACATCAGTGTATTGTATATTTTACAGGATGGAAACGTAATTGTACGTTGAAAACATTACTTTTTTGAGGTTTCAATTGCATAGATATGTAGAACTGACAATTACGTACAAACTTAGACCACGTTCAACCACGGGAGACCAAGTAAACTCAAGTTATGAGCAATTAAGAGACGTTTAAAATGCGCAAAGAGGCCAAATTTCGAAATTAAGGGTTAATTTACGTTGCACGCGTTATTTTTTTCAGGTATAAATTGAATAGATAATCTGGATGGACAATTATGAACAAATTTAGACTACATGTAACCATGTATTACTAAGTAAAGTCAAGTAATGAGGAATTAAAGGACGTATAAAATTAAAAAATAGGCCAAATTTTGTATTTAATGATTACATTGTGTTGTGTACCTTATTTTTTTTTATTTAAATTTCATAGATATAAAAACCTTTCTTTTTTGTGGTTAGTCTAATGTACATGGTGGTCCAAATTGGACACTTTTAAAGGTAAACCCCTTTATCTAAAGGAGATAGACGAAAACTGATGTCGGTGTCTGAGGCTCAATTTTCATGATAAACTCAATGGTGAGAACCGCATATCGATATCTAGTACTGTTTCGGATATACAGAGTGTTTTTCAAAAATCTGCATTTTGGAAAAATGTTTGTAATTCATTTCCTATTGAAAATTTTTGATTTCTGTAAACATTCTCAAAGCACTTTTTCACGAGGATTTCAACAGTGTAAATTACATTTTTTTACAACTAATATTCTAATAGTTATTAAAGTAAAAATATATTTTTTAAATGGGATACCCTGTATATTTTTCCATATCCGAATAGAGCTTTAAATTACCATTCTCAAAATATAGCACACTTTGTATTTTGCTTAAATCTACTTCAAAATATAGAGGTTTTCAGTTTTTACGCGAGTTTTAAATGCACATTTTGTGAAGTAGACTTTGGACGGAGCGGCCATATGGTTTAATTCAATTGTTTACTCGTAGTTGTCAAATTTTACTTCAGGATCAGTTATTGAATTGTCAAGTAAATCGCAGTGAAGTTTGAAAATAACGAAAAATGAGATATGATAGTGTGTTTCATACAAACCGGAGAAAATTCGGAAGCTGCAAGTAATTTGTACCACGAGGCGTCAACCCTTCAAGGATATATTCGCTCGATTGCGACATAACCTAGTTAATAGTGGCCAGTTTGAAAAGAAACGACCCAAAAATTATGCATCAAACAGGGATAAGGAGTTAGAAGAAAGTAGTTTTAGGAAATATCGGAAATAATCCCAACACTTCAACCTGACTGTTAAAAGAATCCACTGGACTACCAAGAATTAACGTAAGTCGTACTTTGAAGAAGCACAAATTCAAGCCATATAGGACAAGAAAAGTTCACCACCTTAGAGATGAAGATTTTCAACGACGTATGGATTTTTGCTAATGGTTTCTGGAGAATTGTAACCATGTTCCGAATTTTTCATTAAATTGCATTTGGACAGACGAAGCTCATGTAAGCAATGCAGGTATTTTTAACCGTTACAATTCTTATACGTGGGCATAAGAAAATCCTCATTTAGTTGTGAAGCAAAGAAGTCAAGGCAGTTTTGGATTTAATGTGTGGGCAGGAATTTTTAGAGCCAGGCCATTTATTTATGAAGGAACACTCACCTCTCAGAGATATTTAGAAATTTTAAGACAGCAAATAGAACCTCTTGTTGATAAACTGCCGTTAATGGACCATAGAAATATATTTTTTCAACACGACGGGACACCCCCTCATAACTCTGCAGTTACCAGTAATTTTTTATCGACCAATTTCGACAATAACTGGATAGCCAACCAAGGTCCGAACCGTTGGCCGGCAAGGTCACCGGATTTAACACCTATGGACTTCTATTTCTGGGGAAGATTGAAAGACCTAATTTTTAAATTGCCGACAAACACCAGGCAAGAGTTAGAAGTTACAGTGATACAAAGTTTTACAGCTCTCACTCCTCTTGAACTAAACAACTCGGTAAGATGTGTCCAGAAAAGGTGCCGCTTATGTGTAAATAAAACTGGTCGACATTTCGAGCATCTCTTATAGAAAATTGTTTTGTTTTAGTTTGCTCTATTCGGAATAAATTGTTTTATTGTTGTTTTGTTTTATTTTCTACATAGTTTAAAGTACTAGAGCATTTAGTAAATTTCATTGTAGTTATGACTCTTAGAGTTACTTCTGGGAATTTTTTTTACGATTTGACTGCTATCAGTAAACAATTGATACTGCCGCTCCGTCCAAAGCCTACTTTACAAAATGTGCATTTAAAACTCGCGTAAAAACTGAAAACCTTTATATTTTGAAGTAGATTTTAGCAAAATATAGAGCGTACTATACTTTTAGAATGGTAATTTAAAGCTCTATTCGGATAAGGAAAAATATATAGAGTATTCCATTTAAAAAATATATTTTTGCGTTAATGAATATTAAAATATTAGTTGTAAAAAAATGTAACTTATACTGTTGAAATCCACGTGAAAAAGTGCTTTGAGAATCTTTTTACAGAAATCAAAAAGTTTCAATAGGAAAAGAATTACGAACAGTTTTCCAAAATGCAGATTTTTTGAAAAGCACCCTGTATATCTGAAACGGTACTAGATATCGATATGCGGTTTTCACTGTTGAGTTTATCATAAAAATTGAGCCTCAGATACTGACATCAGTTTTCATCTATCTCTTTTAGATAAAGGAGTTTAACTTTAAAAGTAGACCACCCTGTACATATATATATATATATATATATATATATATATATATATATATATATATATATATATATATATATCATATATATATATATATATATATATATATATATATATATATATATATATATATATATATATATATATATATATATATATATATATATATATATATATATATATATATATATATATATATATTGAAATCCACGTGAAAAAGTGCTTTGAGAATCTTTTTACAGAAATCAAAAAGTTTCAATAGGAAAAGAATTACGAACAGTTTTCCAAAATGCAGATTTTTGAAAAGCACCCTGTATATCTGAAACGGTACTAGATATCGATATGCGGTTTTCACTGTTGGGTTTATCATAAAAATTGAGCCTCAGACACTGACATCAGTTTTCATCTATCTCTTTTAGATAAAGGAGTTTACCTTTAAAAGTAGACCACCCTGTACATGTATATATATATATATATATATATATATATATATATATATATATATATATATTAAAAATACAATCTTAATTGGGGAACTCGGCAAATTTGGGCGTGATAGGAGATCACACAATTTTCATTAAGCCGCCAATATTTCGGTCCTGGATTGGGACCTTCTTCAGGGCAGAACTGAAAAGAAGAACAGAGCGTATTCACTGATAGTGTCTGGGACAACTTTAAATTAATGATGTTATCATTAGGTTGTTATAATAAATAAAATTAGTGTGGAACAAGAATAAGATATTAGTCATAATAAGTTAAAAAACTCACATGAGAAGTGCAAAGATTGCGTTAGCCTGAATGGCCGTAGGTTATACATAAACAAGTCGTTACATATAAAAGTTGGTTAATCCATAAAATATACAAAATCACATTAAAACGCTGTAGACAAAATTCTAAAAAACAAATTTAACACATGGATGTAATTGGGAACCTTGGATGTTGAGAACATCGTTAGTTATTTCACTTGTGACCACCACATATGGCCACCGCCATTTAGGAACAAATGACAAGAACGACAGGAGACAGCTACCCGACAGAGATAAGGGGTTTAGTCAAGAAAACTCAATTAACCAGAATGCGGGGTCGACACCTGGAAGGAACCGATAGAAAAGGAAGTACAAATATTGGACCCTAAGTGAGAGAGAGGTAGCCAGTTGAGCGACCAAAACCACCCGGTATGTAGTGGCGGAAGGATAAAACACACCCTAATTATAAGTAAATGGTGAGCGAGGGAGCGAGAGAGAGAGTGACAATAATGGGAGCAACGAAGAAGAAAATTATCTAGTGAATTAATTATTAATTTCTTGTTGGAATCTGATTGGAGGAAGAGATTGTTGGCAAAAAACCAATGAAGACTCGAGGCACCAGGAAGTGTTAGAGAGGTGAGGCAAGGTACTGTCAATGGAAGGAAGACAGTAATCGCTAGGTGCAAAAGATGGCCCAGATAAAATGGAAGGAATCTGTGAAGCTCAGAATCAAAGAGAACCGTAAATAGAGAGAGGAAGGAGGAGAGAAACCCTGGAAATTACGGAGCTAAAAAAGAGACGACCAACGTGGTTCAGATGGATCATAAAACACTTGAAGACAGAGAATGATTGTGAGAAGTTGATTTATCACAGGAGATGAGGAAACTATATATGTTACTAAGACCATCCAGGTCGGTTCTTTTATTGATATTAAGGTGATTCTCCTGGATGTAACACATCTTAAGGAATTCTCTCTTGGAAAGATTATTGGAGAAATGAAGAATTTTGGGTTCTCTGAAATTAAAAGAATGACCATTGTCAACAGAATGGGTCGCCAAGGCACATTGGTGTGGATGGCATCTAGTGTCACTTTTATGGAGTGCAATACGACGATTCAAGGATTGAGAAGTTTGGCCAATGTAGATTGATGGACAATTGAGGCAGGAAATTGAGTAAACCAAGTCTGACATGGAAAGAACTGGCAGCGGGGCCTTCAGCTTACTGAAGACACGTCTGTTTTTGAAGAAGTAATATTTGGCGATTTTAATGTTGGGAATGACACACAATATGTGGACCAATTTGTTTGTAAGGCCAGGAATGAATGGTAAAGAAAGCAACGACCAATTTGTTTCGACTGGGGAGTTAAAGGGGGAGGGGAGATATGCGGTAGGTGGAGGGAGGGGGGTTCTGGGGGAATTTGATGGATATGAGTAAGCTTGTTGACTTCATCTTTGGTTCTTAGTAAGAGTTTTCGATTGTATCCATTATCTATGAAAAGTTTTGTAAGTGTTTCTTGTGACTGGAGTAAGAAATCAGGATGGACTATTATCTTCAGTCTTCTATATAGTCCTTTGATGACATTGACCTTCACCTTCCAATCATGGCCAGAGTTTGCATGGATATGTCTCCCAGAAGAAGTAGGTTTTCTATACCAATCAAGTTTGATGATGTTATGGGAGTCTCTAACGACTCTTGTGTCCAGAAATGGAACAGCATTGTTGGTTTCTTATTCCATAGTGAATTGCAGGTGTGGGTCGAATGAGTTGAAAACATGAAGAACTTCTTCTTTGCCATCAGCTGGTATGGATAGAATTAAATCGTCTACGTATTGATATAGCCATTCAGGCTAACGCAATCTTTGCACTTCTCATGTGAGTTTTTTAACTTATTATGACTAATATCTTATTCTTGTTCCACACTAATTTTATTTATTATAACAACCTAATGATAACATCATTAATTTAAAGTTGTCCCAGACACTATCAGTGAATACGCTCTGTTCTTCTTTTCAGTTCTGCCCTGAAGAAGGTCCCAATCCACGACCGAAATATTGGCGGCTTAATGAAAATTGTGTGATCTCCTATCACGCCCAAATTTGCCGAGTTCCCCAATTAAGATTGTATTTTTAATAATTTTGGTAGATACGGCAACTTTTTTGCTTTCGTTCTTTATTCTATATATATATATATATATATATATATATATATATATATATATATATATATATATATATATATAAATATATATATATATATATATATATATATATATATATATATATATATATATATATATATATATATATATATATATATATATATATATATATATATATATATATATATATATATATCATATATATATATATATATATATATATATATATATATATATATATATATATATATATATATATATCATATATATGTATATATATATATATATATATATATATATATATATATATATATATATATATATATATATATATAAATATATATATATATATATATATCATATATATATATATATATATATATATATATATATATATATATATATATCATATATATATATATATATATATATATATATATATATCATATATATATATATATATATATATATATATATATATATATATATATATATGTATATATATATATATATATATATATATATATATATATATATATTAAAAATCATTTAGTAGATAAATTTGACATTTTTATCTTGTGTTAAAAAAAACTTTTCGAAAATAGTATATCAGAATAAGATATTTAAAAGTGCCGGCCGGCCTAGTACAGGCCTTTAACAATATCTAAATATTTGCCTTTTGGTAAATATACGGCTAAAATCTTATTTAAAAAGGTTTTCAATATTTGAGTCTTTGTACTATATGACGACTTATATTTTAAACTAATCTTTTAAGAACTGAGTAACATTTTCCTAATTTACGGTTGAACTAATGTCTAAAATTCCTTGTCGATAATTATGGTATATCAATAATAACCATAAAAATGATTTTTATGAGTTATGGTTATTCTCTTGGTTGAGACTAAAGATTTTTTGCCATTTGATCCAATAGATCTTCAGAGTAGCCAGTACTTATATTAATAATGAAATGTCAACTAGATTTAAGTGATTGTAGAAATGACCACTCCGATACTAAATCTTGTACATATTAAAAATTTTTCATTTATTTCCTTTTTAAATTCGCTCGAGCTGTTGAATGATATTTCAGCATAGTCGGTTTCTAGAAGTGGTACTCGAGAGTGGGGGATCTAACAGGGTACGTTAAACGGAGAAAATTTCTGAACAGAGTTACTGGTGTTTTTTCAAAATTTGAAAAATTTTGGCGAGTGGCTTATTAAGGGTCTATTACTTTCTTTTTTATATTCTCTTAGTTTCAAAAGTTTTTTGTTACATATAGCTGTGGTTCATTTGTTTCAATTTGCCAATAGGCTTATTTAATGTTCAAGCATTTCACATTTTCATTTGTACTAACATTAATGAATGTTGCTAACCTAGTTCCCGTATTTTTTAGAAGACAGAAGATATTTATATATCTTCTTTCTTACATGCCATTTATATGACAGATGAGAAGTCAAGTATTTCCAGGTTAAATAACTATCTGGGTGCTTTTTTGAATTAATAGTAAGGCAAACTCTAGTTAATCTTTCAAGCAGTTTTTAAGACTAATTTTACCTCTTTGTCAGCATTGTCGAAAATCTAAATCACTTATCGTAACCATTATCAATAATGTAAGAAATAATAACTCTCGATTAAATCAATTAACTATTGATTATTAATTGAATTATCGGCAGACATTTTATCACACATATACAGGGTGGGTCTAAAAAAGGGGACAAGCTACTGTAGAGAAAAACTCTAGCACAAGCTATGGTATCTTTTTGTTTTCAAAACTAGCAACCTACATTAGTGTTATGTCGGCTGCTTTATTATATTTGGTAACAGTAACAATGTGTTTTGACGAGGGCTAGGAAAATTAGTTTCAAAGTGTTGTATTGTATTAAATTTGGAAACGGAAACGTATTAAATGCTTTAAAAAGCATTTGATTAGGAATGCTTATTCTATACTAACTGTACGAGTCATTTAAGTGATCTCTAAGTGGTTATGCAAACCTTAAGGAAGACGACAAATCAAATCGATCAAAAACTAAATTGAGCATAATTAACACAATGTGCCCGAGTTCATCAATGAAAAGACAAAATCATCTTTGAGATTGATTGAATATGAATTGGGAAATCCAAAATCAATTGTACACAACATTTTAACCGCTCATAAGGAGTCAAACTGTTTTAAAATGACCGTGACTGTTGATAGGATGTGGTTTTTTGGCAGAAACTAAGCTTGCGTGTTGAATTACTTGCCGTATTCACCTGTTTAGCTTTTTGTGATTGTATTTTTTCCATCGAGGGCATTTGACAATGAAAAGAAAGCAATTAGACACTATGACAAAAGTTCAAGCGATAGTGAGAACCAAGACAAAATATATGGTAGCCTCAAAAGATGCAGCAGGTTAATAATTTCAAATACCTGGGAACAACAATACCAAACTATGGAGATTTAAACAGGGAAGTAAAACAACAATCTATGAAGGCATCACCAATAGCTCGTGGCCTGAAGGAGTCTGAAAAAATAAATACCTAAAAGCCAAAACAAGAGTATACAAGGCAACAGTGAGACCGATCCTCATATATGCTGTAGAAACAAGAAGTGATACATATAAAACAGCACAAGTGACGAAGACAACAGAAATGAATGTGATTAGAGACATACATGGAAAAACTATCCACGACCAAATCCGCAGCAATGATCTAGAGGAAATACAATCTAAGAAATATCCAAATGGACCAGAGAGAGAAGAAAATAATAAAAAAAATACGTATACCGGACGGATGACAACAAACTGGCAAAAAGGGCCAAACTTAATAAGCTTTGTGGTAGAAAAACCGGGGGCAGCCCTCTGAAAAGGTAGAAAAAAACGCTAGACGTCCACATCGAAAGAGGTCTAATGAAGATAAAACAGGCATTATGCTTACTTATGTGACACCATATAAGAACGAAGAAGAAGAAGACGATAGAGACAATGACTCTCAATAACATTTCTAAAGCCTATATAAAAATTAATTCTGCAAATTATTAAACTAAGCCAAAAGTATTATTTAGTAGCCTTCCTTTATTCATTTTGCTTTTAGTAAGAGTCTGCAGTTATTTTTTAAGATAATGTTGGGTTAACGCAGATTTGAAAATTCAATAAAGTGACTTTCAAATTAAATGATTTATTTGAAGCATTTATAAAGCTACTTTAAAAACTACTTAAATCTGTTTTCTTCAGCATAAACTTATTTTTCGTACATAAATTAAAAACCTCTATTCTTCTTCTATTCAACAACAAAAATCAAGCTCTATATATTTGTAACTGTTTAAATTTTTTATTTCAATTAACACTGCTTCAGCTTCAACAACCCGTTGTTTGGCACGATTAATGGATTAGAAAATTCAGCTTTTATTACGTTTTTTGACTAACTGTTAAGAGTCGTCGCTACTGACACCTAAATCAGGTGAAAATGGCGAATGATTCAACGTCTAATATTAGTTCTTGCGCAAAAACTGTATGCACTATATTTCTTTGCAACTAGACAGCACAGCTCCATTGAAAGCCCCTCAGAATACTGTTGGAGAACGAAAAAACACCTTTTAAAAAAACATCCGGTAAAGTCAGGTTATCGAATTAAGTTGGGCTTGCTTGCCTTAACTGAATTTAAGGTTTTGCTTATTCTTAGGAACGCTTTAGCTTAACTTCATTTTATTTTAAACGATTTTAGCAATCTTGGATAAATAAGTATTCTACATTACACTTTTATTATCTTCCTTAACGCACGCACCAAGCTCAAATGTCTATTATTGTTTATACAAGAAGAAATTAAAACCTTATTAAACAAAACCGCCAAGTGTTATCATATTATATGATATAGACCTTTTATCAAGTTTAACTATATTTTTCGATTCAAGGGCATTTATTCAGGCCCCCTCAGACTCTAGGTGAATATGAAATTGAGTGAATTTGTTTGAATTTTGTTGCCCTTACACCAGCAAAAATTTATTAAACATTAATTGTCAGTTATTCACGAGTTTATTTAGTATACCAAACTTGGCGGAGGTTGAGGAAAGGACACTCTAAAATTTTATTTTTCTCGTAGGTTTTTGAGAAAATCTAATCTAAAATTAAATCTATAATTTTGACCTTATTCACAAAGAAATAGCTTACTATCAATTAAAGGGTACAACGAAAAAAGAACTTGAAGTGTTAAAATGTTGTCTGCTTATACTAACATATTTGTCTACTTTTTTAAGGTTTTCTCAAATACTTGATGCCTTCAAGCTTCCGCATGTAGATACGTAATAATGTTATTATAAATATGCTCAAAAACCATCTATTTTGATAGAATTTAATGTCGATTTTTTACAAACACTGGTTGGAATATAGAAAATCCAGGATTATAGCGATTTTTAGTTTGGAATAGTATTTCTTGCTCTTAGCCAATTATTATTTAATTATATACTTTTGACATTGATCTCTCTGTTAAATATGGTAATATTTTAGCTTTCGCTGAGGATATACAAATTTATCATTCTATATACTATAATAATAATAATGCGCGACGTTTTCAACAATTGGAATGGTGGTATCGCCGTTGGAGGAAATCGCCGCAAATGAAAGTGAATTAGAGGTCATTATGCAAAGACTCATAAGGATCAGTAAAAACCTACGGATTGGAAGTAGACAACAAAACAAAAATAATGATCATTAGTAGAACGAATGATAATCAACCTCAACATTTACTAGGGTATGAAATCGTAGATTCCTATCAACACCTAATTACCAATACTGGCCAATGTCACTAAGAAACATGTAGGAGACTCTCAATTGCTCGCTGTGCAACCACAAAATCAATCAAAATATGGAAAAACTCGAGCATCTCGCTATGGACATGGACGATAAAGAAAGCTAATAGAAATAAAATTGCTGCATTTGAGATGTGGGTGTATCCTCGAATTCTCAGGATATCGTGGGTGGAACATCGAACTAACCAGTCTATTTTACAAGAACTAAAAATTACTAAAAGACTGAACTCGCCTATAAACATAATTGAGGTATTTCGGCCACCTCAGCAGAAGCCATGAACTGGACTCAGTGGTCATACAGGGAAAGGTTGAAGGCAAGCGCTGTATGGTGTAGATCACCTTCACGTTGGGTGGATCAGATGAAACAGTTAACCGGGAAGTCATTGCATGAAACATCATGCACCGAACCGAGAACAGTGACAGATGATAGTTCAGTTGAGCACAGAGTCACTCCCGAAGTGAAAGGACTTAGGACTAGGATACTATAATTTTCTAAAAAATTGTGTATCCTTGATAAATGAAGATTCGCCTAATATTTCTAAATAACCATGCTAAAAATATTATATACAAATTCTATTAACTAATAAAATTTTTAACAAAAAATATGATCACATATTAGAAAATCAACATAACCCGGTAACACTAGAGCATAAGAGGAAAGAAAATCTACGTAATTAGTTTGATACTAAGATAATTTTTCACAGAAACTTGACTACATATTGACTTTTAAAATAATTTATAATCTTAAAGAAAAAGATCAAAATAATTTAGATTGCATATATATGGTACTGAACAGTACAAGATTACCTATAAATATATTTTTCTAATTGTGAATCAATGCGTGCACTCTAAGGCTTGCCGCATTAAGTTTGTCAAACATCCCTTTTTTCAGTTTTTTAACCTATTTCTCTAGCTGGGTGCTTCTGCAAAGAATCAAATGGTTATAAGATATTATGGTTTTATAAATATACCTAACAGTGATGACTAATTAACCTGAACCATACAGGGGTAAAAAATATCCGAATTTATAGAGAAATTAGACTACTTGTGCGAACCTTATTGTTACCACACACTCACAAGAAGGTATATTTTGTATTTTTTTTGGGGTAATATTTAAAAGTAATGATGTTTTGGCTATAAAGGCTTATTGTTTTTATGCTAGATTTGCCGAAAATATGTCAATTTGGACCATATTTTATAACAATTCCTTTTGTGTTGGTAACGCGTGATATCTACCACTTCAGTTGTCATTGCCGCAATTGTTTTTGGTATACTTTTTGTGGCTTTTCCAGATATATATGCAGTTTTTTAAAATTTTATCTTTGAATGAATGAAAAGTTATACTTAACCAATTATATAATGTAAACTTGCACTATTTCAATTAATTTTACGGCGCCTTAAAAATATGTACCGTTATTTATGATTAGGCCCTTCACTCCCCAGTTATCGTTTGACACCCCTCTCTATAGGCACCTCAGCCTTTAGTATCCCCTTTTCCCAAATGAGTAGTATCATACATGTATACATAAAGGTACACATAATGTATAAATTAAATTTAATAGAAATTAAATAGATTTGCAAGTATTTTAATAAATTTGATTAAACAGGGTGTGTATTTCTTTACAATATGCATTAGACTCATTAGTGATTCAAATATTTGTTATATACTTTGCATCCATATTGCTGTAGATTAGTTCCAACCTAAACTAAAATGAGAAGAAACAACATTGCAAAATATTTTGCTTATTAATACTTTTCGGAATAAATATTTGTTTAAAGAGTGTTTAGAATCTTATTTAGTAATAATTACCAAAAAAAATAGATAGAGATGTCACAATTAACAATAATAGACAAAAATACATTCTAAAAATGACTATATAATATTAAAAATTCAGGGAAAAATTTATTTATCACAATATTTTGTTTAAAACAACCAAACTAAAAACATGAACGCATCTTATTAGTGAACTTAAAAACACTTAATTTTGCCTTCTATGTTCTTTTATTTTAGTTTAAGTTTTAAGCAAAATATTTCAATAAATAAGTTTTTCTCTAAACATAAAAGAAATCATATTTGCACGCCCACCTTCACAAGGGATGGCGACTGTTTCTACAAAAATACACGGTGGTAACATTTCTCCAACCTTTTCTATTCCTGTACCACCAGGTTCAGGCCCTTGCACTCCCGGGGCATCACTTAGTCTTGAAAAGTTAACCCAAAATTTACGCAATGGGAGATAACCTCAGACCTGCACAATTTATCTATCAACTCGCACAGTCTTACCGAAATTTGTCGGGATAAAATCGTACACATGTAATCAAATTTTTTATATACATATATAGCTGAAAGACAACTTTCTACTACTACAAGTTAAATTTAAAGAAAAAATGGTTTCTCCCAAACCCGTTTTAATTATCAATCAAAATCTTACCCATTAATCTCAATTAGAATATTACTGTCATTTTTAGTGTTCCTTACGAAACACTTATAAGATCACTTCGGTGTTCGTCCGTACGTCTGTATGTCTGTCTGTTTGTCTTTCACACCCGATTTTCTCCGAAACTATTTGACATAAAAAGTTGAAATTTAGCACTAATATAGGACTTGATGGTCTCATTAGAGCCGTGTAGTTTTGGAAGTTAAATTTTGACTTAAGAGATTAGTTTTAGGGGGTGAAATCGGAAGTGAAAAATTTTTTTTTTATCAGGTCATTAAGTGGGTTGTCAAATGAAAGCTTGTAAAAAGATGATTTCAAAAATATATATAATGTAATTCTTGCACACAATTCTCTTGGTATTATTTTTAAAAAAGTGCGAAAAAAATCGTTGCCCCCCCTTATTTCGAAAAGTACTGAACAAAAAATTTTGAAAAAATACTGGAATATTCTCTACAGGGTGTAGATTGAACGAAAATTATTACGAGTGCATTTACTTTAATAATTTATCTGGTATATAAAAAAAACAAAAATTTCAAGGTCATCAATTTTTACTACAGATCGGAAAAAAACTTTATTGAAAACTCATTTGGGTTGTGTTTTGTGAAGTCACTGATCATTTTATATCTCAGTAACAAAAATTTTTATTTTAAAAGCACTCAACGTACCGAATACTAATTGCGGAAGTCTAACTTGCACTTGACTGGTTATTGTTTTTATGTTCTTCTTCTTATATTCATATTACCATAAACTAAAGAACTATAGAGGCCTCTATGTAAAGCTAAAATAGTGCACAGCGTGCGAGCAAAAATGGCCATTATCAAAAGAGGAAAACGTTATCAGGATTCACAATGAATTATTTCAATAAATCGCGTGGATAAACCTATAATACAGTACATTATATATATATATATATATATATATATATATATATATATATATATATATATATATATATACATATATATATAATATATATATATATATATATATATATATATATATATATATATATATATATATATATATATATATATATATATATATATATATATATATATATATATATATGTTGATTTCTGACGCTTTTTATGGCAATTTAGCAAGTTATTCCATTTTTACGCAAAAATGTGCATATTAAGCAGTAAACCAAAGATTTGTCGTGTTCAGCCGTAAATAATTATTTCTGGAGTCCAAAGAACGATTAAAATCGAATATAATGGGTGTCATTCTCAAAAAAAAATTCTCTCTTTTTTGAACCTCTAATCTATCAATATATATATATATATATATATATATATATATATATATATATATATATATATATATATATATATATATATATAATATATATATATATATATATATACATATATATATATATATATATATATATATATATATATATATATATATATATATATATATATATATATATGTATATATATATATATATATATATATATATATATATATATATATATATATATAAATGAGCTTACTAGAATTAGAGTATCATTATGAAAAAGACGTTATCAGAGAAAAAATTAATGATATCGTGGGATTATATGATAAATCTCAAAATTCCTTGTTTTTGTGAATTTTTTAAGGATTGCCAGTCAAAACTATACGTCTGAGAGGGCCTTTACAATCGAAGCTCGAATGTTTATTCTGTTGTATAAAATGAAGAGTTAAAATACCCATTCACACTAAGCAAGACAGCAAAATGTTTACTTTAATCATACTGTATGATTCAGTGCTTTTACAAAATGCAGCAGTATTTTTCGGTTCACAGGCATTTATAACGAACAAAATAAACCAGTAAATAGCAGTATGCATTCGTGATATCGTTATTAATAAGCATACAACCATGGGATTATCGGATTTAGCGGCATCTATAAAAAGAAAACAGATCTTTTAGCCAGGCCGCTCTTTTGAATGTCTTTATAGAATGATAATTAAAACCGTATGATGATATTTTTTCAAGAGATATATTTTTTTATTATACACTGCTGACTAGTAGTATTTAACTACTCCGACTTTAAGAATCTTTATTTTTTAGAAAATTAAACTTATGTAGCGCCTATATGTAAACATATTTACTCCTTTAATAACAAGCGGTAGCATCATTTTTTGGTAACATAATAAGAAATGGGAAAATTAATGATCCAATGGAAAGTCGACGGTAGAAAAAGAAGATCACCGAACAGAATTATTGATCGGATTATATCTACAATGCATCTGGAGTTACCAAAGGTAATGATAAGTGTCGAAGATAGATAATCTTGGAAAGCTATTATAAATTCTGCATAACAACGCAATTAGGGTCACGACGCTCGGAATCGAGCAACGATGCGAGGGAAAGGGAAAAAGTAGCATTCAATATTTTCCTAAGGGATATCCGTAATACCAGTCTCACCACCAAAGTCTCTTAATGGTAGTCAGTGTACCGTCAGTCAAGTAAGAACGTGTCCGCGATAATTCATTTTTGGTAGATGCGATTCTAGCGTTTCAACAAAAAATCGGTAGAAGGAACCTTTGTCTACGACACATTTTAGTAGAAGTATCAGTCGTCGAAATCACATCAAATCCAAAATGATTCACTGGTTTGCGCGTCGGTTCGAGGCAATCTTTCTTTGTTTTCATCCAAAGGGGCCTAAAATTACACATTCCGCGGCCGCTAGATATATTAGAAAGTCAGTATCGTTTGTGAAGAAGTGGGCAAATCATTTTAACGGAACTAAAAATGTCGACGAGGTGCCAAAACGTAGCTTGGTAGGGAAAGTTACCCTGAAAGTTGAAAAACGAATCGTGTCTTTGTTTTCACGGGGCCCGAAATTGACGCTGCGTCAAGGAGCGGCAAAATTAAGAAAATCGGGTTTCAATGTGTCCCATGAGATCATTTGACAACATCTATATGCTCATGATGTCAAATTCCGAAGCACGTTGAAGATACCTTTGCTAGACGAAAATCACGTAACGAAGCCAATCGCTTGGGTCCACGATAAGTTACTAGAGTGGCCCTTACAATCGCTGAACGACAACCCTATTGAAAACGTTTGTTCTATTTTAAAGAGAAAGCTCAGAGGAAAGAGTCTGAGGACTTTCACTCAGTTGTCTCGCGGGATTCAAAAAATTTACAGACTGCAGAAAATCTCGTCGATCGCATGCCTCGAAGATGCCAGGCGATTATTGATGCAGAGGCGATTGGACAACTTACTAAGGTAATTGCGCCGTTGTTGGCACACCAAAGAATCATCACCATTAATGGCAAAAAATGTTCTCGAAACACATTTCTTCACGAATACGAGCGGTTACGTTCTTACAGTCTGTCAACGGTAATTATTTTTGAAGAAATTGACCGTTCATATCCCTAACATGTTTGATCAAATAAGGTGTGTACGAACGACCTGGAATATTCTCTGGAATGAGGACAATATTACATTCGGCGCAACGTGCAGGTTCAACGCGGTTCAAATTTGAGTCCTGTAGATTGGTGGATCTGTAGCAGCACCCCCCAGCTGGATACTAAATATACGTCAAAAGCTGATTAATGTACTCGATGCCCAATAGACGAAGGCACCATACACCGTACTCCAGCAAATCATCAAGATGATAGAATTGTACACAGGTATCATTAAGCTATCTTCGCAGTTCGCAATAAGCCATGTTTTTACGCCTTTAACCACATATTGGACATAAGCTAGTTGAATTGACTAATCGCAATTACTTATCGAGAGTTCAGATTCATAAATCTTTGCTTAAAAAGAAAAAGCCGTAGGTAGTAGATATGGTGGATATGCGTATAATGGTTTTTCTTCCCTTGCTCATAAGAGATTCATATATTACCTAAGCATGTGTCATAACTTGACGGGTGCTTTATATATTGCAAAGGTTTTATAGTTCTAAGGCAATATCATAGAATCATCCAAAAGGCGATCCTATGTTTCTACAGAAAAGTCTAAAACATGTGCGTATGAGATGTGATGATTAGATGCTACAAAGAAGAGATGTAAGCTTTTATGCAACGCGCTTAAGTTTAAATGATCAGTGGTACACAAAGTTTCAGCAGCATAGAATCGTCAGATTTACTAAGCGTACAACAGTGTCTGCCGTCCGATAATATGACGTTATGTTCATTTTAGTAAATTGTTTATTTACAGCACAGACTCAAACGGTAAAATTTTCTCAACTAGTGAAAAACATTATTGTCAAACAATAATTTTTACTGGCCTTCATAGGCTACAATTTAAAAATATCCTAGAAACTCTAAATATACTATTTAACTGTCTGGTTTACCTGAACATCATATTTTGATTGAGATATTAAAATCTTTAATATCAAATACATTATGGTGTTTTTTCCTTACATCCTTTTTTTTTACAAATATATGACATACTCAAGCTATCTTAATATTAAATTAGTGTTCCATAGTTACTTATACGTAGATCAGAGAACAACTCTATGAAACGTATATACGTGCTAACCTTACGACGAACCCCTTGGTAAATAGCGAAGTTGATAAAGCAGAACGAGCAAAAGAAGAAATGTTAATAGTAATACATAAAAATACATATACCTTGACACTCACATTAATCATAAAATTGCGTACAGAGATAGATAAAGAGTAATGTCTATATATCTAGAAGACTTTTATACTCAACTTCAGGATGTTATCGTATTATTAAGTCAATATCAAAAATTATGAGAGATTTTTAATCCTGAATGAAATAATGGTCTAGTAATGCAAAGATTCGATGTGTTCAAGTTAGTTATAATGGTAAATTAATGTTCAACCTTTATACATATAACGAATTAAGAATCAATAACTCACTCTTGGAGTATAAACTTCAACATAAATACACCTATAGTAATAGCCAACGAGACGATCTTCAGACGTTACTTTACCAATTTAACAAAACAGCAAAAAAATTCAGGATAACAATATCTGCTAAAAAAATAACATATTATCTAAAACACCAATAAGATCTAAGTTTGTTTTTGACGAAAAACTTATACAATAAGAAATCAAGTTTAAATATCTCAGCACAGATATATCGAGCATTCATGATATCGACCCAGAAACTAAGCCGCAAATGCGACGATTAACGGCATACTATAATATAGCGAAAGAAGCACCTAACAATTGAAACGAAAACTGGACTATTCAGGAACTCAATTAGTTCTACACTAACAATAAATATTAGAACAAAGGCAACAAAAACAAACTAATTACTCGAAGTAACAAGAATAAAAATAGTGCACAGAATAGCTGGAAAGATCCTACTCGATAGACAGGATTAATAGTATTACACAGAAATTCAAAGTATATATATACATATATATATATATATATATATATATATATATATATATATATATATATATATATATATATATATATATATATATGTACATACCAGGTATACAAGTATGAAATGCGGATTTCAGACAACAGATCGTGCACCAATGCAGTTTGTGCTAAAAAGATTTGACACTGTACCATTTTGTTGTGTCATCAACAAGTGTCAGACGCGCACGAGTGATAAATTGGAAAAGTGTGTGCATAGTGTTGTGTTGTTGTGTTCAATATGTCGAAATTTATACCGAACAAAGAGCATTCGCGGACAGCATTAATTTTTTGTTTTTATTTGAAGAAAACAGCTGTTGAATCATACCGATTATTTCGAGAAGCTTATGGTGAACATGCTTCATCGCAAGATACGTATGAACGAGGGTTTCGGCGTTTCAAAAGTGGTGACTTCGATGTAGACAAGGAACGTGGAAAATCGCCAAAAAAATACGAAGATGTGGAATTGCAAGCAAGATAATTCGCAAACACAAAAACAACTCGCCGAGCAATTGGGCGTTAGTCAACAAGCTGTTTCCAATCGTCTACGAGAGATGGGAAATATTTAGAAGACCGTGGATGGGTACCACATGAGTTGAACGATAGGCAAATGGAAAAGCGCAAAAACACGTGTGATATTTTGGTCGCTCGGTACAAAAGGAAGTCGTTTTTGC
Source organism: Pachyrhynchus sulphureomaculatus (assembly GCA_019049505.1). Taxonomy (NCBI): domain Eukaryota; kingdom Metazoa; phylum Arthropoda; class Insecta; order Coleoptera; family Curculionidae; genus Pachyrhynchus; species Pachyrhynchus sulphureomaculatus. Next base: position 88,646,199 of record CM032447.1, on the reverse strand, counting down.
ATTGTATAGTTACAAAGGATGAAAAGTGGATTTATTTTGAGAATCCCAAGCGCAAAAAATCATAGGTAGACCCAGGCGCACCATCCACATCGCAAGACCGAATCGCTTATCGCTTTGGCAGAAAGACGATGGTCTGTGTTTGGCGGGACCAGAGGGGCGTGGTCTATTATAAGCTATTAAAACCTGGGGAAACGGTTAATACTAAACGTTATCAACAACAATTGACCGATTTGAACCTGCTGGCTCCTTCCGATTACCACTTGTTTGCATCGATGGGTCACGTACTTGCTCAGCAGCGCTTTGGTTCGTTCCAAGATGTGAAAAAATGGGTCGATGAATGGTTCGCAGCAAAAGGGGAAGATTTTTTCTGCCATGGTATTCACAAATTACCCGAAAGATGGGAATAATGTGTAACAAGCGATGGAGCATACTTTGAATAAAGCACTTTTTATCATTTTTTATCATTCTTCCGAATTTAACATTTTTTTTTTTTAGAAAAAAAATCCGCATTTCATACTTGTACACCTGGTATATGTATATATATATATATATATATATATATATATATATATATATATATATATATATATATATAGATAGATAGATAGATAGATAGATAGATAGATAGATAGATAGAATGTCAAAAAACCAGAAATGGTTAGAATCAGAAGAGACGGGTTACCATTAAGAACGACTACCTTTCCGATGTAAGATGGTGAAGATGGTAATAAATCGTAGTTACGAGTATACCAAGGGAAAATAAGATTAACGTTACAGAATCTCCAATTAGAATATTAATTGAATATATCTACTATGTTTGAGGCACTATCCCTACAACAAAAAAAAAAATTGGTAACATGATTCTATTTTATCTTTCATGTAAAGTATTCAATGAATGTTGCCCGTTTAATTCCTCTCAGGGAGCTACATGCTATTTTGTCACATGATACATCATATCCGAAGGTCAGCTTGTTATTCCTTGTATCACACTCTTCATAAAGTCTTTTAGACGGAGAACCTCATTTCTTTAGTACAACCTATAAAGATTCAAGATTAGCGTGAAAAATTGGTGACATGATTCTATTTTATTCTTATTCTATTTTATCTGTCATGCAACGTGTTCAATGAATGTTGCCCATTTAATTACTCTCAGGGCGGTGCAAGCGTGGACTACACGTCATATTGATAGATCATTTCCGTAGGAGGTCAGCTTTTTACTTCTTGTACCACACTCTTGATGAAGTGTTTTAGATGGAGAACCCTATCTCTTTAATACAGCCTGCAGAGATTCAAGACCAACGTGAATCGCTAGTTCCGCCGATCTTTTAGCAATTTTACGAATTACTTATAGCGCGTGTGCTGTTTCCATAAAAAAAAGGTTAATAATTTGTGTTTATTTTTTTCGTTATCACATTCTCAGAATACAATAATTCTCCCATAAATTCTCTAGTTATAAATTTTATGTTAATATCTAAAGTTAATCCAACGCTGATAGTTGACAGAGATATAATGTGCGCACGTGGTGGAATAAATTCATAAAAATATATATTTCATTACAATATTTCATACAATAACATTTTTATTCTGCCCTTTTATGGTTTTTGCTTTTAGTTAACACTGACAAATATTACCTTAGCTCAGTTATATGATATGGATTGTAAATTTTTCCGCTAAATAAAAAGACTCATTTACATAGGATTTAATACGATATACTAGCAAAATATATAGGGTGATCTCTAAGTTGAATAATAACTAATAAGCTACAGGTACACTTGAATAATTTATTTATTGGTTTGGTTCGATCATTGAAGAATCCGGTAAAAACTCAACCGATTCTCTTCTCTAAAATAAATGAAATTTCGCCTCAGGGCGTTTAAACGACTACTAGTTAATGTTGAGCTGATCTAATAGAAGTTTCGTTTATTAGTGCAGTAAAAAAAGAATTTGAGATTGCACAGTTTAAATACAGCAATATTTTGATTTTATTCTCTCTGGGGTATCACCAGGAGTATTGTCCTAAGTTTGGGCTTCGAAAACATTGTGCTCTTTTGTTTATAAATAACTGAAGTTTTCAAAACGCGTTTTTTGAGCTTAAAATGCGAATAACTCCGATTGTATATGTCGGATCGAGACAAAAAAAAATCTTTTAATGAAATTTTGAACAAATCCTCGTTAGTTTTAAGTCTCTCAAACGTGTATATAACCTATAAGATTGAAAAAAACCAACAAAAAACTGTGTTTTTTCATTTTATTGTATAGGCCGAATAAATGAAACTTTCAGAAAATATGCCTTTTGTTATAACAAAAATACCCTGAAATCTTGATTCAAAAAAATTGAACCCAGTGGGCACAATTGAATTTGTTATTTAAAATTTGAATTGCCCGCCATTTTATGCCATTTGGTTTAAAATGAATCTCTTTTTTTTCACAATTTAGATCTTGACGCCAGCTTTCCGATGCTATTAAAAAAATTTTTTGTGGTCTTATTTTAACCGTTTTTTTAGATTTGTTTATTAATCAAATAAAAACAAATGCGTTTTTCGGTCATTTTGAAAAAAAATTTAAAATTTTTTATCACATCTGGTAGAGAATCGCGAGACATTTATTTAAAAAAAACAAATCATTTTTGTTAACAATTTTTTTTCAAAATATCAATTGTTATTTGATTAATAAATAAATATAAAAAAAAGGAAAGCTGAAATCGAGACCTAAATTTTAAAAAAAAAGATCCACTTTGGACCAAATGGTATAAAATGGCGGGCAATTTAAATTTTAATTAACAAATGCAATTGTGCCCACTGGGTTCAATATTTTTGAATTAAAATTTCAGGGTATTTTTGCTATAACAAAAGGTATGTTTTCTGAAAGTTTCAAGCCCATCGGTTCACTTAGTCGGCCTGTATAATAAAATGAAAAAAAAAAGTTTTTTGTCGTTTCATTACGAAGAATTTAGTTTTTTTTTATGTCTCGATCCGACTGATATAACCGGGTTAGTTATTCACATTTTAAGCTCAAAAAACGCGTTTTGAAAGCTTCAATTGTTTACAAACAAAAGAGCACAATTTTTCGAGGTCGTAAACTTAGGACAACAGGACAACTCCTGGTGATACCCTAGAGGGGATAAAATCATAATATTGCTGTATCTAAACTACGCCTATCTCATCATGATTTTAACCCTTTTTTACTGCACTATATATTATTTTTTTGTAAAAGTAACTCACAAAATCCGTTTGTTTTTTTGGGATGATCTTAAGGCATTAAAACTGTTGCAAATGATACCGATGTAACTGATCTTGTTCAATAACATCTTATGTCTCTCCTTTGATTTGCAACATGTATATATTGTCCAAAAATTTGCTCTTTATCCCACTAAAATCCAGGAAAAATTCTCATAATACTGTTGAAACCGTACTCCTTTCACCCTCTTCTCCTAAAGCGATATTGCTAAAAAACTATAGATTCTTTCCTACCTTAAATATTATATGTGCATAAAAGCTAAAATCGATACTTCGTTCCATTCCAGAGTTTTTGTGCCAACAGACAGACCAAAGAACAAGCTAAAGAAACTATGTTTTTTTTGTAATCTAAGGATCCCAAAACATGAAGAAATGCAAATCTTGAAGCCCCATAGTTTCATAAATACAATACCTTCCTTAGTACGTGTAAAGGAGTTAAACGACTATCTGCGAATACAAAAGTAAGCAGGACGTTTTTGGATTGTTTAGCGTGGGTTTACAATTGCCGATAACAAACTGGGTGACAAAAATTACAAATCGTACTTTGTATGACTTGCTACACCTATTTATATTTATTTTTACATTTAACGTTAATTTTATGCAAATTGTTTTTATAAATAGGAAATAAAGCAAGTTTTGTTATTAAATATTAACATAACTTAGGATCATAATTTTTTTGACCAAATGTGGCTAAAGAGGAAGCTTATAAATTTCTCTAAAAAGAGTATTGGGAACAATTTATTTAATTCCCGCCGCTACAATTTCAAAAACATCAAAAATATGGAAATTTTTCCTGAATTTACTTTAAACTAAGGACCTTAAGGTCGTTGCTAACGGGCCCTGTGCCGAGTAGGGATTTACTTGTGAATTAAATTCGTATAATTAATGTAAATAAGTATTCCACATTAAACTGTATTTTGTCCTGTATTCTAATGCAAACAAAAAAAAAACCGTAAACCTTAGCGCATTTATAGAGAACAGCATAGCTACTTATCTCACGGGCAAGTCGCTTACTGACTTGTGGGCTAAAAAAACTTTTTTAATCTAAATGTCTTGAAACTTGAAAAATATTTCAAAGATATTTATTCTGCGGTATTGCAAAGAAATTTAATACAAAAAACTTTTTTTATGATATTAGCCTATTAAAATTCACCCGTAAATTTAAGAAATATTTCTAGGGACTGAAAAGAAACGTAGGAGATATGTATTTACATACAAAATTGAACAGCCTTTATGTTTACTAGCACTAAAATTGTTTAACAACTATTTGTAACTTTAAACCAAAATCACTACTCTCAAAAAATCTTTGGATGAGCACCCTACCCTTAATGTGTTCAAAAAGAAACCTATAGCTACCGTAGACGAAAATGTTCCAATGATGCTCCTTTCTATGTACTTGAAACCCCTTATGTATTTAAATTAGGTTAAAGTAAGGAAATAGATTCAGCAGTTGTGGCTCTAGAACTTTGAAATCTAGTATACTTTGTGACAACGCCAAACTGAAGTTAAAACCCCTGCTCTTCATAAATCCTGCTTTAATGAACGGGAGTTGGGGAATGAAGTTGTTGAAAAGTTCTCCAGATTCGGATGGAGGGCTAATTTTTTTCATACACATTTTAGGATTTTTAAAACACTACTTCTATCTCATGCCATAATGTTCTTCAGTAATAAGTACGGGGTTTACATCTTAGCCCGTGGGGGCTGTACAAGAAGGAAATTTGAATTTGGCCTTTCAAAATTAATTTAAGCTTTGTAGCACTCCACCTATAAGGGGTATTTATCGACACATTCCCGCAGAAACCGAGGCAGCAACATGTTTTTTTCTGTCTTTAATTGTGAGAAATTATAAGCTAAACGAAATTTTTTCAACAATTCCTATTGCCTACCTAAAACGCTTCGCCATGGAGAAAATTGAGGTTGGTGTTCTTAAAACTTTTCCGGAATACTGGGTATGATTTTGCGTGATGGAAAATCATTATTTTCAATAGTGGAGGTAAAATAAAATTCTTTCTGTTGGTTTTTTCTAACCCCCCATCTTCTTGCATGAAGTTAGCGAGTATTGAATTTCCTCTTCGAGGCAAGGTAGAGAGCTAAAAACTCAATTTTGGATATAGTGTCTAATATTCCTAATAATTAGACCTTATAGAGCCTTTTATGAGATGATACAAGGGAGCGTAGCCTCCCAGGCTATAAAAGCCAAATGCAAGATTTCGAGGTTATGTCCTAAAATCGTTCGTTCTGAATTATCACGAACAAGGATTCGGTCTCTGAAAAATACTCCAACAGAGCGTTTTATTAATTGGTTTGTTGATTAAATGAAAATTAGATCGTTTTTACACATCACACATTAGCAAAACATTCAACTTTTCTGCTCTGTTAAAAGAACTATACTTAAGCTGTAACTCCAAGTCCTAAAAATAAATATTATACCCGTCAAGTGATATAAATATATATATATATATATATATATATATATATATATATATATATATATATATATATATATATATATATATATATATATATATATATTATATAAGTAAAATTTTAATAAATAATAATTTCTAATATACACTTTCTAAAGAAAACATGTAAGAAGATAACCTTCTAATGATGACATCTTGAAATTTTAAGACAATTAAATGGATTGTATCTTAAATCTATTTTAACATTCTATGTATGTACATATAATATGTACATCCCATATATGGGATTTTATATTCAAATTAGTCATAATTTCTCTAGCAGTTTTGTAAAAATAAGAGTATATATGGTATAAAAAGTTACAACAATTTTGCAGAATCAAGTCTTCCAATTTTAAGAAATTTCCTTACTGGTGCAGTAACGAGAATTTATCTGGCTTTATTTATTTCAATTCTAAATTTTTATTTTATACATCAAAATAATGAAATCTTTATAAAGTTAGCAAACACGTATTTTGAAGCAATCATTATGACTCATTGTATAAAATTTTTCTAATGGATTTTATGTCTATGCCGAATTTCCTTAGAAACTTACATTATCCGAAATAAAATGACAATTTTACAAGTAGGAAGAGAATTTTCGGAACTCCAAGTTTCTACTATATAATAAATGTAACAATGGCGATATTTCTTCCTGCAGCCTATTAGCATGGTTCATAGCTTACTATAAAAGCACACCGCTGAAACTTCAGGCGTACGTTCTTTTTACACCCATACTAAAACAAAAACAAATCCTCTTGAAAGTATTAAAACTATAATATGTTATTTATTACATCGCTATAACATGTTATAAAATATGTCGTAAAATTTGTCGTCAACATCTTAATTGGCATTATTATGGCGTTCAGCGGCCTCTTACGCAGAGTATTAGTGTCTGGAGTTCACTTTTAACGTAACTAAAAACGCGTTGTAAAATTTTACTTAATTGTAATGGTTTTTTTTTTAAATCTTGATTTTTCATAGAAGGAAAAAATTGGTAAACCACTATTTTCACTGTGTTTTTAAGTCCTGGCATTCTTGGTCATCAAAAACTTTTAATACCTATGAAAGTTGGAATCTAGAATTTTCATCTTGAAACATTTCACTCGAAATGACGTAAAACAAAATGATGTTCATATTCGCTAGTGAAGAATTTCACAAGGAAGGAGTTTGTACTCATTATTTTATTTACAAACGCTAACTAGCCCTATAGAACCTTATCAGACCTTTACATTTCTTTTCTACTGCTCTAACTACTTATTGTTTCGTCAAAAATATACAAGAATAATTTCACTGATTCCTTTTGACGGGCAAAAAGAACCATTTTTCGTTGAAACACAGAAAATATAGCTACAGCTACAGAATAGACGGAACAATACGTCGCCACAAAACGAAGCCCGCTGGCTACCGTAGGATCGTTAAAATCTAAATATGTGACAAAAATATGTGCAGCGCCTCTGAGAAACTCAACGATGTAACGATCTGGCGGTAGCTTCGTCTTGCGGAGTCGTTTTATCCTTCTCTAGCGATAGCTCAGCTTCGTCTTGCGGAGTCGTTTTATCTTTCTCTAGCGACAGCTCTATTTTCTATGAATGAGATTATACGTTTATATAATTCTTCAGTAAAAAAACAATTTTTTAATAGAAAGAAAACCCTAATAAAAATACTTTAGTAGAAGAATAGAAGAAGAGAAGGTAAATCAAACAAATTTCATCATATCTTTGTTGTTTTTTTTTATCATTCACTTCCTAGCCTGAATAGGGATTGCCCTATTTAGATGGATGTCGGAGCGGATATTGTAATATCCGTCAACGTTGTTCAAGTGTCGAAACATACATTTGAATTTCATGGCACTTTTAAACAATGTAGACGTGCTGCCAAAGACGTTATAACATTTCTGCATCAACTTATGCCAATAGTGTTTATTTTTGACGATATGCACAATTAGTATAATGTTACATGCTTTTCCTATAAATTAAACCCCATATAGCATGTTACCATTTACCTGTTATACTGTGTACAATTTGATTCTGCCCAACTCTCAGCGCAAATATCAATACCATACAGCTTCGTTATACACGTACTACCTTGGGTATATTCCTTGTTAAATTAGAGCTTATAATTTATACTTATAAGTTGATTTTGAATTAACTATTAATCACCTTCAGATGTTTTAAGCATACTAAGAATTTTATATTAAGATGTAATACGTGTATTTTTACTTTATGACGTTCTTTACTAATGTCCAGATTTATATTAAATAGCGTGGGGTTTCCACAGAGCAAATCTAACTATTTACACATTTTCTGGTTTATTTTTTTCTTCGTAATTTTCCTTATCTATTCCTTCTTTGACATTGAACTTTGGCATTCGCTGGACTTATAGAGGAGGCAAATGCTGTAAAAGTTTTATGATTTTTGTAAATTTTTGGGTATAGTGCCAACATAATGTCAACGAGTTTTCTCAGCCTAATTTTAACCGCTAGGGCCACTTTTCTTCTATTTTATTGCATTTTTTACAATTTAACGCTTTCTGCTCACTATTTCTTAAATACCTCAGCCTCTGTTAGTTGTTATGTAGCAAAAAAAAGTAACTTTACTCGTCATAAAAGTGTCCTAAAAAACTGCATAGATTGCATAAAAAAATATTAAGTACACAACCTAAAAAAGAATATTTAGTACGGCAAATTAAAAAATGGTTTTTTACGGGTAATTTCCGTTCAACTTGATATTACGGCTTCAAATTATAAGAAAGTATAGCTTTTATATTAACAAAAGAGTGTGTCAAATTTTATTTAAAAATATTAAGAGTATTGGTCAAAATTCGCATAGATTTTTCTTGTGGGCAAAAGTAGGAAGCTTTTTTTTAAAATATGCGAAGTTTTGTGCTCTTTAAGATGGTTAGAAGGAAAAATAAAAGATATACAAAAAATCTGATCAATTTTTTTCTTTACGAAAAAAATCAATTTTTTTTCGCTTTTGCTCTAAAAAAGGTTTGGTTCATTCTATTTATTTCTATTCAATATTTTATCTCAAATATAACACGAAAAAGTGATTTTAAAACAAATACTTCCTATTTTATGAAATTATGATTCAGATAACAGAAACTTTTATTGACAAACCATTGATATACTAATACGTTTACTAAAATTTACACAGATACAATATTTACAATTAAAAAAAAAATCATTTGTGTTCTATAGCGTATGTGCTTGAGCTTGTTTGCTGCTATATTCAAAATCATCCGATTGATTATCTGAATCGGATTCTGGCAAAAGTATAAAAGGTTAGCGCTGTCCAGCTCATTTTCATCGATAGAACGATCTAAAATTAATAAAGATGAGCCATCGGAAAAATGATCTGTAAATTCATCTGTCGTCTTTATGAAAATTGAATTTTTCGTATCGAAAAAATTGAAAAATAAGATAGTTTCTTGTATATCCTTTATTTTTCCTTCTAACCATGGTGAAGAGCATAAAATTTTGCATATTAAAAAAAAGCTTCTTACGACCTTTTGCCCATAATAAGATTTGTATAAAATTTGTATAAAATGCGAATTTTGACCCATCCTTTATATATTTTTTGATAAAATTTGGCACACTTTTTTGTTAATATCAGCTATATTCTCCTATAATTAAGCCCTAATATCGAACTGAACGGAAGTTATCCGTAAAAAATCATTTTTCAATTTCCCGTAGTAAATACTTTCTTTAGGTTATATGCTTAATATTTTTTAATGCAATCTATGCAGTTTTTAGGCATTTTTTTTAAATTAATTTTGAAAAAATTCACTAAATATAGAAGAAAAGTGGCCTGGCGGTCATAATTAGGATAAGAAAAACTCGTTTACATTATGTTGGCACTATTTCAAAGTAGTTAAATCAGTTTCCAGGCTGTACCCAAAAATTTCCAAAAATCATGAAAATTCTACGGGGTTTGCCTCCACTATTATCTATAAACAACCTATAATCACATTTTCGATTCAGAATTTACACCTCATTCAGAATTTACACCCCCTATTTTCTGGTTTTTTTTTTGTTTGACCTCCGGCAGTTGCGGTCATCCTTGTGTATTTCTACCCTAGAAGACGGTCATGTAAAGACGCGCTAGTCCTTTCTGTTCACCACTTTTTTGTTGTTATGAAGTCCGAAGTGAAAAATCATCTCACTAGATATAAGTAAGTTATTCCCTATCTCTTCTTCTTCTAATAAAAAAAAAAAATTCTCATAATTTTTTGCAGAGTGTGAAATGGCGCAATATCAATTGACCATCTTAGAGTTGTACAAGAAGTTGAATGAGGTAAAATTCTTAAGACACTTATTAGAATGGTACAATTGTTGTTCAGGGTTTTGGGCAGCATTTTTTTCATTTTTTTATATTGTCTCATTTTCTTCGTTTCTGTTCCACAATTAGGATAAGGTTAAATGTAGGAGTGTCAGTGAAGTTTAAGAGGTATGTTCTGTTGACGGAAACAAAAGAATAAAAAAGCCAGTAATTTCTTATTTCTTTTTAACAGTAACATTTGTTGAGTAAAGAACGCAATAATCTTTTTAACTTTTTAATATCTTACTATCCCAAGTCGTCTTGCTGTGAGTAAGCATGTTCCTTTTTTAAAAACGTATCGATCCTAATTGAATCGACCTATTTCCCTAAAACGTTCTCTAAAAAAGTTCTTTAAAATCTAAGAGTTTCTATCTATAAGCATGTTAAAGTTATAGGAATCTACTAAAACCTTTTCATATATATTTATCATTCTGTAATAACCATCATTTTTTTGTATTACGATCTTCCTCGTTAATAAATTAAATTTATTATCATGATGCCTGAAAACAACATTCTTTTTGACACTCCACGACATTTTTGGAACTAAATACACACACCAACAGTGTTTTAAATAAATGGGATCGACTCTCTCTGATATAAGGGATGCCGTAAGCAATTCAGGTGAGTATTTAGACTACGCCTTATATTCCTGGTCTTTAGATAAAATAAAAATAATGTAATACATTTGAATCATAATATCATCATAAATCTTATTTTAGAACAAACCAATTTATGATCGTAACTATGAAAGCAATGAAGTTTGATTACATAGTCTACCAACAAACATCTAAAGTGACATGCTCTCTGTTTTTTTGAATTTAGCGTCAAATAACTTTTATTGTGAAATAATAGAAATTGTTGAGTGACGATGAGCACTACACTAGCAACTATAGCAGATACAGCATATTCGGCAATTTGCGAATAGAAATTTAAAGAATAGTTTGATATAAATACGATGAAAGTGTATGAGAATATTTTATTGGCATATCTTGCGGGAAAGTTCAAGCAGTCTAAGATTTTAACACGAGAGCAAATTATTCTATATATAACAGGGGAAGATAATGTAATGTATTTAACGATTCAGGTATCTTTTGCTAATTAGTTGCTTTTTTAATTAATGCATATTGTTAGAATTTTTCAATGTGTCAGATTATTTTAATTATGAGTATTTGGGTTGCTTATCGAAGTAAAAAACTTACTTCAATGACTGTCGATGATATAAAAGGCCAGGATCTATTTTAAGTGTAAATATTTCTGATAGAAAAACTAACACGCAAAGTATTTTTTAGTTTCCAAATTAGATTATAACGAGCTTTATCGGAAAGGGCTCTTCGCCCAAATTATACGACTAATCGACGTTTGTTTTTGACATATGAAAATAAAACATACGCAAACGACGTTGTTGAAATTAATTTAATTTAATGAATACCCAGGTTAATAGCAAAGTACCTGAAGTAACTAAATTCCGAGGCCTATGGTTTTTAGTTTCGGAGAACGTCAGCCGCATTTCTTGTCAATGAAAGGGGCCATATACCTGGTTTGAAAGACCACGGATTTTGGAAGATATATGGAGGATTCCATAAATAATAAAATTATAATTTGAAATAAAATTCTAAAATTCACGAATAAGGGACTGTTTAACTTCTTAAGTTGCGTTAATAAGTTTAGGCATAAATATTGGTTTATGTAGGAGTAGTATAATGGTAATATTGTCAATAATAAATATAAAAATATTTTATATATATTTATGCGTTTATTTTTTAGGTCCATAAAAAATTGTCATTTAAATATAAGCATTTTATTAATTTTGGGAATTTATGCAATATTATTTATACACTAGGACATAAAATATTTCGCGCTCGATGTCCAGGTGACGTAAAAAAAATATTGTAAGTGAAAAATAGTGTCTCTTTACCCACAGACATTAATACGCAAACATTATTATTTTTTACGTTTGTAGAAAAACAATGGTATGTGTAAAATATGTTTTGAATGTAATTAGTTTTACATACATATATACCTATATGCAATTAAATGTCAGAATAAAAATAACAAAACTATAATGAAAATAAAGAATTCCAAAATACAGAGGTGACAGCGATGATTGTAGTCTAGAATTTAAAAAAATGGCAATTGAAAAAAACGTAAACTTAAAAAAAGTGCTTGCATATTATTAAATTTGGACAATCCTGTAGGTTCTTCTCCTCTAGTTACAAGGGTGGTTCAATAGGTACCCGTTTTAGGACGTTGCAGACGCCATTTTTTTCAAAAATTTTTTTTTATTTATATACACATTTCCCAACGTTCTTGCCATTTTTTTAACCCCTCCAAAAAATAGGAATTATCCAACTCCCCAAAATACGCTTCTATCTGGGCGATGACATCCCCATTTAAGTTGAATTTTTTTCCTGCGAGCCATTTCTTCATGTTTGAGAACACGAAGAAATCGCAGGGAACCAGGTCGGGCGGGCGGCAGCAATTCATATCGCAATTCATGCAGTTTGGCGGCGACAACTCCGGATGAATGTGCTAGAGCATTATTGTGGTGAAACAGCACTTTCTTCTTCGCTAAATGGGGCCGTGTTTTCTTCAATTTCTTATCGAAGCGATCCAATAACTCACTATAGTATAGGCGAGTGATCGTTCTTCCTTTTTCTAAGAAGTCAATGAGTATGATGCCCTTTGCATCCCAAAAAATCGTTGCCATAACTCTTCCGGCTGATGGGATCGTCTTCGCCTTCTTTGGAACAGATTCACCGGAAGCAACCCATTGTTTTGATTGTTGCTTGATTTCGGCTGTATAATGATGAATTCAGGTCTAATCGATGGTGACAACTTGATGCAAGAAGTCCTTCGGATTTCGCTTAAATTGGGCCGATCACAGCTTCGAAGTTGAAAGACAACTTTTTCATAGCTAACTGATCATGTACAATATTAATTATCGTTCCCGTCGACACACCTATAACCTCTGCTAACTTGCGCACTTTCGTTCGACGATCAGCGAGAATCATGTGGACTTTTTGATGATTTCCTCGTCAAAACCTGATATTCGACCATTCGTTGAAACAATATCTGACTATTGTCATTGATGGCGAAGAGTTCCTATAAGCAGCATCCAATTTCGCTCCTCACACGTTTTCCGATTCAAAACCAAAAAGCGAATCACTGAACGATACTGCACTATTTACTAAAATGGCTGCCAAATGCAAACTAACCTACGCTGGTAACATCAACTTGCCTTAGCAACGCCATCTATCTTCAAACACGGGTACTTGTTGAATCACCCTCGTATACTTGATAAGCGATCACGACTTGAATAACTAGTGTCAACCGAGGTAAGTGAAGATATGGGGTAAGTGTTGCAATCTATTGAGAAAATAATAAATCTAATATAAATTTATCTGCAACAACTGGCGGGAAACAGCTGTCTCTCGCTTCTTTGACTTGAACGTATTAGTCTGTTGAAGTGATTCAAAACATACATTTTATACCCCAAGTCATTTTTTTTACCTAAAGATTCAACAGAAATTAATCAAACTCGGTAAATACACACTTTTACACTTTCTATCTGTAATGAATTTTATATGTAGCTGTAATCTGCTTCAAATGATTTGTAACATGCATGTATGCACTTACCCCTGTACATTTTGTTCCCCGGAGTAAGTACATACATTGATATAAGCTTGGTAATTGTATAACGTAGCTTAAATTTAATGTAGTTCTGTATAATTGTTTAAGGATATTTCCTTTTTAGGAATATGCCTCATAAGTACGTCAGAAAAATGGAAGGAGAAACAGCTATTTCAAGATCTGAAAAATGCTATTACAAATATAAAAAACATTAGGAATAGCAAGTGCTGCCTTTAATATTCCTAGCAGTACGATACACCAGCATTCGATAGATAAGTGAGGGGTAAAAAGTTCCTCCTGATGACTTTTCACTTGAAGATGAAGTAAGGATTGTCAAAGGATAATGAATGTAGTTGGGGAATATGTAGCGTGCAATAATATCCGAACTCGATTTAAGCATGACTATCCGGATGAAGATTGGTTTACAGGATTCAAAAGACATCTTTTATTAAAAAACCACAAAGCCCGGAATTTTTCAGAACAAAAACCCTGGATCCATTTATTATGTTTCCATTTTTCGATACTTTGGAAAACATAATTACCAAACTAAATCTGTACGACAAAGCTTATCAAATTTGGAATTTGGATGAAACGAGTTTTTGTACGGACCCTTCAAAAACCAAGCTAGTGAGGGCAAGAGGAGTGATTGTGGAACTTCGATACAAACTACTTAGAAAGTATTAATCACGTCTCTGTTTTCCCTTACCCCAGTAGATGTTTGTACTTACGCCAATTTGATTGGGTAAGTATTTGCACAGTGTCTAATTTTTTTACTATAAAATTAACAAATTAATTTAGATTCAAATACCGGTTTACCCGCTAAAATAAACATAAAATAAGGTAAAATATATAAATTAATTAATATTAACATTGGTAAAATTTGACAATATTCCAGTATTAAGTTGAATTTTGTAAAATTTGTTTGCACATGCCCCGGTTGACCTTATTTTCTTCCCTTTAATTCATGACTAACTAAAAGAAAAGTAAAGGTCGCTAATCTTGTTATACCTACTTAAAATTTTGTAAAATATGTCAATCCTCATAAATGAGTTCAGCAGGGTCGTTGTTTATTTTTACTTTGCGGTCTCGTCAGGTGCGGGAAAACCGCTTCTGTTGTTGACTTCCAGCAAAGCACAAAAGAGTTTGTGGCGTTTTATGTAAAATATGACGATTTTTTAATTTTTTCTCTTTAATTTTAATTGGCTCACTAATTTGCCTAATGTTAAAGTTTTGCAATGTAAATGTAGCAAACTTAACGTGATTTTAAGTCTTAATATTTTTACTATGAGTCAAAATTAGGGTTAATTTTAGGCGCTATATAGGGCATTAACTCTATATTATACTGGTTTAAAAAATTTTAAGCTGTGCCTAGCAAAAGAAATAAAACGTGTAAATCCAGATATTTACATATTTTCACAGGAGAACTCATGTTTATTTCAGCAAGATCGTCAACATTCAAGAAAATCTTTGCAATTATTCTAAATGAGATAATTTGCATACTACTTATTAAAGTAGACATAAATTTCTCCTTTAATAATGCAAATACCAGAATTTACATATTTCTATTGCTATGCACAGCTTCAAATTTTTTAAACCATTATAATATACTATTGTATTACTATGAGTTAGTATACGATAAATTTAAATACACATTTTTACCAAAATGATTCAGTAATATTTGCCCTTGTATGATGTCACGCAGATGTCAAAATCAAATGAGGGAGCAAGAAAAGTGAGTCATATGCTCATCACAAATAATCAATTACTACCATTACAATCCATCTGTTAAAGTTAATTAAAAAAGTTACTAATTATCCATTTTACTAAAAAAATAAACTGACTGTCTTAAATTCTATCATCTGCTAGGCATGGACGATAATCGATTTTTGCCTATCGATAGTAGATGGCAACCTACCTACCGATAAATTTAACTTACCGATTTATCGTTAGTTATCGAAATATTCAAAGTTATAGATATATCGATGGTTACCGACATATCGATAAATATCGATATAACATCTTATCTATACCTATCAATATATCGATAATTATCGATATGTCGATGGTTGTAAAGATGCCAGTAGTTATCGCTAAATCAATAAATATATTAGCAACTATTAATATTTTGACAGATAGCTATAGATATTTTTAAAATAATAAATAACTTAGTTTTTATAAATCTTAATGAGCAATCACTGATATACCGATAACAATCGATATCTCACAAAGTATCGATAGTTTCATTGTTAAATATTATTTGCCTCTGCACGAGGTTACAAGGGGGCCCAGAAGATGCTCAGCACAAAAAATTAATTATTATTATTACCATCTCTCTATAACAGTTAATTAAAAAAATGTACTAATCCCATTTTATTAAAAAAAACGGCCAAGTGTAAGTCGGACGCAATTAGTGTTCCGTATCGTGATTGCTGAAGTATTCTATGAAATTCACATTCCTCTTCCATATAAGAATTATCAAGAATATATAAAAAGAGAGAAATTTTTGTAGTAAAAGTTTAAAACAAACATTTACTAAATACATATTTGTTTAATTATAAACAAATAAAATAAAATTATTTTTTCTCGGTACCTATCCGCTGGTCACGATTTTTCATCGAAATTTATTTTATCTGTGATTGGCTAAATGCTTAAATCAGTAATGTACTGAAAAGTATATGAGTATATTACCGATTGCACCAAATATATATTGATATTTTGTAACTCTTAGTTCCGATTAAATTTACAACTTTCCACGAAAAAAACCTTTACCATATTGTCAAGTGAAATAGTTTTTTTTATACTAGATAAATTACCAGGCATAATGTACTCATTATAATTTTTGCTGAATCTACACTTTATAGACAATAATCCAGGATTTTTTTCGAAATTTTTTGATCAGTACCCTTGGAAATAGGGTGGGGGGACCGTGACTTTTGGAAATTTTTTTAAAAATAATATATAAAAAAGCTTGCGCGAGTATTATTTCATATATATCTTTGAACTCGTGTTTTCACAAGCTTTTATTTGACACCTCACTTGATGACCTTGTAAAAACAAATGTTTTCACATTCGATTTCACCTCCCAAAAGTTAAAATTCAACTAAACTGCACGGCTCTAATTGGGTCATCAATTCCTATATTTATGTCAAATTTCAACTTTCCATATCAAATAGTTTCAGGGAAAATCCGGTTTGACAGGCAGACACCAAAGTTATCTCATAAGCGTTCGGTACGGAGCCCTAATAAACCGACCTTATTTAAATTACTTAGTACTGCTATAAATTCCGTTTCTTCTAGGAATAGATGATAATGGATTTTTATCTACGTTGTTGGTAACATACCTATCGATAAATTTAGTTAATATATATATATATATATATATATATATATATATATATATATATATATATATATATATATATATATATATATATATATATATATATATATCGATGGTTATCGACATTTCAATGGTTATCAATATATTAATAGGTCAATAGTTATGGATATATTGATAGGAATCGATTTATCCATGTTTCTATAACTATAGGCTTAAATAGGCCTATTAATGTATCGTTATTTGCCGATATATAAATATCATCGATAATGATTATCGACATGCCGATAGTTATCGATATGTCGAAAAGTATAATAGTAACTTTGGCAGATTATTATAGATATTTTCAAAATTATAAATAGGTAATAGAAGTATTTATTCGGTATAATTTAAAGTACTAAAATTTTTAATATGTATACTATTTTTTCAATATAGCCCATGCTTATAATATTTTACTCATTTTTACTACATATTATTTTTTTTTCAAAGGACTTAACCTACGGTTTTAAATATTGTTTTATTGAATTTACTAGATAACTTTTAGAAATCCCAATCAATTTATTTATGTATTGGTAACTATCGATATGTCGATAATGGTCGATGTATCAATAAGTATCGATATATTAATAACTATCGATATATTGATAACCATCGATACACACACAAACATTAGTAATAGTTGTTTTCAGAAATGCAAAAACGTCCGTGGCAGCACTACCGCGTTGTCTAAAAGGTGCTGTGAAATACAAAAATGTATGTTTCGGCTCGTGGACAATGTTGACGGGTATTACGACATCCTGTCTGATATTCGTAGGATATGAAAAAGGGTAAGATCCCTACTCAGGCGGGGAGGTGAACGAGAAAAAAATATATAGATATATTGAGTACTATTGATATGTCGATAACAATCGATGTTTACTAATATATCGAAAAAATTTTGAAGCGGCATTCGAGTTACCTGACGTGATTGATGTAAATCTCAAATTAAATTGAAAAATATATATATTTTAGCCTGATACGTTACATAGTAAACAGGTATGAAAGGAAACTGTATCGCTGTGATCTCATTACACAAGTGCATCTAGACATCAGTGACATTTTTTTATTTGTTGAAAAATAAATAAAGGATACAACGAGATGTTCTCTATAATATCAGTAAAGCGTAGGTCGACTGTGTGAGACAGGAAGCATGAAGTCCCTACCGTAAATAGAAAATAAAGGAGCGAGAAATGAAAATTCAATTACGAATTATACCTTAGGTTAGAAGCATATCGCAAAAGTACTGTATAGAGAGACTACGTAAAATAAGATCTGCGAGTGCCACGAAACTGCGACACAAAAATTCCAATTATCGGCAAGTGCTCTTTACAGATGGAACACATTTTACTATAGAGGAAATATTTCACTACCTAAATACTAAACTTACTCGCATAAGTCTCAAAAAGTCGTAAGAGCAGGCACTGAGTTTCAATGATGGTTTGAGGAGAAGTGTCTTAGGAGGGTGTGACTTAAATTCAATTCGGGCGTAAAGAAGAAAATAGATCCTATTATAATATTTTGGAGATAATAATAAAGTCCACCCATCATTCCTTTTGCTCGAGAATATATTGCTTGTTCCAAAAACAATGCAATCTGGATTGACTGCCAATATACCCGAATTTATCGTGACTAAAGATTCCTTCTGGAGGTCAAAACCTTAATCCTTTGCAATATGGATTATAAAATATTTTAGAGGAATGGGATTGCTCAAAATTCTATCTTAATAACGAGGCACTGAGAGTAGATTTGGTTAAATTGCAGCTTTTATATGGATAAAAGGGTGCATCCCTATCCACATGAAAAGCGATAAATGAGATCATTTACCAAGTATGAGGTGTATAATTGCCAAAGGCCGTAGCCATTTTGAATACATTGTTTTATTTGTTTACTATTTAAAAAATAGATAAAACGGAACCTAATTCTTGTAATTATTTTTTTCTTTTTATTTATTACTAGTCGTGCCCGCGGCTCAGCTCGCGGGAGTTGATTCACTATTATCGCCACTGCTTATTCCTTATGTTACCTAACGTAATACAATATATCCTATGACCTGACCAGAGAACCTACGTATGAATTTTAAAAAAAAACACGTAAATCGGATAAGTGGTTCTCGAATGATAAGAACAGTAACGGACAGACAGAGGGACAGATAGACATTGCGCTTTATGTGTATTATATATATTATTATTATTATATGACCTGGCCAAACAACATATGTATGAACTAAAAAAAAAAACACGTAAATCGGATAAGTGGTTCTCTCGTGACGCGTACTAACGGACAGAGAGACAGACAGACAGAGACGTTGCACTTTCTATATATTATATTCTTCCATATTTAACGGTTTAGGCAGCGTATTGCAAGAGGCGTTAGCGACAAACTTTTTTCCGACTTAATTCACTATTATCGTCACTACTTATTTCTTATGTTACCTAATGTAATAAAATATATATCTATAACCTGGTCAAAGAACATATGTATGAATTAAAAACGTAAATCGGATAAGTAGTTCTCAAGGGATAAGCGCACTAACGGACAGACAGACGGACAGAGAGACGTTGCATTTTATATACATTATATTCTTTGCTACATAATATTGTTCCATATTTAACAGTTAAGGCAGCGTATTGCAAGAGAGCGCGCTAGCGGCAACTTTTTTCCGACTTGATTCACTACTTATTTCTTATGTTCCCTAACATAATAATATATATCTTATAAACTGGCCAGAGAATATATATATGAATGAAAAAATCACGTAAATCGGATAAGTGGTTCTCGAGTGATAAGCGCAGTAACAGACAGACAGACAGTCAGAGAGACGTTGCATTTGATATATATTATAGATACCCTCGTAAAGGACAGAACTTATAACAATAAGTATATTGCAATGAATTCGTTTAGAGACAATATGAAACCAGTAACATCCAAAATATACAATATAATGTATTTAAATTGATTTCAGATTTCAAATTAGGCGTCCGAAAATTCCATGAATTAACAAACACACGCAGATCCTTTGATCTCTTATCTGGGGTTTATTCGCTGATAAAGGGCTTTTGAAATAGCCGAGTGTCAAAACATTGAATATATCAGATACTTCATTTGGTCGATGGTATCATATTAAATCAGATAAATAATTTATTTTTAGATAGTTTCAGTTACTCACTGACTAAACAGTATTTCAAAATTTGTATTTTTTACTAAAATATTTTCAATTTAAATATATTTTTTAATTAAAATTAGAGACAATGTGCGTGTAACTTTCTAAAGTATAGTAATATTCACAGCTTACCATTGTATAGTCTAGTATAATAATATTAACAACAATAATAAAGCACTTTATTTGTAACAATAAAAAGTATAAATAAATTAAAAAGCTAATACATAAAATAATAACACTAAAAATTAAAAATGTTATATGGATCAAAAAATGACAAGAACAAAACAGTAGGCCCAAGTGGATTAGATTTCGATTAACATTCAATTAGTCCCACTCTGCTCATATAATTCGTACATTTATTTTCAAAAATACTATAGTTTAATTTTTCTAGTTAGCATAGCGTCATAGATTGAACAAATATTAAATATATTAATAAAAATTTGTACGTATAAAGCAAGTTTGGATAGATATCGTGTCAATACGGTAGTTTTATAAAGATATATTTTTGAAAATAAAACAATAATATCTACCCCACTAACTTAATCAAAAATACAGAAATTAAGGATATGCTTCCAAAACAGTTGTCATATTCGGCATGATATTGGTAATTGAAGAAATCATCAGCCAATGATCATGAATTATTAATTGTTAAATGTTGAAAAAATTAGATGACAAAAGGTATTTTCGTTTAATAAGAAAATTGGGCAACCATAAACCATTATTAGCGTAAAGTCAAATTATTTTTTTTATCTAATTTTTTAACATTTAACAACAGTTAAAGCACCTTTTGTGTCTCCCGTCCAAAATTTAATTAATAATTCATGATCATTGAGTGATGGTTGAACCTGTACTTATGTTTCCAGTATATGTCCGAAATTCCTTGATTTTTGATGAAATTACTCTAGCAGAGAGTGTTTTGCCATTCATTAAATGTATATCCTCCATTACGAGGCGGACTATTTATTATATTAAATAATGTAGTCTTCGGCAGCGCAGTGTAGTGTGTAAAATATCGTATATTTGTCGATCTAAAGGTAAAGATTAGATTTTTTTTTAAATTTTACCTACACTGTTACTATCTACAATACTGTATAGCCTGTCCCAAAATATAAGATTATGATGTTTGCCTTTTTAAGTGGGCAATATAAAAATTCTGACCTTTTGTTTATGATAGGTTGCAGAGATGGACTTAAGAATTTTATTCATTAATGCAAATAAAATTATAAGTCTTTTTGGAGATGTTTATTTATAGATGCATGTAAAAACAAATGGATAAGAAGTACAAATATACAGTTTGAATGAATGGGATTTAAAAGAGGGGACATATTGTATAAATAAAAATTTATTTTAACTTTCACTATCACTGTCATCAGCTGTGGTAATTATCAGTGGTTTTATATTATTTACATATGTGTATATATGAATCTTCAACTTTAACAATGTGCTGAATGGAATTCTTCCAACTTTCACCAGGTATATCATTTATAACTTTTTTTACTAATTCAACCACTGACACGCTTAAAGTAGGATAAACATTTTGTACCGTTATTTTTGATTTAACTTGATATGTTCAATTGGATTAAACACACAATAATACGGAGGAAGCCGCAAAACAGTGTGTCCCATTTTCTCAGCCATTCTATCACAAACATATTTCTTTTTCAATTTATAGTCTTTCAAAACTTCCAAAAGATCACTTCTTTATAATAGCTGTCGATGCGCCCTGCCCAACAGAAACAAACAAACAACTTCTTTATAATTAAAGTCAAAATAAATGTCATTTTTTAACATATATTCCTGTATTTCCGATTTGGTGTTGGCTGCATTAGGAATCTTATTTAGTAGGCGACTATGGTAACTTTCTTCGTCCATAACTATAACACTCTGAACATTTGGCAAAAGAGAATTTTGAAACCAATTTTCATAAAGTTCTGTTGTCGTGTCTTCGTGATAGTCCAAACTAGAATCTTTTATGTTTTTTGATTTTTCGTTTACCTTTATTTGAAGGTGCGTTAGTCTGACATTTTGTACTGCTGTCAGCCCCCTCTTTTTGCAGAGTGTCATGGGTATCGAACCGTGTTTCATCAAGGTAAATTATTGGCCAATTCTCTGATCGATACTTTTTAATTTCTTGTAAATAACTATGTTGGAAGATTCGTAATCTTTGTGACTCCATCACTACTTGCCTTTTGTTGATTTTTCGAAGCGCGAATCCCATTCCTAAGAGAATTCTGTTAAGGGTTGATCGGCCACAATGTATATTGGTCCTGTCCTGCACCAGTTTTAATTTTATGTGTGTGTTTAGTGTCGGCACCAACTGCTCTTCATACCTAGAATATATTTTTCTCCTGATGACGTCTTTTTCACAATCGTCTACATGATGCATTTGAAAATCTTTCCGTTTTTTCCTGTTCCTGAGTAATGGTTTCCCTACCCTTAATCGTAGAAATTGGGGTTTTTGTTAGTTCACTGGTTTCTTGCAAAGCATTTTGTTTATTCAAATTTCTTTTTACCAAGCTGTCGTAAACATTTTTCACTATTTGTTTAGCGTCAAGTGATAAATATTTTCTCTTGCCACAGCCACTATTGCAATTTTCCCATGGACGCCACATAATTAAAATAGAACCGTTACGTTGTAAGTTCTTTCGAGTCTTAATGGGAACCTGTGGTAATTAGGCCTATGCAAGTGAGGGCGGTATACAAAGCAGGTAAAATAAAAATACGTTTATCGTAATATCGGGCAATTATGCATAAAACCTTAATAGGGTCATTTATTGCCCCATTGAAAAAGCAAAAAGGCAGGATCTTATATCTTGGGATTTACTTTACAGTGGCACACGGTTATTATCCTACTCTAAATCAGGACAGAAAATACTTAACATAAAAATTTTGATTATATACAAATATATATATATATATATATATATATATATATATATATATATATATATATATATATATATATATATATACAAATATATATATATATATATATATATATATATATATATATATATATATATATATACATATATATATATATATATATATATATATATATATATATATATATATATATATATTATATATATATATATATATATATATATATATATATATATAAATATATATATATATATATATATATATATATATATATATATATATATATAAAACAGGTAAATTTAGATACAATTTTGAAACGTTAAGCTGTATAGAAAATACCAAAACAAAGTAGATGGTTTTCTCATTAGCCAGAGTAAAGTCAGCTGTTATAGAACCTATCCTAATGGTAGTTTTAGTGTTCGATCCTCTTTATGGACGACATGTTCAATTAAGTGCTTTAATCGGTTTAGTAGCAGGGATTCAACGTTTTTTAGAAATTAAATCGTAATCCTTTAATTGTAGCATACAATAGACATTAAATTCCATACATTTGGGGTAACAAAATTCTCTCGTCTCGAAAATATTTTTTTTCTGTTTAGTAAGAAATTGTTTATCTATACTACGTAATAAAAATTGAATTAGAATTTTTTATTGCGAAACTTGAATGGGTTTTTCAAGAAAAACGCAAGAGACGATTTCTACGCCATGGCTTTGATTATTTCAAAAATATTCCAAACTAAAATAATGACGGATCTAAACTTAAATTTTGAAATAGATGGCAATAAAATCGAAAACATTGGGCAAGTAGAGCAAACCGGTTACGAAAAGGATCCGTTTGACCTGAGTCACTGTAGGAAAACGCAGCAGAATGTTCTAAAAAATCCGTAAATACCAGTCAACCTCAAAAGAAGAGCTTTTAAGAGCTGTATCTTTCCAATATTGACTTATGGTATGAAAACAATGAAACTGACAATCCAATCAGCCAATCGGTGGAGAACAACACAACGAGCTATAGAAAGAGCCATGTTGGGAATTTCTTTAAGCGATCACATCCGGACAGAGGAAATAAGAAAAAAAAACAAGCAGATGTTGTGGGCAAAGTCGCGGAGTTCAAATAGAGATAAATTGGTCATGT
Source organism: Pachyrhynchus sulphureomaculatus (assembly GCA_019049505.1). Classification (NCBI taxonomy): domain Eukaryota; kingdom Metazoa; phylum Arthropoda; class Insecta; order Coleoptera; family Curculionidae; genus Pachyrhynchus; species Pachyrhynchus sulphureomaculatus. Next base: position 88,621,992 of record CM032447.1, on the reverse strand, counting down.
GGATCAGCAAGAGAATACTAGATGGACGAAGATCATAGTGTAGTGGAGGTCGGGAGAGCACAAAAGAAGAACCGGAAGACCACCAAAACGCTGGTTGGACGACATTAAGGTGAAGGTAGGACGCAACTGGCATCAACTACCTCAAGATCGGAAATTCTGAAAAAATTTAGGAGAGGCTTATGTGTTATATATATATATATATATATATATATATATATATATATATATATATATGTATATATATATGTATATATATATATGTATATATATATATATATATATATATATATGTATATATATATATATATATATATATATATACATATATATATATATATATATATATATATATATATATATATATATATATATATATACATATATATATATATATATATATATATATATATATATATATATATATATATATGTATATATATATATATATATATATATATATACATATATATATATATATATATATATATATATATATATATATATATATATATATATATATATATATATATATATATACATATATATATATATATATATATATATATATATATATATGTATATATATATATATATATATATATATATATATATATATATATGTATATATATATATATATATATATATATATATATATATATATATATATATATATATATATATATATATGTATATATATATATATATATATATATATATATATATATATATATATATATATATATATATGTATATATATATATATATATATATATATATATATATATATATATATACTATATATATATATATATATATATATATATATATATATATATATATATATGTATGTATATATATATATATATATATATATATATATATATATATATACGTATATATATATATATATATATATATATATATATATATATGTATATATATATACGAGTATATATATATATATATATATATATATATATATATATATATATATATATATATATATATATATATATATATATATATATATATATATATATATATATATATATATATATATATATATATATATGTATATATATATATATATATATATATATATATATATATATATATATATACGTATATATATATATATATATATATATATATATATATATATATATATATATGTATATATATATATATATATATATATATATACATATATATATATATATATATATATATATATATATATATATATATATACATATATATATATGTATATATATATATATATATATATATATATATATATATAAATGATACATTAAAATTTCCGGTTTCAGTCTTTTCGCAAAACGATCAATTTGCACGACGGACGTTTCGCCAAAATTTCATTTGGCATTTTCAAGTGCTCTTGCTGCTGGTACTACTCGATACTATGATCTTGCTGTTGCTGCCGCTAAGCGAACTCCTAGCTAAGTTAACATCGTGTAAATTCGTTGTTAGACGAACGGATTGAAACCTGAAGTTTTAATGTATTACATTCCACCATCCGTGAAACCCTCTATTGAAACCTATATATATATATATATATATATATATATATATATATATATATATATATATATGTATATATAATATTAATTAATAAAATATATTGGTTGGAAACAAGTATTAGTACGATTGCGAAAGAAATGCAGCATAGGTAGTTTCGGTTTAGTTAAAGTGCTGTTATATGCACACTCAGTCTTTTTTCACACAGAAACTTTGCCATGGCTTCTTGCAAAACCCGGATTAAATGTTGATAATTGGATTGTGTGAAAGATATTTTGTAGGATTTTATCACTTTAGGCTTTAGATCTTTTTATTTTCCTATTCTTGATGTTTGATTTTTAGAGGTACTCGTTGTTAAGTTATATTTTAGTGGCTTACTCATAGATGGTTAGGTAGTTGTGTGTATAGAGTCCTTAATGACCTGGAAGCAGTCATTATTGAGACTCAATGTAGGCTGTTTTAAGCCAACGTATGACCTCGGATTTATATCAAATTACAGGTACAAAATTTATAGAAAGTCTGCTAAGTACTATGCTAATATAAAATTTATCCTTATTATATATATATATATATATATATATATATATATATATATATATATATATATATATATATATATATATATATATATATATATATATATATATATATATATATATATACGTATATATATATATATATATATATATATATATATATATATATATATATATATATATATATATATATACGTATATATATATATATATATATATATATATATATATATATATATATATATATATATATATATATATATATATATATATATATATATATATATATATATATATATATATATATATATATATATATATATATATATATATATATATATATATATATATACGTATATATATATATATATATATATATATATATATATATATATATATATATATATATATATATATATATATATGTATATATATATATATATATATATATATATATATATATATATACATATATATATATATATATATATATATATATATATATATATATATATATATATATATATATATACGTATATATATATATATATATATATATATATATATATATATATATATATACGTATATATATATATATATATGTATATATATATATATATATATATATATATATATATATATATATATATATATACATATATATATATATATATATATATATATATATATATATATATATATATATATATATATATATATATATATATATATATATATATATACAGTCCCTGGCCAAATTATTAGACGCACTGTATTTTTTTTAGTAATTTTATGTTTCTTAAGAGTTTTTATGCAATAATGGTATATTTAAACTACAATATTTTGGATTTTTATTTAAAAGAATTGTTGTAGACTACATATTTGTATTTACTTTTAACATATGGCAATACTGTGTTGACAAAGTGATACATGAACGTAAACAACTACAAACCTGCATCAGTCGCGATCGGAATCGAGTCAGGTAGGGACGTGTTTCTGTGGCTTTATGGACTGTGATTGTTTGTTTAACAGTTTTATACTACTCAGTTATTAGCTTATTTTGTATGCAGTGTTTTAAAAAAGTAATTGGACTATTTTTATTATGGGTAGAAAAGGCGATCTTTCACCACGTAAAAAAGCTGAAGTGAAGGCCCTTGTGATTGTGAAAACATTTACAAACCGAGAAATATCACGAAGATTGGAGGTTTCTGAAGCTAGTGTACGACGCATAAAAAAGAAAATTGAGTCAAGGAAGGAATTAAGCCCGAAAACAAAGAAAAGATGCGGTAGAAAACCAATTTTCACTCCACGGTTAGAGAGATGTTTGAAGAAAATTTGTGTAGAAAACAGATTTGCTACCACAAAAGTAATAAAATCACAACTCCAGGATGCTAGCGTAAATGCTTCTGAGCGCACTGTTCGAAGAAAATTGAAAGAATTAGATTTCAAGGCCTGTCGCCCCGCCAGGAAGCCCAAGTTAACAGCTGCAATGAAAGCAAAGCGCCTGAAGTGGGCCAAACAATGGCAAGACAAAGATGTGGACTTCTGGAGATCGGTAAGATACAGCAATTTAATCAATAATTGATACATTATTATCATTTTCAGTTAAATAAAGCAAATAAACATGGAAGTTTATATATTTTTCCTATTTTTGACAGGTCTGCTTCAGTGACGAAAGCACATTCGAAATTTTGCAGAATAAAGCTCAGTATGTGCGTCGTCGTCATGGAGAAAAGTTTCATCCTGATTGTGTCGTCCCGACGGTTAAACATCCCACCAAAGTGATGATTTGGTCAGTCATCAGCGGCAAGGGCACTGGACGTCTGTACGTCGTCAAAGGAATAATGAGGCAAGATCAGTACAAAGAAGTATTACAAAATCGGTTGATTCCGCAGCTCAGAGAATGGTTTCCAAATGGGGAACCATTCACTTTGATGCAAGATGGAGCTCCCTGCCACACTGCTCGGTCTGTTAAAGCTTTTTTGGCAGAAAAAAATATCCCTCTGTTGGATTGGCCGGGTAATAGCCCCATTGAAAATGTGTGGGAGCTGATGAAAAGAGAAGTGGCTAAAGATGTAATTACCAACAAAACCCAGCTCCTAGAAAAGATTATTCATGTGTGGAATCATCATCCTCAAATGCAGGAGACAGTACAATCTTGCATTGATAGCATGCCGCGCAGAATTAAAGCTTTGATAGCGGCTAAAGGTGGCTCAACTAAATATTGACTTTTACTAACATTATTTCACTTTTCTTTAAAACTTAATAAACTTATGCTTTTCTAAATTAATGCTGTTTTATTTATGTCAAATAAATAGGTAATTGATTGGATAATATAAAAATAAAAAACAAATCAATTTAAAATAATAAAACGGTACAATATCACTCGGTAATTAATATTTTACATGAAATCTTGCAGTGCGTCTAATAATTTGGCCAGGGACTGTATATATATACATATATATATATATATATATATATATATATATATATATATATATATATATATATATATATATATATATATATATTCTATATAAATATAATGTTATTAAAGTTCTCTATTAGATAAGACTACGCACGATAAGATTCGCACGATTCAACGGCTTTGGACAAATATTTTATAATTTTCATTACAATATCTGGTACATTTCAGTACAGGCCTTTAGTTGACTTTCAGGGATATGACACACGACAATCACGAATCAATATATTTTACGTTTGGCTACTTTTAAAAATGATTACATTGTCATGTTCTAACCTGTTCCGCTGAAATCCTTTGCAGTTCATTCGCATCAGCCTCGTTCAGTTGATTACCAGACTTTCTCAGTTGACGTTGTTTACTGTTAAGTAACTAAATGTATGGATTATTAATATGTAATATAACATTTGTAATACTAAAAATTAATAAGAGGGTTGTATAATAAGTACCTTGCCTCGGGCAGAAATAGTGTTAGTACTATTTAAAAATTAGATTTGTCATAAACATAACCTTTTACAAGAATCCTGTCAAATTGTCAAGTCGCTGCATGATTTGGTCTGAGAGGGGCAGCCATTTAATTTTTGTGAGTTTACAACAATGGAAAAAAATTAATAACGAGTACTGATAAAATATTTGTTTTTGAAAAAGAAAACCATTGATGAGATAAAAACGGAACGTAAAGTTTATGGGGACTTTGCACCTTCGTTATCGATCATAAAATGAAATTAAAAGGCGGCTATACAGTTATTTTTGATGAAGAATGAGGTCACCACATCAGAAATGATTGAAAAAATTCACGATATAGTGATAAATGATCGGAGAGTGAAACTGAGTGAGATTGTTGAGACTGTGGGCATCTCAACTGAACGGGTGCAGAACATTTTAACAACTCATTTGGATATGAGAAAGCTTTCCGCAAGATGGGTGCCACGATATGTTTCTTAGAATTATATTAAAAAAATTTTCTATTTATAAATTTTTTAGCCCATTTGTCTTTTTCTTATAATATATTAAATAAGAGCCGATATCTTAGTTGCATGACATTGTTTAGCTTTTTACTTAAGCCAGTCTATTCAATGGTAAGAAATCTGCAAACTCAAGAGCAGGGAATAAAGCTCCATGCTGAGATCAAAACTGCATAAAACATTAGCATTATATTGGTTGCATATATGACGTTGTTACTCACAAGCGCATTACTAAATTTTAGAAACCAATACTTCTCTTCGTTAAATGTAAGTTAATTTGTAAAATTAATAACAACTAGTTAATAGTAATCAATAACTCAACTTATACATAAGTAAATCTAACAAAACCGACTTTTAAATAAATTACATCAGCTTGATTGAATTAAATTGTAATTTATCCTACACAAGCATTGAACATACGAGATTTCTATTAGATGAAAATTCGATCAATCAATGTTAAATTTAAAAAAGTGTAATCAATGTCTATGGCAATGAAGGCATCATTTAAATTGAAATAAATAGTTTTAAAATGTAAAATACATTGTCCATTTTTTATTAAACAAAGAATTGATGCGGGCATAAATAACAGACTGGATAGTACAAAATGTCCCATAAATTCAGCGCAATATATGAGAGGGACACACAGACAGACCTGGCTCATGGAAATCTAGATACAATGGAACGTTTCAACGGAGCTGAGTTTGTCTTTTGTATGCGAGATTTTTACAAATTTTTTGTCACTATAAAATCCACAAAAATATTACTCTCAATATTAATTATGCGGTGTATGTCAAGTCAAAAGTGTTCACCTTATTAAAAATTGGAATAAAAGCTGATATAGAATGTATAACTTTCATGTATGAAATAATATTTCGAGCTTTTCAGAAGATTTTCTTGTTGCGTGTGTAACATGATTATACCAAGATAAACTCTTTCCCACGTTATCGGCTAATAATTTGAGTGACGGTGCTAATGGAATATATTATTCCGACAAAACTATGTCGTATTCTATAACGTTTTATTTTTTAGACAAAAACTACCATCTACAGTCTGTCAAATAAGAACGTGACCGCTCCTTTTTTTTAAAAAAAAATCTGTTTCGAGAACATTTTCTTCAATCAATGTATTCTTTAGTGTGCTAAGAATGGCGCAATTACGGTAGTAAGTAGCGTTCTGCATCAATAATCGCCTGGCATCTTCGAGACATGTTGCCGATGAGGATTTCTGCATACTAGGGTAATTTTTCGACTCTCGCGAGACAACTGAATTCCTCAGAGACTTTCTTCTGAGCTTTCTCTTTACAAGAGAATAAACGTTTTCAATTGGGTTGGCGTCCGGTGAATGTGAAGGTCACTCTAGTATCTAATCGTGGGCCCAAGCGAGCCGCTTCGCGACGTGATTTTCGTCCAGCAAAGGTTTCTTCAATGTGCTTCGGAATTTGACATCAAAGGCACGAAGATGTCGAATGGTCTCATGGAACATAATTGAACCCGTTTTTCTTAATTTTGCCGCTCCTTGACGCAACGTCAATTTCGGGTCCCGTTAAAACAAAGACACGATTCGTTTTTCGACATTCGGAGTGACTTTCCCTATCGAGCCACGTTTTGGCAAGTCGTCGACATTTTTCGTTTCGTTAAAATGATATACATACTTCTTCACAGACGACACCGACTTTTTAATATATTTAGAGACCGCAGTGCAAACAAGTGACTCATTTTGGATTTGACGCCAGGTCAACCAAAGTTCGGAATCGACTAATGGTTTTACTAAAATACGTCGTAGACAAAGGTTTCCGCTACCAATTTTTAGTTGAATCACTAGAACGGCATCCTCTAAAAATGAATTATTGCGGACACGTTCTTACTTGACAAACTGTAGGTCACCGATTGAGAACATTTCCTTAAGATTATGCTCGTCTAAAACGATCCGATATTATCACTAAAGAAATTATCGGTTCGCACTGTATAAAATGAATTAGCGTTATCTTGAATCAAAAGTTTCAATCCCATATACGGTACGTTAAATAATTTAACCGTTAATTAAATTTCAGACTATCTGTCGCCACATATCAACCGTATTCTGTGAGATGCCTGCATTAACCAGCCTTGATATTCTAATTTACCTGGAGCGGCGAGAACTTTATAACCTCCTCGGAAACTTCCTAATTGCAGGAAACAGATTTAGCAAAGTTATCGAGTTTACTTCAGTTGCGCTGTACTTCTTATAATAACTTCACTAAGAGAAGTTTTACTTAGACCGTATTACGTACCTTTATTATCATTTGATGTAGAAGGAAATAATAAAATAAGAATTTGTTTTTATTTTAACTATTTTAAAATCTAAAAGCTTTAAGCGTTCCTAAGTGATGAATCACGAACGGTAAAGTGCAGTAAATATACTGAAGAGTTCATTACAATGCATTCTTCATTTAAATTTATATCCCTATCTCTATAACATGCCCAACTTCATTCATGTTTGAATGATTTTCAACATTTACTAACATCTTATTCCACGATGACGCACATTTCACCCATAACGGCCACGTCGACAAATAGAATTACCATTATTAAAACCCGATAAATCCAAAACAGAGCATCAAAAAAGCCTTTCTTCTTAGTGTGCCTTTTCACACCGGGCGTTGGAAATCATTATGTGTGTTTCTACTTTTGACACTGTAGCTCGGAAAAATAACCTGGTACTCTTAATGTACCATTGGCGCTGGATTTTCAAACATGATGTCCTTCGACTCCTAAGGCGGTTTCTGTCTTCAATAATCTCCTGTGTTCCTAAATAATTTTCATCCTAATATTAAATTTACCATAGAATTAGAAACCAATAACTCTATAAATTTCTTAGACATATCTATATCAAAAGTGAACAATAAACACGATTTCTCGATTTTTCACAAACCTTCACATACTGACACAGTCATACACAATAGCTCATCACACCCGTATCCTCACAAAATGGCAGCTTTTAACTCTTTCATACATAGATTGTTACATATCCATATGACTAAAACTAATTTTAACAAAGAATTCAACATAATCAAACAAATAGCAATTAATAATGGATATGACCCCAACATTATAGATAATATCTTGAATAAAAAATCCTTTAAACAAGCAATCTCTCTAATTTATACCACAATTAATGACAAAAAAGGAAAATTTAGTACACTCACATACACAGGGAAAATAACTAGAACAATTTCCAAACATTTAATAAAAAAGAACAATAAAATAGCATTCAAAACCAGTAATTCCTTAGGGAGTATAATTTTGAATAACAAAACCAAATCTAAGAATTCCTTAAAATCAGGAGTTTACTTATTAAATTGTGGATCTTGTACTAAAACCTACGTAGGACAAACTGGTAGATCTTTTGAAACTCGCATTAAAGAACATAAACATAGTTATTTAAAAAATAAGAACAATTTACATTACGCAACTCATATAATAAACGAATCTCATAATTTTGATGATACGTTAAAAATCCTACATGTAGAAAATAAATCTAAAAAATTAAATTTGCTTGAATGTCTTGAAATTAACAAACGGAAAAACTCCAATCAATTATTAAACGAACAGGTAGACTTAAACCATTCACCCGTACTTAATCTTTATTAGTTCTCGGAAATAGTACCACAGATTTGCATTCTTAAAATAATTCTGTCTGTAAATAATATAATAAAATGATTAGCATAATCTTAGGTAATTAAGGATAGTTTTAAGCACTATGTAACCACCAAATATTTTTCTTTCTTATTTACTTCTGAAGAAGCCATTGTATGGTGAAACAATGGTCAAGTGATTTTAAATATATTGGAAATTAACATAGTGTTGATTTTATATAATCTCCTGTGTTGTTAGTTGAAGGAGCGCAAAATTTATTGTTTCTCATAATATGACCAAGAAGTCCTACCAATATTACAATGCTTACGCATAGCGGTTAGGACTCTCTTTTTGCAGCACAGTCATGCTGATGCAGTAAACCTAGAGGATTCTGAGCATTTTATGATATATCTACATCTCGAATGCTTCGAGACTCTTGTACACTGCTTGTGTAAACATCGAAGTCTCAATTTCAGGCGAGAGGAGAGAATATGTAATGTCTTGTGACTTTCGTGCTTGCGATATTAAGACTACGATTACAGAGAGCTTTATCCATCTTACGGACACACGATAATTTTTAGCATTTTTCATTGCGCCCACAAGTATTAATATCGACTTAGTCTCTACAGGTTACTACCATATTCGATTAAAGAAAAATTTGGCTGCAGACTTCGCCCTATTATTTTGTACTTGGTTTTCTTGCTTTAGTGTGTAGTTACCGTTAGTGAGTTGTACGGTATTAGCGAGAAATTCCAGACCTTCTGGATTATTGGCAAGCGGCACTGTGTTATCCTCATATTTTATGGTATTAATGACCGCGACATTTACGATGATACGTTTTGTGTTTTGTAAGTCCTCTTAGAAAATGGGTTCAATATAAACAAGGGCGAGATATACAGCTCTGCCTCACCCTTCCTTGTATTTGTTGTTTTGTAGAGTTTTAATGGTATTTTGAAAACATTTTCCAGTTTTTGGCACATTTTAGGCAAAGTTCGTTATAGTCAAACTTAAAGGGAAAAAGTTAGAGGGTTTTTGTATATACGTGATATTATATATGCTAGCTTGATTAAGATTTATTGTAGTTTAAGAAAGGAAGTGTTGGGTAAATCACTTAACGGATTTTTGTTTTATGTATGGTAAATATAGAACGAAATATGCACTTTATAATCAAAATAATATTACTTTCTTATCTCTTAGTCAAGATACATAACAAATGGAGGACAATAGGTTTAATAAAGTCAGTGAACTTAGAGTTTTTTCGAATATACCAAAAGATCATTCTAAAATTGTGTAAAATTGTGACTCGATTAAATGTGTTCAACCATATTTAACAGGTTTGAAATGGCGGATTATCCTTTTAGAACTACCAATCGATTCGTGCTTTAAGATTCCTGTAATTTGTCTTAATAATTTGTGACATTTATTTATTATCATATTTTGCTTATTTTGATGTTAAAAATTTTGTAATGCAAAAATATCTCAAGATGATAATTTCTTAGGTTCACAATTTATTTGCCAGAGACCAAATTACAATAATTTCAAACACATAGTATAATATACTCGATTTTTCAACTTTTTTATCAAAATCAAAAGGTGTGATTTTTATCACCCTATCAATAGTGAGTATTTTTAGGCTGTCGACGACACACACACACATATATATATATATATATATATATATATATATATATATATATATATATATATATATATATATATATATTTATATATATATATATATATATATATATATATATATATATATATATATATATATATATATATATATATATATATACATATATATATAAATATATATATTTATATATACATATTTATATATACACACTGATGAGCAAAAAAATCGTCCCAAATTATTTGGCTTCAGTTAACACGGATCATAGAATTTAGTGTTCATATATTTAATTTAATTTATTAATACCAAATTCCATAGAATACCTCATACTTTTAACTGATTATAATGATTGAAAGGGGAAGGATTGAAAATAGGGGTAAGAGAAAGGAAAAATAATTAAACAAATTTTAAGTTAAACAATTTATTGATAAAAACCAAAATCAATATTTTGTGTTACCCCCTCTAGCCCTTATTACTGCTTCCAGTCGGTTTTTCATGAAACGGGTGCTTTTTCACCACTATCTGTGGGATTCTTCCCCACTCTTCCGTCATCGCAATTTTTAAGTCCCTCAGCGATACAGGGGCTGGATTTCTGACTCGAACTCTTCTTTTGAGCTCATCCCACATGTCATAGATTGAAGTGAGGTCCCACTTCCGCCAGCTATTGCCGCACCGATGCAGCAGCATGTGGCCTCGCATTATCGTGCATTAGCACGAAGCTATCGCCAACAAACCCAGTGTAAGAAAAGACGTGTCCCTGCAGGAGCTCCTCGATGTACCGGTGAGCAGTTAATCCACCGCTACGAGTCTCATCAGTCACGAAAATCAAATCGATTTTCGCATCCAATGAGATCCCTACCAACACCATGACAGAATCTGCGCCGTAAGCGACCGTTTCAGTAATACAGCACTACGCATAGTACTCCCCAGGCCTCCTATAAACTCGTCTTCTTCCATCATTGCCACGTAGGCACATTCGGGACTCATCGGAGAATAAAACCGAGCGCCATTGCTTTAAGGTCCAGTCGACATGTTCTCGGGCAAATCTGAGTCGCGCTTGCCGATGGGCTGCTGTCAATTTAGGTCCATTAGCTGGTCTCTTTGGAGTTGTTAGCTTCTTTAAGTCTTCTTCTTACTGTCCATTGATTGACATCCCGACCACGAACTTGTCGGAGCTCCTGCTGGACTTCAACGCCGGTCAAGTAACGATCTCTTAGAGTTGTGTTGACAATGGTTCTGGTCGTTGGCTATGCCCTTCTTGCAATAGGGCAATGACTTGTACCGTTTCTTCTGGAGTGGTATCCAATTTACGATGACGTAATGATAGGAAAATGCAGTTGCATGTGTTGTTATAGGGATGAATAGCGCGCAACGAATACATTGCTGAGCGAGCAAAAACGGTTCTATTGAGGAAAACTGTTTTAATCAGTAAAACTTTTTGGAAATCCAAATGTTTTTGATATTAGTGGAAAGAGTAGAAAATCGGCATTCTAATGATACCAAAAATACTACCACTGTTCGAAAAATTAAATTCAAGAATCGGTGGCTAATGAAGCAAAATCGTTTGAGTCGATTTTTTGCTCACCAATATATACACACATATATATATATATATATATATATATATATATATATATATATATATGGTATATATATATATATATATATATATATATATATATATATATATATATATATATATATGGTATATATATATATATATATATATATATATATATATATATATATATATATATATATATATATATATATATATATATAATATATATATATATATATATATATATATATATATATATATATATATATGGTATAATATATATATATATATATATATATATATATATATATATATATATATATATATATGGTATATATATATATATATATATATATATATATATATATATATATATATATATATATATATATATATATATATATATATATATATATATATATATATATAATATATATATATATATATATATATATATATATATATATATATATATATATATATATATATATACGAGTATATAAGCTTATTCACTTATTCATTATTATTATGATTTTTGCTGCAATTTTTGCCAGTATATAGTGGTAACCGCAAATTATTAAAAAATACACTAAATTGTGTAGTCATTCTTTATTTAGTGTAAACTAAATTACGTAGGTAAATCCACAACGTTAATAGCAACACAAATCTTAAATTTTGTTTGCACGGATTGTAAACTTTACCACCCTAAAGTCCTGGTAACTAATAGTTAAGACGAGACTGAGATTTCTGGGGCTTAAATTCCACTTAAGGCAAAATACAATCTTAAAAGTTTTTTTATTTATAGTATCATAGTATTTTTAGACTATTTTATGATCTAGGAAACGTTTCTGGTAATTGATAATTGAAAGCATCTGTTATTTTTATCAGAGCTTCAATTCAATCACGTTATGTTTGACTGTTTGTTGGTTTATTTCCAAAAATGTGTTTAAATTTATAAATAGTGATTAATAGTAACGTTTTTTTCTTAAAATATAAAACGGTGCATTTTTATTTTTACTTATATTTGACTATCCAGACAATATTTTTCCTAAGATACAATGTGACTAAAGAAAATACAAACATTTTAGGTTCAAGCATGATATCGAAGCAGAAGAGATAACAGAAATAGTTATTGGTCATAAAAGTATTATTTGAACTAAAATACACCACAGCTACATTTTAAATTTTATGTACAATGTACCATGATATTATACACAATGGTAATTTTAGATTAAACCATGATTTCAAAAGCTAATTTGGTAAATTGTCCTCTGTATGCCCCAATAACAGCTATACGAGTAATGAATTGATATCTGTCCTTTTCCTTTCTGTACATCTATCATAGAGTTTGATCACTTACTCATTATCCCCATAGGAAAAAATGTGAGATATGTACTTGTGTGTTTTATTAAAATAGCGGGCCATATCTGTTGTCTCTCTGCTCTCACCGTCAAATCTTGGGTAAAACAAAACCTCACTTATTTTTAAACTTCAATTGTAGGGACGTCGTCAATTTAACTATTTAAACTTAGCCAAGAAATTATAAATTTGGATTGATGCAAAGCAATTTGCACTAAAGTTAGGTTCCATCAAGCTAAGTTAAAAAACTAGAAGGTATAAATCACGGCAAGTAATCTTATAACTGAATATTACACATACATTACTAACATATACTAACTGGAGTATTTTTATTGCTTCAACCTATACGCTATGGGTAATCCCTAAATCACTACAAGTGGATGCATACGCAGAAGTAGAGATTCACGGTGATCTAAAAGGCTACAGGTTGTATTCAGTACACAACAGTTATCCGAAAAAAATATTTTTGCACTTCATTCGCGTTTCAACCAATCATAGTTTCTTAGTTGCTGTTATTAATCAGTAAACTATAAGGAATAGGCTCTGAGTTTATTTTGAGTTTTTTTACATTTTATGATACCTTCAGGTGCGTCTAATATTCTTTGATCAAATACATTTTTACTTAATATTAAATTATCTAATGTTACTATATGATTATGCTCAAGAACATATTCGGCCACGCTTGATTTTTATGATCTACTGTTTCTCAAGTTTCGTCAATAATCTTTCAGTCTTGCTTGTTAATCCTCTAATTTGCCCACGTACTTTTGATCACAATCATTACAACTTATCTCGTTCTTTCACGTTCGTTGATTTTATCCTTTGGACTTCCTTAGATATTTTTCAAGTTGTCCAATGAGTTGTAGACTAACGTAATGTCTCCTTTGTTAATTATCTTGTTGAATCCCTTGCTATATTTTGGATTTTACGATACTGAAATATATAACTCAAAATATAACAAGACCTGTATAGATATCTTGGATCGACGACTGGCTGACAAATAACAAAAATAAATTGATAAAATGATTTACCCAGTACTTTCCTTGCAAATATGCAGTTCTAAATTAAACACAAAATTAGACTATTTCACACTAACGAATAACTTAGAACAATCCACTCTATGGAGAAATATTTATAAAAAATAACCGGTCAAGTGCAAGTTGAACTTGCGCAATTAGTGTTCCGTACGTTGATTGCTTTTAAAATAAAAAAATTTTGTAACGGAAGTATAAAATGATCAGTGACTTCACAAAACACATCCCAAACGAGTTTTCAACAAAGTTTGTTTTCAATCTTTACTGAAAATTGATGACCTTGAAATTTTTTTTTATACCATTAAAACTATTAAAGGTAAGGCACTCATGATAATTTTCATTTAATCTACACCCCTTGAAGAATATTCCAGAACTTTTTCAAAATTTTTTGATGAGTACTTTTCGAGATAAGGCGGGAGGACAGCGATTTTTCGCAAAGAAAAGGGCGCGCAAGTATTATATTATATATACATTTTTTACGCGTGTTTTCACAAGCTTTCATTTGAAATCACACTCGATTACCTAGTAATTCTTCACTTCCGATTTCACCCCCCAAAACTAACCCCTTAAGTCAAAATTTAACTTTCAAAACTACATGGCTCTGATGAGGCCATCAATTCCTATATTGCTACCAAATTTCAACTTTCTATGACAAATAGTTTCGGAGAAAATCGGATGTGACAGACGGACAGACAGACGGACAGTCAGACACCGAAGTCATCTTATAAGTGTTCCGTACGGAACACTAAAAATATCTAAAAATCAAAACGTATTTAATAAATCAATAACCATAATCCTCTCTGTTAAAATCATATCGAATAAAATATATGCTCTGTGAAAACGAAATACGCGTGTACGTTACAGAATATACCATAATTCAAATGAGTAAGATACACATAAAAAAATTGTCAGGTATGCTAAGAAAAACCCTCTTGTAATGTGTGACTAGATTATTATTTTTGTGTTATTTAATATTATTTATTATGAATTGGAAATTAAAAAAATATATTTTTTGTCATTTAAAAACACTAAGACCTGAAAAAAAAATTTTCAGGGTAACTTTTTTACGAATACAATACTTTTTGTTAGCAGGGAAAATAAGTACAATAATTTATTTACTGATCCATAAGTACATTTCCAATAATTTAACCGTGTATTTTTATGATTTGTTCTATATTCAGCTCAACATTTTTTAGGTTACTCTGTAATCACATCTCAATCCTTTATATATACTATTTCTGTTAAAATTGGAATTGGATCACGTATATTTTACTATAGAAAAATTAATTTATAATAAATATCTAATATCCCAATCAAAAATCAGGAAAAGTTCTCACAATACGATTGAAACGATACAATGATCTCCACTCCTTTTACCCTCTTCCCATGTTAACAATGCAAATAATGAAAAATAAAGAATGTCTCGATTCTTGGACTATAATACGACAAAATACTATTGAAATTACAAAAGATTTTGCTATCTCTTTGATCTCCTTCTCTATATTTGATAAACATGAAAAATAACTTAATTTTCATCTTTTTACAGTCCAACAATCTTGGAAAGAGAATATAGAACGATATATATGACACAATCCTTCCAACTTCCTCCCCCATTCACCTTTCATATATTTTCCCATCAACAATATGTTTAAAATTTGTCAATTATACCAACCAAAAAAACCTGCTAAAAATTTTCAAAATACTACTGAAACTATACAATGTTTGATGATCCCCACCCCTTTCACCGTATTCTTCGGTTCAAACTGAAAATAATGAAATATATAGGGTGCTGCCATTAAATCCAGACAAATATAAATTTCAATTTTCCACCATATAGTAGTTCCGCTATAGGTCGTTGTTGACGTTTGTAAAAGCCATATACTGCTAGTAAACAGTTATAACCTCGAAATGACCGAGCCGTTGCGAACAAGTGCGGAGTGCAACCGAAGAGCCGCGATTATCGAAATTCTAATCGCTGAACGTTCAGCGACTGAAATAATTTGCTTCTTGGAGTACTCGAGATAAACTGTGTACAACATTGTTGCTAAATATATTGCTTCTGAGAAAGCACACCGGCACACACGAGCCATTTAGTCCAAAATTACTTATCGGATAACGTGGACATGTTCTGGTCTAAAGAGTCCTAGCCCCCCAAGAGCCCGAATTGGGGTCCAGATACCCTAATGTGGCATTTTTACGTACCGCTATCAAAGTAACATTTGCCAATATGGACAGCCCTGCTTCAAAGAGAGTGTGCGAGTGCTTCAGGCCAAGGATAGAGGCAGTCATTGCGGTTAAGGAAGGTTACATTCACTCTGGATAGGTCACACAACTGACATGTAAAAGGATTTTTTTTTCATTTTGATTTGTTGAAGAATAAGATTTTCTTTTAAAAAATGCTTAATTTGTCCAGATTTAAACGGCGCACTTTGTATATATATATATATATATATATATATATATATATATATATATATATATATATATATACATATATATATATATATATATATATATATATATATATATATATATACATATATATATATATATATATATATATATATATATATATATATATATATATATATATATATATATATATATACTGTAACATTCATTTTTTCCTAGATTTTAAGACCATGAAATGTTACTGATTTTTCCATTTCAAATTGTATTTATTTTCATTTTTGTATCGAACGGTATATTAAACAGAAGTTTCAGGACGTTCGGTACATAGTGTGTTGTGCGAGTTCCTGACCAAACCTATCGCTACGCCGCGATTGGTGAAATATTTGATCCGCAGTTTTGATTCGAGCGTCGCGATACTACCGGCAAAGTCGGACGGTTTATTTAAGGCTCCTCAGAGCTCGAAAAGAAGGTCGTTTCCATCTAGCCGCCGACCAAGGCTGTTTCCATCTAGCCGTTGGCTGTTTTCCATCTAGCCGCAGCCAGGCAGTACCGTCTAGCCGAGAGGCTATTTTCCATCTAGCCGAAGTAGGCTAATTTTCATCAGAACCAACATAAAAGCACCAGTTTCTTCAATAAAAGCCGTAGTGGGCTTTCTAAGTGT
>CM032447.1:88404188-88599188 GCA_019049505.1 Pachyrhynchus sulphureomaculatus | reverse complement strand
CACGGACGTTATTGCATTTCTACAAACAACTACTACCTATGTACGTGATGAGGCTATATATACTTAAAAAGATAAGTATACCGACCTGCCGGGATTGGAACCGGAGACCTTCTGCACCGCAAGCAAGTACTACCCCACAGAGCCACCAGCCGCCACACACTGAGTGCATATATTGATTTTTAAATATTTTCAACCGTCATATGTATATCTTGTGTTTACCAGGTGTACAAGTATGAAATGCGGATTTTTTTTTCCTGAAAAAACATGTTAAATTCGGAAGAATGATAAAAAGTGCTTTATTCAAAGTATGCTCCATCGCTTGTTATACATTTTTTTCCCATCTTTTGGGCAATTTGTGAATACCACGCCCGTAAAAATCTTTCCCTTTTGCTGCGAACCATTCATCGAGCCGTTTTTTTTCACATCTTCGTACGAACCAAAGCGCTGCTCAGCAAGTGCGTGGCCCATCGATGCAAACAAGTGATAATCGAAAGGAGCCAAGTCTGGTGAGTAAGCTGCATGGGGTAGAACTTCCCAGCTGAGTGCCTCCAACGTGTCGCGAACTGGTTTTGCCGTATGTGATGGAGCATTGTCATAAAGAAAAATGACTTTGTGTTGCCTCTTTAGGTATTCTGGCCTTTTTTCAAGCAGCGAACCGTTCAAAGCGGTCAATTGTTGTTGGTAACGTTTAGCATTAACCGTTTCCCCAGGTTTTAACAGCTCATAATAAACCACGACCCTCTGTTCCCACTAAACACAGAGCATCGTCTTTCTCCCAAAGCGATTCGGTCTTGCAGTCGATGTGGATGGTGCGCCTGGGTCTACCCATGATTTTTTGCGCTTGGCATTCTCAAAATAAATCCACTTTTTATCCCCTGTAACTATACAATGCAAAAAACGACTTCCTTTTGTACCGAGCGAGCAAAATGTCACACGTGTTTTTGCGCTTTTCCATTTGCCTGTCGTTCAAGTCATGTGGTACCCATCTACCGGTCTTCTGAATCTTTCCCATCTCTCGTAGCCGATTGGAAACAGCTTGTTGACTAACGCCCAATTGTTCGGCGAGTTGTTTTTGTGTTTGCGAATCATCTTCGTCCAACAATGCTTGCAATTCCACATCTTCGTATTTTTTTGGCGGTTTTCCACGTTTCTTGTCTGCAACATCGAAATCACCACTTTTGAAACGCCGAAACCATCG
This sequence comes from Pachyrhynchus sulphureomaculatus, assembly GCA_019049505.1. Classification (NCBI taxonomy): domain Eukaryota; kingdom Metazoa; phylum Arthropoda; class Insecta; order Coleoptera; family Curculionidae; genus Pachyrhynchus; species Pachyrhynchus sulphureomaculatus. The sequence goes on along the minus strand of CM032447.1, from coordinate 88,597,990 downwards.
TTCACACGTATCTTGCGGTGGAGCATGTTCACCATAAGCTTCTCGAAGTAATCGGTATGATTCCACAGCAGTTTCCTTCAAATGAAAACAAAAAATTAATGCTGTCCACGAATGCTCTTTGTTCGGAATAAATTTCGACATATTGAACACAACAACACAACACTATGCACACACTTTTCCAAATTATTACTCGTGCGCGTCTGACACTTGTTGATGACACAACAAAATGGTGCAGTGTCAAATCTTGATAGCACATACTGCATTGGTGCACCATCTGTTGTCTGAAATCCGCATTTCACCTGGTAATATTTTTTTCATTCGGTATAATTCAAATAATTTTTAGAATATCTGCACTTGGGTGGTATTTTTCCAATAAAATAATTTGTTATGTACTATAGGACAACAAAATATCCCGAAGATGCGGATTTGCATGTCAATTGCGTTGAAGTCTTCTCTTTGTAGAGGCATATTATTTTTAACTTTTTAAAAGGCTATTTAAAAATATTCACATATCTAGCACTGGATTATATTTTCATAAACCCTATTACACAGCACATTATTCTCCGAAACATCAAGGCAACATTCAATCTGGTATTAACATCCATAATGAATCATATCGAATTGAAAGCAAAGCAATAATGCATTTTCTGTTTTGGTATTTTAAAAGTTTTCTTGGATTATTATAACATTTACATTAAATTTCTTTCTTTATCGAGACCTACCACACATAGTATCTCCAGGGTCCGATTGAGTATATTTGTGATAGAAAGGGTTGTATCATTTTAATGATCCCATAAATGGTATACATATGGTAGACTTGCTAAGATACAGCAATAAATATAAATAATTTTTGTAAAAGTAGACTTGGACAAAATTGCTCTGAAAATAACGAAATGAAACTACTACCAGATAACATCAGTGTGTAACTAGAGAACGCCAATCATTGATAACCCGGTACTAAATAATGCTCAGACAAAGCAGCACGTAATTAAACAACATCTGGCAATAATAGTGGATAATAAACAATACTTATTGGCGGCTCTGTACCAGAAAAAATAGGCAATTTAAATTTAAACTTGTGAAAGACCGAAAAATTATTATTTGATAAATCTTCTTTTTAAAACACCAAATTACAGATTTGCCATTAAAAATTCAAACCAAAAAAGCAGACAACCATGACCTGTCCAAGATCATCTTGTTTAAGGCCACTCTGTTTTATATTCAAATGAGTTTTTTTTTTAAAGAATTAATGACCGCAAATTTCCTTCTTGTATACTTATAATGAGGCTATATTAAAATTGTTCTTACCTGTCGTTGAATTTTCATTTTATTTTTTCTCTGCGCGAATGGATTATACTCCACAGAAATATTATCTAACATTTGAGATAACAGCTTATTAAATGTATTTTCACATTCTTCATACACCATCATTAGCGATGTTGCTGTCAATGATGTTTTTATTTATAGATAAATAAAATAAAATGATTTGTCTATTGTGTTCTGATGTTTATCTATCAAAAGTTGTCTTGTTAGTTGCGAACGAGCGACGAGTTATACTTTTAGATTTATATAGCAGTTTGAGGTTCGTTCGTGAAAAATTTTGGCAAGAAACAACCAGCTCCTTTATATTACTATTAGATGCACCTGAGATAAAGTGGGAATCACTAAAAAACTTCAGCAGTGAAGTGGCTGAGTGGCTGTAGTAATCTAAATTTGGAAAAGAAGCTATCAATTCGTGCTTTCTGTTCTGCCAATATATTGCTATAGTCAGTTCCACCAGCATGGTCAGCAAAGCCTTCGAAGCTAGATTCAATAAACGATAAATGACTTTAACAACAGTAACATTTTGAAAGCAATTTGTAAACAAAAAAAGAAGTAATTAACGAGAAAAAGAAACACTAGAGTCTCTGAGTACAATAATCATCATAGCATTGACTAATTTTCTGGTTCACCACTGCAGATGGAAGCAAGTTCCAAACAATACCCTCTCTGATAAGAAAAAATGTTCTCTGTAAAGCTTATAACAACGTTTATCAAATTATGTCTCCGTAGTCTTTCATCACGGCCAAGAATAAAAATATTGATTCATAGAATTCTTCGTTCTTCATGAAGGAGGTCTTTATAGGATTACCTCGAAACCTCCTTTTCATGATCGTTATGTTAAAAAACTTTCAGTTGTGCTCATAAGATAAGTCGCATATTTCAGGAGATGTCCCAGTAATTCTTCGTTGTCTCTATTTAGGGCGTGAATATCATTAGAGAAATAGGGATTTTTAACTGACATAACATACTCCAATATCGGTTTTTGTATACTCTATAATTTTACCTAGTGGAGTAGGTATTATGAAAGTAAATGATACTAAATAAGCTAGGAAGTTAATTTTTTGATTTTTTTTTTCTATATGTGCTGCACATTTACGTCTTTGGTTATTATTGCGCATAGAAGTTTTATTGCTGTTGCACCGCTTAAATTGTTGCACTAAAAAGACTATGTTCCAGGTTTGATTATCGTAGCCAGTATGGAGGACAGTCAATTTATGGATACAAGTTCCCTGGAAGTCTAGGTGTATGACATATACGGATTCTCTGTTGTCCACAGATCTCGTTCACTGATTTATTCCTACCTTAGTCCGACACTGCACGTCTCAGAACCCATTATCTCATCCTCTATGCTTAGCAGGGTGTGTGCACGTATCGGAATACATTATTATTTTATGTGAAATCAAAAGCAATAATAGTATCCTTTGTTTTGAAGGTAGTTACACATTTAACGGTTTAAGTGTTTAAATAGGATATGTAAATTTATTTCCACAAATTGTGTTTACATTTTCTATTGTCTCTAATTTTCAATGGTATGGCTGGAGTAGGTCAATAACCCAATTGTTTTAATATTTCTATATATTTACAATTAGGTTGTAATAGTTCATAAATAATTCAGTGGAAAGGCATATTTATAATATCAAAGCATCTAATACAAGAGTGGTCTAATATTTTTTAATTGTTCGTTTTAAATTAGTGCTAAATAACTGCGCTCTTTTGCTCTAGTAGATTCTTTAAGATAAAGCTCTTTCCTACCAGTGGCGAGGAGTATGAGTGTGACAAAAAAACATTTGTAAATTTTTGGTCCCTTTATCTGCAATCTCTGTTTTCTGAGGGGGATTTTTCGTCTGTCTATAGAATTTTAGGGATGCCGAACTCCAGCAAAGGTTTCTATAGCGAGCTTCAATTTTTACGAAGGAAGTATTTAAAATTTAGTAACACCCTAATATCAGTAATGACGAATGGGTTACAGTCAGCATTACACGTAAAAAATAGATTAGTACAATAGACCACGGTCAAACGCATACCAGTTGAGTATAATTTTTTTCGCTTGCACCTCGCCGATGTTTACTGTTTTAATTCGGAAAAGCAAGAATTCCGGAAGATGCATCGTGCAATTGTAGGAGAGTTTTCGAAGAGTCACTCGAATTCGACAGGGTTCTAATAAACCCTATTTTTTATATACCCATTTTATTTATGTATAAATTCAATAAGATATGGTAATAGAGAGATTTTGCAACGCCTATTTTTCACATGTCTTTATCCTTATCGTTATCTCAAGCATGCGCAGTATTAACGCGAAGCAATTGCAAGGTTAGGTTAGAATTCATCTTCTATAAACCCAGAGGATTTGTTTTCATTCATTTCATGGTTAAATATTTGTTGGATCAACGCAAGTTTCTAAATTAAATTTGGGTCTAGCATATGTCTATCACTTCCTTCAAAATTTCCAAGGTAATACGAATGCGCAACAAATAAAATTTCATTTGAAATTAGCACTACACACACTATAATGCCATTATGCCAAAGAAAGCCAAATTTCAACATAATATGAACACTAAATAACTGTTAGTGTTATTTGTAATAAAAAATTATCATTTCAATTTTACTGTATTTTCTTAGTGGTTTGTATACCTAAGTAGGAAAAAAACAGTAGGCCCTATCATAACAGCGATAAGAATAACGAATTTTAAATAACCTCTCTTGTAAGTTCGTAAAAAAAGGAAATCGTTATCCTTAATAAAGGTTTCTCTTATTTTGTTTCAATAGTGCGCAAGCTAGTTATTTGCAGCATGCCAGATGCATGCTGCAAATAATGATAACAGCTGAATCTTTTGTGTTTAATTTCTTCCCTTTACTACTGCGCAAGCACCAAACGGGGGGCGCATGCATCAAATAAAGATAAAGACAGTGGTCCACCAAAATAAGCGTTGCAAAATCTCTCTAATGATGTACTGAAGTGACTTATATTATTTTCGACATCACATAGGCTCGTAGCCTCTCATTTTCATGTAACATAAAGCTGCTACCATTACGATGTGAAATAACTACCCAACAAAATTCAGTGGAGTGCAACTGCACCATCCTTAGTATTACAAGTAAGAAAAAAGCCTGTTACTACTGTTCTATATAAAATTTTTTATTAATAATACAATTTTCCCTAAACTTTAGCAGAAATTGCTCGTGACGGCCTATTTCCTTTACTTATAAAATATTGCGTTAAATATATTCTGTAAAATAAAAATAAAGTTGGTGTCGTATCACCATCATTAACTGAATAAAACTGATCCAATTTCGTGCCTTTTACTTCTAAATTAAAATTTGTGAGACAATAAGCTGAATATAGACTCACTTATACTTTGTTCAATTACGTAATTGACATTAGAATTAATCCAATCAAGGGGATATAAGCTCGAGTTGTAATTCGATTATTTTGGCTAAATACAGGCACGATTACCATTGCTAAGTAGCTATTATTGGATATAACAGAAACGTTTAAATGGTTTAGCAATGCTTAAACATTACGAAAGTTTCTAAAAAAGTATGCTTTAATATTCAGCAGTATATGTCTTTAATAAATAAATTGGTACTTTTATTCAGATATCTTGAGATATTTTGATGAATTGGATGGAAGACAATTCTTCAATAACTTTTGTTTACAATTATGATACAATTGAAACATCAGTGTTACGGGATCACATGGCAAGTTCCCGAAGCTACGATCATTTGAATGCACCAGCTGATTTTTCCCGAAGCGAAAGTTTGACATGGGTTGAGGTTAGACTACGTCATCACCTAGCCGATGTGTCCCCAAAGGGAACTATTTTCCGACTGATGAAAGCCTAATAGTAAAGCCAAGAGACGTGCATTTTATTTTAGCCGCAGCGTGCAAACAGAATAATTGTTCGGCGAATTTTGTTGATTTCTGCCACATGTGAAGAAAACTTCAGCAAATTATAAACCCGTACAGTGATCCTTATATATGGAACTATCCACGAAAGATAGATGAGTAAAAAGTAAGAAGATTGAAGGAGATTGTTGTATGTAACTAAATGCCACGCCATATATAAGAATTTTAGATTGACGTGCGGTTTGTTATTGTCACGGAGATTTTTCTTCAACATGGTCTCTTCGCTGAGAAGAAACCATTTTTCTTCTATACCATTTCTTCGCTGATAAGAGTCAATTTTTCTTCAATACGGTTTCTTCGCTGAGAAGCGTCCATTTTTTCAACACCGTTATCTTCGTTGAAGAGAGACTATCTTTTTTTTAACACCACGGCCATAACGTTAAAGTTATTATATCTACTTTTTTCTTTGGGATTTTCGTATGACATGAGATCAGTCTAAAAGCTCAGACTTCACTTTAAACTTTACCTCAAATTTTACTTAAAACTTTCGTATACATTTTACGTTAAAGCTCACTAAAATATCACTTTAAACCTTACTTTATACAAGTTAACGGTACGCGTATAAGCAATATTTTTTTATTATGTTAGAAACTAGAGATCTTTGTATACACAGATTCTTATTAAGCTACATAGAAGAGTATACGACGGCTACCTTTTAAGTTTTTACAAAAACACTGAAAGAAGAATAATTTTGGGTACGAGTCTTTTTATTGTTTCTCAAAATATTTGCCTTTAAGTTTTATACACTTTTGCATGCGTCCGAACCAATTCTCGAAACATTTTTTCCACTCTGAAGTTGTTACCTCAAAAACATGGTTTTGGAAGGATCCAACAGCTTCTTGGGATGATGAAAATCGCTGTCCACGCATTTTTTTGACATTCGGGAACAACAAAAAGAAGTCGTTAAGCAATAAATCAGGTGAATACGGCAATGAGACATTAATTCGATGTTTTTTCGATCAAATAATCAATTGTTTGACGTGCTGTGTGAGAGCTGACATTGTCATGATGAAGAATGATGCGAAGTTTTCGGTTGTTTCTCCTGATTTTACCGATGACTTGTGGTAAACAAATTATTGTATACCATTCATGATTAACTGTTTTTCAATTCTCTACAGCACTGGTTACAACGTGTCCAGCATAACCAAAGAAATAAGCGATCATTCTCATGGAAGTGTTTCGCCGACGAACCACTTTTGTTGGATTCAGTTCGTAGGAATATATAAAAGTTTCGTCTCCTGTTACGATGTTGTATACGGATTTTGCATGTCCTGGGTCGAATTTTTTGAGCATTTCCTTACACCAATTGACGCGAGCCTGTTTTTGAGTTTCGGTCAAATTATGTGGAATCCATCGTGAACAGATCTTTTTCACAGCTAAATGTTCATGAAAAATTGAATGTACTACAGTCTTCGATATGCCTAAGGAGGCCTCTATCTCACACTAAGTCACATGTCGATCCTCTTCAATCATGTTGCACGCAGCATCGATGTTTTTTGGAACAACAACCGATTTTGCTCGACCTTCACCAAATTCATCACTGACGGAAGCACGGCCATGACTAAATTCTGCAAATCAATTGTAAACAGTCTTTTCTGATGGTGGTTCATTAACAAGAGTTGAACAAAGCCAAATGAGACATTTTTGTTGAGTTTGGCCTTTAATAAAATCGTAAAAAATCATCCAACGAAAACCTTGACGTGAAATTTACATTTGTTCACAAAACTGTTTTTTTTTAAACGCTCACTGTAAACGAACTACTCTGCCAATTTCTGAGCTGCCACTGTTTTAACAATAATAAATGTCAAATTTTACAACAGTAGTAATCTCACATCTCAGTAGCGCCATCTTGTGGTCCTTTGTAAAACCTTAATACGATGGCCCTCGTATAGTTTAATACGGACATAATAAAATTATTTGATTTGAGGAGAAATAAATCTTTAATTTATAATCCTACCCACAGAAATTAAGTATACTTACAGATTTTGATAGAGCTTCTGAAAGAACATTAATTCAAACACATCAGTAGCCCCCAGGGTACATACTTTCAACAACTCACGACAGCGAAACTACGGACAAAACATAACAACAAAAAAAATATTAAGGGATTAGGATGTGGGGAGTAGGTTCTAATATCTCGTGATTCATATTTAGGAGTTAAGTATTATTTCCCTCTTTAAAATATCAAGTTGCAATGGTTGGATTAAGTTATTCTTCAGTGTGAGAAACCATTGCAGGATTTATTTTACCACTTGTATTTGCCAGGTAAGTACTGGGTAAACTACTTTATCAGTTTTTGTAGTACGTTAATTTATTTAATATATTTAAAAATATCAAGCAATACTAAGAAAATTTTACTGCACAAAAACGGTGAATGGTGAGCAGAGTTATGATTGCAGTTTTAAATTCAGCGTAAATAATTGAGTTGGATACACAATCAAATATTGCGTTTATTGGTGTAATTACAGTCTGTCAAGTAAGAATGCTCGTATTCTTAAAAAAATATATTTCAAAGACTTTTTTTGCTATTAATTTATTGGTATGCTAACAATGGCGCAATTACCTTAATAAGTTGTCCAATCGAAAGACAACTGAGTCAAAGTTCTCAGAGTTTTCCTCTGAGCTTTCTCTTTACAAGGGACCAACCGTTTTCAATATGATTGGCGTCCGGCGATTATTAGTGCCACTCTAGCATCTTATCGTAGATCCAAGCGAGCCGCTTCGCGACATGATTTTCGCCCAGCAAGATTTCTTCAACGTGCTTCGGAATTTGACACCATGAGCACGAAAGATGTTGCGGAATGGTCTCATGGAACACATTCAAACCCGATTTTCTTAATTTTGCCGCTCCTTGACGCATCGTAAATTTCGGGTCCCGTGAAAATAGACACGATTCGTTTTTTGGCTTTCGGAGTACCTTTGCCTACTAAGCCACGTCGTCGACATTTTTCGTTTCGTTAAAATGATTTACCCACTTCTTCACAAACGATACCAACTTTTTAACATATTTATCGGGTAGTGTCCTGCGTGGTTCTTACTTTTAATTTACACAAACATTTTGGGAGCCATTAATAACATTACATCATTTGCAGATGACACCGCCTTAATAAATAAAAATAAATTAAAAACTAAACAGCAAAAACACATATAACTAAACAAACGACACAAAACTGGCTTTAACAAAATAAACTCGCGCTGAACAAAGATAAAAAAAACAGTACTAGTAATTACCTTGAAAGTGTTTTTAATATTTGGGCATATATTTCGACGGAGAATTATTATGCAAAAATATACTTAATGATTCAAAATATGTCAAAATTAGTAGATGCTAATGTAATTAGTATCTACTCTGGAACAAAGGAAGACTGCCTCGAACCGACGCGAAAACAAGTGACTCATTTTGGATTTTACGTGATTTCCACGAAAGTTCGGATGCAACTAGTACTTTTACTAAAATGCATAGTAGAAAGAGGTTCCCTCTACCGATTTTTTTGTTGCGTTAGAATCGCATCTACCAAAAATAAATTGCCGCGGACACGTTCTTAACTTGACAGATTGTAATAGATAATACCTTACTATCCCATTAATATATATTTTTTTTAACTTCGTATGTGACTCTCCTAATCGTGACCAGCGAATTTATAAAACGTACACCAGATACGACATTTCTTTTCATCTTACATAAAGGGTTTGTATGTAACCGTCTCGGCATTGTACTGTCAAAATAAGTAGGTACACTATATTTTGTTATGGAATTACCGCTTGTCAGAGCCAACATTTATCAAGGGAAGAACAAGATTGGATTTTTTCATTTGTTTGGGGACGTCACTTGTCATTTACGTTACGTGAACTGTGTCAGATTACAAGTCAAAATAATTACAGTGATACCTTCAGCTGGCGTTAAACCTGTTTTAAATATAAGAACACCTGTTGTGATAATAATTATTTAAAAAGATTTTTCATTTTATATTCTGTATTAACTCATGTCATCTTATACGCCAATTTATATTTTGAAGGTCTTTTTATACTATTAATTTTAATAATACTTCTGAGCACAGCCTACTTTTGATTGACCCCTATACCTGAAAATAATCTTGGACGTTTACTGTAGATTTTGACTTGTCCTATTAACGGAAGGGCAAAAATCACATTCCAGGAGTTTTGCATTTCTTAACGTTTTAAGGTCCCTAGGTCACCAAAAACCTAGTCTTTTTATTTCCACCGGTCCGTCAGTATGCTTGTCTGTTGGCACACTCCCCAACGAAATGTATATATATATATATATATATATATATATATATATATATATATATATATATATATATAATATACAATATATATATATATATATATATATATATATATATATATATATATATATACGATTATATATATATATATATATATATATATATATATATATATATATATATATATATATATATATACTGTGACTTACAGCTTAAATGATATAGTCGCTATAAGAAAAGACTAACTGGTCTCAGTGCCTCTTTATTTATTTGGAAAAAACAACTTATTCAAATTAAATTAGTAAAGAGTTTTCTAAAAAGTATGAATTACTTTTTGTCTTAATATGCCTTACTTAATTAATCAAATCAAATTTTAACGTCACAGCTTAAATGATGCAAAATAACAACAGGGGTCAAAACTTATCGCATTTTGAAATTTACGAAGGCGGGCGTTGCTTTGATTTCTTAGTGCAATTGTTTTTTTTGTTTAGTTTGACATTTTTTCATTCAATAAAACGAAATTGTTTAAGAATGGGTCGTCGAACTACAATTTTTGAGAGAAATTTAATTATTACTCATTACAGGAATGGATACAGCCAAAGAGACATAGCCAAAATGGTAAATAAATGTCCGTCAACTGTTCAGCATTTCATTGAACGTTACCGGAATAAAAATAGAGTCGAGAATAAGTCAAGGTTGGCTCCAAATAAGATCTTCAATGAACGTGAAGAAAGATGGATTTTAAGAGAGGTATCAAATAATCCAAAAAAAAGTGCGCTAAAGTTGTGCGCCGAGGTGGAAAGACAGTTTGGAAAAAGGTGTAGTAACCCCGAAACAGTTCGACGGATCTTGCGAAATAATAATTTGCATGGTCGAACTGCTAGAAATAAATCTTTCATGAGCCAAAGAAAATAGACGCGTGAGATTGGAATTTGCCAGAGAGCATATCAATAAAGACTTGAACTTCTGGAATTCAGTAATATTTGCTCATGAGACCAAAATAAACTTATTTGGGTCCGATGGAAAATTATCAGTGTGGAGAAAGCCTAACGAAGAATGAAAATTGAAAAATATGAAAGCTACGGTAAAGCACGGTGGAGGTGGAGTGATGTTATGGGGCTGTATGTCGTCTGTAGGAGTAGGTAACATGCATTTCGTCGAAGGGAATATGAACCAATATGTGTACTTGGATATACTAAGACAGCATCTCGTCGCTAGTGCCCAAAAATTAGGTATTGAAAACAATTATCGGTTCTATCACGACAATGATCCAAAGCACACGGCATTTCGAGTCGGCAGTTGGTTGCTTTTTAACTGTCCAAATGTTATTAAAACACCAGCCCAGACTTAAATGTAATTGAAAATTTGTGACTGACATTAAAAAATAAAGTAAATAGTGCCCCAATATCAAATAAAACTGAATTAAAAGTAAAAATTACTGAAACATGGAACACTATTTCCCCGGAGTTTACTAGAAAGTTAGTTGAATCAATGTCCAGAAGATTACAAGCCGTTATTGATAATGAGGGAGGCCCGACCAAATATTAGCAGGCTTATTTCAAATTCTACAATTGTTTTCTCTAATAATTTTGGTATATTGAATTTTGCATCATTTAAGCTGTGATGTTAAGATCGCATATAATTCAGTTAATTATTTATTGTTAATTAAGTAAGGCATATTTAAGACAAAAAGTAATTCATACTTTTTTAGAAGACTCATTGTTTTTTCCTAATAAATAAAGAGGCACTGAGACCAGTTAGTCGTTTCTTATAGCGACTGCATCATTGAAGCTGTGAGTCACTGTGTATATATATATATATATATATATATATATATATATATATATATATATATATATATATATATATATATATATATATATATACATATATATATATATATATATATATATATATATATATATATATATATATATAGATATATATATATATATATATATATATATATATATATATATATATATATATATATATATATATACATATATATATATATATATATATATATATATATAATATATATATAATACTTTTTGAGCGGTGGGGAAAAGAGGTAGATGGATGGCTTTACCACTTGCATTTGGCAGAGAAGAATTTTTTTTTTAATTTTTTTTTGGCCTTCGGAGAATCCTATTTAGCCATGAGTTTAATTTTTTATTTAAAGTAATCAAACATAATAAGCTATATAGGTAATTATGTAGTCGTAGATACTTAAAGCTAACTTAACCTAAACACACAAATGTAGACACATATATACAAGGGACAAATCACAAACACCCAGCCGTCACACGGAATCGAACCGCTGACCTCTCGAACAACAGCAGGCAAGGCTAGCACTTTAACCCACTGCGCCAATCGGTCCGGTAGAGAAGAATTTTAAACAATTTTTTTACGAATTTTAAGGCATCTAAAAAAATTACTATATATATATTTATTAAATTCTACGGTTATACTTTGCGAAAGCAAACATAAAAAGCAATAAATAAAGAACGAAGTTTATACGATAAATAGAAGCCGAGATATTGCTTTTTTAATGTGCCGCCGATTAGTGGATTACGATAATTTATGTTATTAATTACATTTTTTACTGTTGTTACGTAATTTAGATAAATTACGCCTGCACGTGTTGTAAATTTTTTCTTCAAGATACGCTTCTGTTGCAGACTTATTGAATGCCAACAAATGTTACTCAAGGACTTTTCTGAGAGTCTCGTTATTTCGTATTTGTGGATGAGGAGACAAATTAAAAGGATTGAAACATCTATCCATTAGGATTTTTGACCCTTGTAAAGATTTTGATAATCTTGGCAGTTTGTTCGTCAAACTTCACGCGTTTCACTGGAATTCTGATAATAAATACTACACAAAAAAGCGTTGCGTGCATTTACTACACATTTATATTTAAGTTGTTTAATACATTTTATTAGATAATTTACGCGAAAGACTGTGAATAACTAAAGATTTAAGGTAGTATTGGCATTTGCAGTGATATTGTTAGCTTTGATAATTTTTAAATACTAACGCTATACGTCAAAAATTCATGCAACTTCGGAGTTGCAAATATAATTAGACGCCTTTACAATTCCAAAATTAATTGCATTAACTGCTCTTTTAAATCAGAAGGTATAAATAATTAATTATTGATTTTATTGTATAATGTTTCGTTGTTGTAAAAATATTTGCACTGAAATATGGAACTATTTTAATCACATATATTTATATATATATATATATATATATATATATATATATATATATATATATATATATAATATATATATATATATATATATATATATATATATATATATATATATATATACATAATTTCTGGCCCAGTCAAAAGTATTAATTATCAAAATATTCATAAATCAGATAATTAATACTAACGGTTGATCCATATCTCTTTACGTACACAAACACAGTCACTGTCTCTTTGTGTTCCACACTCTGAGACTTTTGCATTTCTTTACATTTCGATGTCCTCGGATCACAAAAAACATAGTCTTTAACTTTCGTTGATCTATCTGTCTGTCAACACGAGAACTACCAATCGATATAGGATCCTGAATTCAAATTTGAACCCATATAGTACCTCAAGTGGGGAAAGTTTTTGGTTGATATAATACCTAAATTTTACGCATAGTTATATATATGGTTGTAGGAAGGGAATTAGAGTGGGGAGGCTTCGAATATATTATGGTACAAGTATTTTGCAGTAATCTCTGAGTCGAGGAATGGGAAACGTAATATTTTTCATTATTTTTATTTCAGACAGAAACAGTATGTAATCATCTGTTGAACTACTTGCTTTTTCAAAGATGTTTTCATATTAATACATTTTAAAGCAATACACCGGAGATATTAAAAGGAACTGGCCACGACATGGAATCAAAATTATCATTATTTGAGGTTATGTTTTCAAATTTGCAGCTCCTATTTTTAGGTGAAATAAAAGTTAGTACAAGTAACAAGTTTACAAAGCAGCTTACTACTAGTTAAATATATTCGATGTTCAGTGTTCACTGCAAATCCATAATAAATCGGAAGCTTAGGTGTAGGATGTGTTATTGAAACTGGAATTCCGGTTTTGAAGCTAATATAATTCCCGTTAATCTAGTGAAAGCTTCTAATTCTCTAAATCATGACTTATAATTGGCTAAACTTAAATATTTTGGCTATAATCTAAAGACTTGTTAGTGGTTTGTTAATTACACAGGGCAACAAAAAAAATATTTGCAAAAACATTTTAAACCAATACATACAAGTGTTATATATTTTTGGGTGATGAAACCGTATCTGGTATCAGTTATTTTGGATCACCCACAATTCTCTCACAATATGACATCGATTAAATTTAATAATAGGGAAAATTTGATAGATAAAAAATAAAAACTTAAACCGTACTTTTATTTGATTAGGCTACAATTTTTACTCACGATAACATATTTCACTTCAATGCGAATATTTTAGGAGCTTATATTTTTGTATTTCCTTTCCCTTTTCTCTGTGAAGTTTTTCTTGTATAGCTTTTTCTCCGATGTGATGCATTTTGTTGTTCTCTATGAAGTGACCAACAGTAATCACCCATCATGTTGATATTACACGGTCTCTGGTACCGTTTCTCCATCTCCTTTATGTCCTGATGGAATCGTTCCCCCTGCTCTTCACTCACATCGCCTAAGTTTTCAGGAAAAAAGTCAAGATGGTTGTGCAAGAAGTGGACTTTAAGGCTCATTAGACAACCCAGATTTTTGAAATTGTCTATCATATTAGCTACGATAAGTTCATAGTTAGGGTCTGTCACATTGCCCAAAAACTTAGTCACAACTTCTTTAAATGATATCCAAGCCTCCTTTTCCTTTGTAATCATCCTTGCTTCAAAGTTGGAATCGAACATCATTTTACGAATATCAGGCCCAACGAAAATCCTTTTCTTTCAGTTTGGCTTCTGATAAATGAGGAAATATTTTACACAAATATTTAAAACATTCACCATCTTTAGGCAAGGCTTTCATAAATTGTTTTATTAAGCCTAACTTGAAGTGTAGTGATGGTAGAAGAATCTTTTTTTTTTTTGGATCTACTAAAGTTTTATGCAAAATGTTCTTCTTGCCAGGTGTTTTTTTTAAGGGCCATTGTTTTTTTTGGACCAATGTTGATCCCCTTTGCTCTGCTGTCCAATTCACATATAAAACATGGAAACTTTGTAAATATCTTTTGTTGACCAAGGATCATTGAGACAACTTTTATATCCGCACATCGCATCCAATCGTGAGCTGGATAGTTAATTTTCTGTAAAATCATGTTAAAATATTTGTAAATTTCCTTCACATGGACTAAATAAGCAACAGGCAGTGAAGCATAAGTATTTCCGTTGTGTAACAGAATACCTTTTAAACTAGTTTTTGATGAGTCTATAAAAAGCCTCCAATCTTCCTTCTGGTACTTAATGCAAAATTCGTTCATTAGACTACCAATATCATGGCAGTAAACCAAATCCTCTTTATGCTTGAAAAACTGAGCAAATTGTTGATCTCTTGTTCTATAATGGTAAATAGAAGTTCCAGATTCCAATAAATGTTTTTCTTTCAGCCTAGAACCAAGCAATTCTGCTTTTTCCTTAGTCAAACTCAAATCTCTCACTAAATCATTTAACTTGGCTTGTGTGGTTTTAAATTTTCTAGAGAACATTGAAACTCATCATCATTCGGTCGACTTTCATTAAATTCGGGACTGGACTGTAAAACGCCATCAATAGACTGAGGTGGTTTAGGGACAGGAAGTCCCGGTCCATGTCCTACCGGCCGACTAGCTGGAGCAAAGTTAGGATAGACAATTACTTTCTTATTTTTGGAGTTACATCCAGAAACATCAACGCTGCAAAAATGACAATCATTTGAATGATTTTCTTGCTCTCTCCATACTATGGGCACTGCAAATCTAAAAGCTTTCTTTTCTTTCTTATACCATTTCCTAAGTTCCTCGACACAAACATAACATACTTTGTGAGGAGCCCAACATTTTCCTTGATTACCGATTTCTACACCAAAAGATGCAAACTATACTTTTTTACAAAGTCCGTAATGTTTCTTTGGTGTTCTTTAACTACAAAACTATCCACATATATAACAAAAAGTGTTGGAAGAGTTTTTACAACCACGATTAGCCATACTTTGAGTGTGAATTAAAGCACATGGGTTAAACACTGCAATGCGAGGTTAAATTAACTGGAAAAAAACAAACAGCTGTGACATTTATCGGAACTGCCAACCTAATAACATTTGATTTTACTGCCAACCTTATAAAATTCTGACTTTATTGCCAACCTAATAACATTCGAATGATAAAAAATAAACTTTTCACATTTCGAATATTAAAATGTGAAAAATTGGTAGGTGATACGACTTTTTTATATATTATTTTCGGACACACCAAAAAACATAGGAATCAGGTAAAATTATTAAAAAAGTTTTTTCATCGTTGGCCTGTGTTATTTATTTAATATCAATAAAATGAGAAAAATGTCAGATGATGTATTGTTGATATTTTGAACTTCCTACCAGTGTTAAAAGATGTTTAAATGATTTGTTCATTGTACATTATTATTTATCTTATATACTTTTGAATGGTATTACATTATCACACATGTAAATCATTTGTCTTGTATTTGCAATACCCTGAGTAATTTTTTACCAATACTTATTTTTGGTGCAAAAATAAGTAAACAACGCAATTAAGAATCGAAATATTTAATATACATAGCCTGGTAAGGCTAGAGTACACGAATAAAACCCACGTAACTAGTTCTATACCCAAGATAATTTTTCACAGAAACTTGCCTATTTATTGAAGAGAACTAAATTTTAAAATAAAGTTTAGAAGAACAAATTAAAATAATTTAGAAATCACTGTACTTCAAGGTACGAAACACAATTCTGTAATTATGTATAAAAATATTTCTTTTTGTGAAGGATCTTCACCCGACGGTTTTCCATTTTTAGTTTACTGTGTTGGAAAGGCCAAAAGTTTTAAATTCCAATGCCAGAGATTTTGTTTTCATGAGGAAGCTTTGCCCCTCAGTTGTCATATGGTCCCCCCGGTTTGTCGGTTGACACCCCCGCCACTATAAGCAGTCCGCCTTTAGTGTTGTTCTCTTTTTTTCTTAAGGAAATGACCTTCGTATCAAAATGCTTTCGGCCTACTAGTACGTTAGTGTAATTTTTTATTTGTAAAATATAGATTTTAACTATTTTAACTGCATTTAAGAAATTTGCATATTTGTATTTCTAATATATATATATATATATATATATATATATATATATATATATATATATATATATATATATATATACATATATATATATATATATATATATATATATATATATATATACACTTAATTTTATGTTATTAGTATAAATAGTTAGTAGTACTTACAATGAAGTCAAAGTGTCTCGACAGATTCAAGTTGTCTCGAAATATACCGTATATGACGTTTAAAAAATAAACAAATATGAAAGTGCTTTCTTTGTTAGAATATTCACCATGCTTTTCATCTTTCTTTATTTTTCTAATAATTTCCCTGTTTTATTTAGTCCCATTTATGGTTGTTTGAATATTGTTGTACACCGAAATTTAATAGTGATCAATTTATCAACATTATTACGTTAAATTACCGTTCATTCAATTAGATCCGACAGCAATTACTTAACTAAGCCAACGAAGTATAAGTGGGTTAATATTGTGCAATATAACAATTTATTGTTTTACCAAATTAAATTATTCGAGAGGAAACCAATAAGTGAAAGGTAATACAATTAATTACGATGGGAAATCAGGGTTCTTAATATTAGACCGTGACAAATTTGAGTGACCCCACTCTGCGAGACTAATTTACTGTTATAATTCTGTAGAAAAAAGTTTCCTGAAGATGTTTCATGTGGTCGAGGGCGAAACGTCGGAATTTTATAATAATAATCATCATTTTTTGTATGACCAAAGACGTCAAAATTTTCCTTCCAATTAGTCATAAGCTTCATTAAACAAATTTATAATACTTGATTACATTTTTATGCATCTGATATATTCGATTTCTTGAGTACCTAGACATATAATCATTAAAAGGTAATTTAATGATTATATGTTATTATTATATTATTATTTAAATAATAATTTTATTTGTTTCGAAAAATTATTTCCCTTATATATGGTGTAGTCTTGCTATAAAGCTCCGTTTCTTATGCAGATAAATAAATAAAAAAATCACTTTCTGACTTAAAAATGAGACACTCACCACTTCCACCGCTAACCTGCACACAAATCTTATCGATAGTGTGCTAATATTTAGAGGAAACCATCCTTTTCAAAGTAGTCCATAATTAAAAATCCAAATGATGAAGTTCTTCCAGAGAGCCAATCTTCAGTCGCGATAAATTCGGGTAAATAGGATGCCAACCAACGAACGCTACGTTATCTTCGTTTCTTGATATACCCAATGTTTTTCCGAGAACAGATATAGTTTAAGAGCTTTTCCAGTATATATATATATATATATATATATATATATATATA
This sequence comes from Pachyrhynchus sulphureomaculatus, assembly GCA_019049505.1. Classification (NCBI taxonomy): domain Eukaryota; kingdom Metazoa; phylum Arthropoda; class Insecta; order Coleoptera; family Curculionidae; genus Pachyrhynchus; species Pachyrhynchus sulphureomaculatus. The sequence continues at coordinate 88,579,912 of CM032447.1, read as the reverse complement.
TATTATATATATATATATATATATATATATATACTGGATATATATGTGTGTATATATATATAATAATATATATATATATATATATATATATATATATATATATATATATATATAATACATTAAAATTCCGGGTTTCAATCCATTCGTCTAACAATGAATTTGCACGACTTTTTGCCAAAATCTCATTTGGCATTTTCAAGTGATACTGTGATCTTGCTGCTGTCGCTCGAAGCTAACTTAGCTAGGAGTTCGCTTCGCGGTAGCAGCAGCAAGATCACAGTATCGAGTAGCAGTAGCAGCAAGAGCACTTGAAAATGCCAAATGAAAGTTTTGGCGAAACGTCGTGCAAATTCATCGTTTGGCGAACAGAATGAAACCCGGTATTTTAATGTATATATATATATATATATATATATATATATATATATATATATATATATATATATATATATATATATATATATAGTCACTAGACAGTACTCCTTCAATATGCTTCCATGCTAAACATGACTCGTGGTTATCACTCATTATCATTTTAAACTCGGGGAGCTAATTTTCTGCGAAATCTTTCTACTATTTAGCGTTGATGCCCACCTTATCTCGCGTAACTGGCTGCTTTGCGGTCTGTCTGTCTGAAGAGGATAACACGTAAAATTATCGAATCGATAACAGTCCAAAAATTTCCATTGGTATCTTGCTATACCTATATCAAACAATAATAGCGATATGATTTTCTTTCATCATAGGTTTAATTCTAGACCTTATTGGTGAAGTAGGTACAAAATTTTAACAAGATTATATATATGTAGTTTTTTAATTTTTCTTATTCTTCATAAAACCTTTAATTTTGGAGTTATTTATCTTATTTTAAACATCTACTTCGGAGTAAACGTAGAAGATATCATATCAGTGGTTTCCTTAATATAAGTGGTTGTCGGCAATAAAAAATAGTGCTTTAGATTACTTAATTAGGAAATAGCACTATATTATTAGATTAGTTTAGATGATTTTTGTAAGGTGATAATATTGTTGTTTTGGTAAAGGTCGAGTTTTACAAATTCATCGATGATATTACCTCTCCCCTTGTTTATAATGAGTACATGGAAAAAGGGCAGGCACATAATGTTTTAATTTAAAATCCTGAAAATCATGTTTAGTTGGGATGAATCATATACCAAGTATTAGTGGTAGTGTGCTATATCAAGGCAGGCCTTTATGGTAAGTGCAGTCCAATAATAATAAGAAATAATAAGCTTTTCTTTTTTCTTATTAATAAAACATGCAACTATTGCTTACTGAAATTTCGTGATATCATTTATAAAACCATTAATTCATTTAAATGCTATTTCTTCGATAAAAACACGTTCATGTTACTGCATTTTAACTAAAATAAAAGTCAAAAATCTTAGAATATATTCAGTTAACAACGTTTGCGTGACTACGAAAAATAATAATAATATTCTTGAAGTTATTGCTATTCATAAAACGGAATTACAATAAACTAAAAATTTCAACTGTACGAAAAATGGCACGAAAAATCCATAACACAGGAATGTTAAAAACATCGACATATATATCAGTGGCTTGGTTCTAAAACCGTCAATATCATATTCAGCAGTTTTGAACGGTTGAGTTCGGTTAAAGTTTTTAAGCTAAATTAAACAGTCTACAGTTTCTTGCCAAATCTATTTTCCAGATAAATTTTATTGTTTTTCGTTCTATATTCTGTAATTTATTTAAATAATATAATATATTTTTCTTATTATCTCTGAGGGATTAAATTTTAAATTTGTCACTGGCCCTTCTTGGTATTTGATCCAAGCGAATACAAATGACTTTGGCCTTTTTAACTTGACATTGACCTTTTTTGAAATATGACAAATACACTCACTAATGACTTTGGACCTAATTTAAACTAGTTGGCGTGACCATCACACGACTTTTCTTATCCCACTATTTCTTAATATTTTTAACAAAAAAAAAATTTAAAACGAGCGTTGTCATAAATCAGCTGGTTAAGCAATTCTTAAGAAACATTCATGTCTGGTGTAGAAATAATGACCAAATTCATTTGCTAATGATTTACCATCAAAAATAGATCTTTCCTTTATATGTAAATTTATACTGCAGTGTTTATCCCTTTTCTTATGTAGAATATTCTTAATAGCAATTAGAATCAACATTTTGTTGGTAACATTATCGGTATTACTTATTCTAATTTTATAAAATTTTTTCTTTATCTCTCGTAAAAACTTTTTATATATTTTGACTGTCAATCATAACATGGTTAGCGAAACGCGCGTCGAGAGCGAAAATAAAGTGTTTGGTGTAGTGGTGATATATACTGAGTAGTATCATTGTGCCAAAAATTCCACATTCCCAACTTAGTTGTTATACTTAGTATTTTGTGCCTTATAATTTAATTATTTTTCTAGATTATTTGAGTTTTTTGCCTCTGGGAATGCTCCGCTTAGTAGTTTCTTTTTATTTTTTATATTCTGGCAACCTAAATATATTTTTTTATGTATCCTGGTTGTTTTAAAAGGACATGCGGCATTATAGCACCAGACAATGGAGTCCATAAAAAATTAAATAACATTGTTAAATTCAAGATCATATATAGCGTCCCAATCTACTTTGTTTATTAAGAATGAACATTCATTTAAGGGTGTTTCTCTCAGAAAACACCCTGTTATGCTTGTTTTAAAAGCCTCATCTGTTTCTTGGGATAACCGGATAAGAAAGGACTCCTAGATGTCCCAAATGATCTGTTAAACCGGGATCAAACATCTCCACAAAAAAGTGTTCTGTAGAAGATTAGATACCATATAATTAATGCAACTCTGTGTTACCTTACCTACCGCAGTGACGCAAACGCGCGTATGCTCCTTATTGGAGACCGTCAAACAGAATGAGGTGAAAAAGAACATTTAGTAAATTTGTGTTAGTAGATATACACCACTCATCTCAAACACACCTTCAACCTAGAATTCCTTTATTAAATCAATAGCCTTCGCTCTCATGTCCTCCCTCACAAATACAGCTGAACCACAATGATTCTATCTAGAAAAATGTGATAATAAGTCGAAACCTTTTACAGTTATGTTCAAGATGTTATCATACCGCAACCAATGCTCCGAGATAGAGAAACAAGCCAACCTTCTTTCATCTACTAAAATATTTCTTATTTTAGACATTCACATATTCCGTTCTGAAGTCTCTGAGACAGAAGAGGATCTTAAAAATTACTATCCGATTCTTTTGAGCTCTCTATCATAGGATTTAATATCACATATGTATTTATTAAAGAGTTGTTTAAACAACTCACATAGGGCGCATTTAGGCGGCTATAAATCGATTTCCTAAGACTTGTCTCAGGTAGAAAAAATCTGCTACCTAACAATGTTGAATAGGCATAGAACAATAAGCGACCTCTCCCGTTACCCATTTGACAGCGTTCGTGCCGAAGTCTCAGTCGGAATGTGATCGTCGCTCTGAGTGTTCTTTTCTCTTCTTGGTATTCGTCACAAAATAGTTATTTAAAAAAGTAATTTTTCTTTTTTAAATAATTATTTAACTTTCACTAATCAAATATATCAATTGTAGCCGTGATTTCCCGTGAAATCAAAGTTTTCATGGTGTTTAAATCACACGGTGAAAATCACGTGATATTTGGTATTTTTTTTTTAAATTTAAACAGTTTTTATTATGTTCTAGGATCCGCGAGTACGTCAGGTGCTCAAATAGTAACGCGTAGACAGTTTTTGACAAAATGCAGGAACAATAATTTTAAAGAAAAATTTATATATTTTGAGAATTATAATTTATCGCAATGAATATTCTAATGAGCAAAGGAAGAAAGTGCATAAGTTTCCCTATTTCATCTAGATGTGACAGTGACAAAGAAATTATCAAGCAAAAGAAGGCAGAAATTTAGGCAAAATTCAGAGAGCAAACGGGCTTAATCATAGATGTGTCAAAAGCTGGATCTGGTAACACCAATGATGGCATTACAAGTAGGAGATTTTTTGCCAATCCAGAGGAGGCCGCTGAAACTACAGGTGTCGACTTCAAACTCATAAATCGCTTAAAAAGTGATTTTGGAAGTAATATTTTTTATTTGGTCGGGTGGACATAAAGTCGACCTGAAAAAATTTTCAGACTTTAGATATGAGACCGCCAAAATTGATGTAAAGTTGTATCCGTGGCATCCCATGACTCCTACGATGCACGAAATATTAATTCACGGTGCAACAGTAATGGAAAAGGCACTTTTGCCCATTGGATTACCATGCGAAGAAGCAGTAGAGGTACTTTCGCCTGTATCGGAAAAATTTTGCTAGAAAATTCTCAAGAGAAGAATGCAATTTAGATATCCTCAACAGATTATTGCTCAGGTCAGATCCCCTAATATCTAGTATAAGGCCATGTCGTTTAGTAAAGAAGCAATACAAATGCTTGTTTCTGCTGAACTCAATATTAACGACGAAAGTTCCGAAGAAGAAGAGGAATCTGTGGAGGAAACTGCAGAGGAAACCGAGGAATGGAGCTCGGGCGCGGACATGGGATTCTTGATCGTGAATAATTATTTTTGTCAACATGTTTCTTTTCTGAATATACTGTTTTTATATATTAAAAGGTAAATGGGTTCTTGAAACTATGCACTCTAAAACTGCTGTATTTGGAAATAAAACCCGATTTAAAATATATAAAAAAGAAATAATTTTGGTAGCATAAAACGCTGAAATACTCCTATATGCAACTGGTGAATTGACAATTGTATAAACGTGGCTAAATATTTTTTTGTTACTTGAGACTCCTACAACGCTATTATTTTCACCAATGTCGATAAAAATTAAGCCTTTAGTTTTAATTAACAGGATTTTATTACATATTGATGACTGATTGGCTTTTAGTGATTCTGTTTTTACCTAAAGTTACATTGATAAAACTAAAATTGTCCAGGCAAACCAGAGTCAAATTTGTTAGTGAAACGTAGTAAATTTTTATTCAAATTTTACACACATTTATTAAAGCAATAACTTTTTTAACAATAGATATCTGACAGGGTTAACAAAATTTGATCCTGCAATTACAATTACATTATTATTACTCGTACGTTTACACTCCATATCCTTGATGACCCGTTCAAATCTCGCACCGGGTTTGTATTGTAACTGATATTAGTGAATGTTTAATTTGCTAATAGAGTAGAGTTTATTTCATACCCATAATCGTCGGTGAGTAAAAGAATTTTCTTTGATTTCACGTTGTTAATTGAGATCATTGTAAATGTTATGGGCTTCGGTTGCAATATTTGATACTGTTCGAGTTAAGGATTCACTGGCGGTGGATGTATTGTAGCACTTTTTAATAGTTTGTATACTGCAAGAATTATAAGATGTGTCCCTGTAAGTATAAAGGTTTCTTTCTAATTTTATAGCATCCTCTTGAGTGAATTTATTGTCTTCTTATTCTCTGCTATTATATTATTTAGTTCATCCTCCCTTATTGATGCCCCGTTTAAAAAGTGTTATATTGCTTTTCAATTTTTCTAAATGCTGGTTTTTTAATTAGGAGTTTACCGACAATTCATTAATTGTTTCTGTCAGGACCACGTTTTTATCTTCGAAAACATGTAATGATTTTTCTAAATCGGTGTTTTCTGAGTTACAACAGTTTATCTTATAACTTTCAATCATTTTGAAATTCCCCTTATAGTTACCACTTGAGACACATCCTTTGTGTATTGTTTCACTACATTGTGTGCAAACGCAGTGGGAAGAGAAGAGCCTTTGGCAGCATTTAAATTTCACACTGGCCATTTGGGAAGGCAGTTGTTATTAAAACGATGTTTGGTATATAAACAACCTTATTTTAATTATATTAGCACCACTTACTGTTTTGTCCCGGGAAACTGTAATCATTAAGACACTTCTAGAGTCCTTATGGATTTCTATGTTCTGTCTTTTATAATTTATTTTTAAGATTGAGTCATGAACATGAATTTTTATTTGGAGGACTTTTCTAACATGCCACTTTTCAACGGCGTTCGAATGGTAACTTCACCTGGCAGTATTTTTGTTGAAGAAATAATATTTAAATGAATTATTGTCTTCATAAATGATGTTACGGAATTCCAGTGAGCAATCTTTGCATGTTTTTATTATTAAGAAAAAAGAAAAGCTATTACTTGTGATTATAGGACTCCACGTACCATAGAGGCTTTCACTGACATAACACCACCACCATTGGTACTGGGTATATGTTCTATTAAAAACGTCCCAACTAAAGGTGATTTTCAGGATTTTAATTTAAAATGTTGAATTAAATCATTATACTCCCGTCGTTTTTGCATGTATAAATCAATTAACTTAAAAATTCGACCTGTACCGAAACAACAATTTGCTCACGTTATGAAAATAATCGAAGCTAATCTAATATTATAGTGTCATTCTCGAATTAAGTAATCTAAAGCACTATTTTTCTATTGCCGACAACAACTCACATTAAGAAGACCCCGGATATGATATTTTCTACGTTTATCCCGAAGTAGATGTTTTAGAAATTTTTCAATTCAAGTGTTTCGTATTTGGCATGACTTAAGTTGGTCTGAAACTAAATAAACCAGAGAAGCCAAATAAAAAACTTACATGCAGGGATTTGAGGCCCAGCTGAATAAAGTATCTAAAGAGCACCTAAAGTATGCTGAAACCACGTCCCGGTACGCTGACCTAAAACTGGTGAGCGTCGGGTACCTGTGCGGAAGTAAAGTAAACAACTTAGAAATATGTCACGAAACAAAAAGAGTAGCAGTTACAAACCTGAACATCCGGTCAGTATAAACTAACTATTATGTAAATATGTAATTGTGGTAAGAGTGTTAAAAGTTAATAAAAAGTTTTAAACAAAGTGCAATAGTGTAGTGAAAAATGCTAAATAAAAACCATAAACGTGTAAAATATGTATATATATATTTTACACACACACACACACACACACACATATATATATATATATATATATATATATATATATATATATATATATATATATATATATATATATGTGTGTGTGTGTGTGTGTGTATGTATATCAAATTGTAAATAAACAAATGTAATTAGTATAAATAATGTAAAAAAGAGTAATATAGGAACATACAGGAGTGAAAAAGAGTATGAAAGAGCAAGACATGAAAGAAAGAAGAGTGAATGAGACTAGAATAGAATGTGTAATATAAACTATGGACCACATGTACCTGACTACATTGAGCTGGGTTTTTTAACAAATTATTTTTCCCATCAGAAAATAAACTAAATCCCCACATAAATAAAGAAGGCTTAACAAAAAGAAACTGCCATTAAGGATCTACCGAAAATGGCACCATTATATAATCACGTATATATATATATATATATATATATATATATATATATATATATATATATATATATATATATATACCAAGGCAGAACAACCGCCGCCGCAAGGTTTCTCTGTGGATGAGAATGCTATAAAGCATTCTGTATCCATAGAACTTGAATATGTGTGTAGAACCTGTAATAATTTATAATCAATAATAATGAGATCTTTTGAATTTGAACTAAACAAACCATCAAAGAAAACTATATGGCTCTGATCGCTTTACATAAGTATCTCAAGGCACCAGTGGAGATTTTTGACCTGTTACCGATGAGTAAAAAGATATAAAGAGATATCCTCTTGAGATGACAGACTAGGAGGCGGTCAGTTACGCGAGACATGGAAGCCATCAAAGCAATCATAGAAAGATTTCGCAGAAATCAGCTCAATGAGTTTAAAATGATGAATTAGCGATGATCATGAGTCATATTTTTCACCATTAAAGACTATCTTAGATTGGAAGCATATTGAAGGAGTACTGTATAGTAATTAACGAGAACTTTAAGTAAAATAAGAGGCACATTTAAACATCAAGATGAGAGTTTACAAATACAGCTTTCAAAAAGCAGCATAAAAAATTCCAGTGGTAGAGAGGTCCCATCATCGCATTTCAGTGATTGTTAGGTGGAGAGAGCCATACGGATGTATCCCCCAACTGCGAAAAGGTGAAAGCACATGTATCCTACTGTTAAATCGATATGCTGAAGAATTTAGTGAAGCTCTTCAATCATACGTTGTTCTCAGAAGAATATTGGGTACACCGACAAGGGAAGAAAACATATCGGTGGTTGGCAGCCAATTTGCCTGAATTTATCGCGACTGAAGATTGGCTCTCTCGAAGAACTTAATCCTTTCGATTTTTGATTATGGGCTCTTTTTTTGAGGAAGATGATTTGCTTTATATATGATCACAAATTTGTTCAGGACAGCGATAGGAGTGGTGAGTGCTTCAATATAAGTGTCCGGACCGTTTAATGAAGTGTAAAAAGGCAAAAAGAGACCATTTTAAATATACTTTCATTTTTTCATTAATTTAGCAAGAAAAAAGATATTTGAATACTTTGCTTAATTTTATTTTTTTTATTTGTTTATCTGGCCATCAAGTTCTGGTCAGGTAACAGATAGATATATTCCTAATGATTAATTTAATTCCAAACAACATAAATTAGCCGTAATACATTTTTTAGTTCATCGTTTGGTCACTTGGCGTAAGCTTCAATAATGAAAGGAATCGTATTAGGAATATAACTAGAGTTAATGGTTATGACGATGACCTAATAAACAAGTTAATAAATAGACCTAAGTTCAGGTTAAATATTTAGAATTTCACCTTTTTTACACGTGACGCAAATAAGACCAAGTATATCTCCTTACTATAAAATCCGAAATATAGCAGGGGACCTAATAAGGTATTTAATAAGGTAGGCCTCCCCTTAGTCTATAAGTCATCAGATAATCTGAGGAATATCTTAGTAAATCACAAAGACAAGATTCCCAATTGGGAGAAAAGTTGCATTTATGAAATTAGTTGTAATGATTGCGACAAAAGTATGTTGAGCAAACTAGAACTGATGACCTCGCCCATGTAATTAGTTCCACATGATTAATTCAGATGTTACGCTAAGTATAAATAAGATAGATTTGTAGTTTTGCTTTAGTCAATCATCGCACCTAATGAAGCTAACATGGTTAGCGAAACTCGCTAGTGCAACAATAAGGTGTTTGGTGTAGTAGTGATATATACTGAATAGTGTCATTGCGCCAAAGATTCCATATTTCCAACATACGTAATAAACTTGTTTAATGAAACTACTAACTAACTGAAACGAAAGTTTTCACGTCTTTGGTCAAACAAAATTTTCGAATCCAAGAGTCCTAAGAAGGAAGTATAACACAGATCAGTAGCTAGCCCTCTAACTGCTTCCCCCACTTATTTAACACCTGTTACGTTGAACTATAAATAATTTTATTTAACGCTTGTTTATTATCTTAACCAAAAGCTTCCCTCCACCTCTTTTTCTTAAAGCAAGATCACTCAAAAACTACAGATTCCATTCCAATGTCAAGTATCATATGGATACTAAATTTGAAACCGAGATCTCATTTCGTTCGGGAGTCATCCTGTCACCAGAATGACAAACAGATAGCTAGACAAATGGGTCGATGGAAATGAAAAAATATGTTTTTTTTTTATCCAGGAGCCCTGAAACGTGACGAAATGAAAAAATCTTGTAGGGTAGTTTGTAAGGAAGTAGCAGAGGTAACACATTTAATTTTCAAAATTACATAAGGTCGAGAAATATTCTTTTAAGATTGCCTAATGTTTTCAAAAATTTATTTTAGAGATATATAGTAAAATAAATGTTGAGCTACACTCTAACAGATTATAACTTTAACTAGTTGGGACTGTAAAACAGAAACTTGTTGAAAGTTTAAAATTACTAAATATCTGGCAAGTTTAACCCGGCTCGTATAGAGCCGAATTAACGACAGAGTCCTTTGGCCAAACGTTCCAAGATACTTCATGCCAACAGTGCACAAGGGTCCAGGAAAAATAAATAAATTTATTTAGAATGGTTATGTCGGTTACTGTCTCACATCATTATAGGAAACTTGACTATTTAAATCATATAACTTACACATATAAAAATATTATCAACCTCTAACCCCAGACTTTAATATCCAAGACATCATCATTTCATTCATACAATCGTTTCGTATCAAATCCATCATTCATTTAAAATTTCAATGAATGCTGAGGACAGGTAGAAACATAGCAGTCTGAATCATAATCATTTGCGACGACCAGCCCGATTTCACAATATGCAAAAAGTTACTTCATCCTACATTCATGGCAACTTCGCAAAAAAACTAAATAACTAATGGAAAACTATAACAAATAGATGCTTATACTGCACTCTGTCGGCGACTTACTAAGTCTATTCAAGCAGAGCGGCACAGCACGGCTGGCATTTATTGCAGAAACGCACCTTTCTCGAGCTTACTGCTCGAAGGCATAGATAACTATGGTAACTTCTAAAAATGCGATTCTTTTCGTTTCGTCTTTAGTTGTTATACCAATGCTGCCAACTAAATAACTACCTGCTATTTTATACTACAAATCACTTTGGATACTTTAAGTGTGTCGCCACTTATATTTATTAATTTTAATAGCACCGTTATTTATACCTTAATAAAATACAAATTTAGAAAATATCCAGCCATTGATAATATAATATTATTTGATGTCATCTCTATTAGATAAAACTTGCCTTTGAGTGGGTTAGACTTTCAGTCTTAATGCGAAAGCCAAGGGACCAAGGTTTAGCAGAAAGTACCCTAGAACTGCATTTCGATGAGCACGTATAACCCATTACCACAACGGAATTTTGGAGAAGAGAGTGGGTTTCTGATGTCATACCTTCTTGGGAAACAGTAGTCATTTCAGCCAAATTTTCGTATTGATTCACAAAACGAAGCTCTCGAATTTATCGTTACTGAAAATTTGCCCTTTGGAAGTCCAGATACTTTGCGTTATCGATTATGGAATATTTTAATGGGAAGGGCTTCTTGTAAATCTCAGAACAAAATTGACACGCTAAAAAAGGTTTGGTTAAAACAGATAACGCATGACGGTTTGATGAAGCGTGTAAAAGCAAAATGTGACAGTTTAGATTAAATTTTATTTCTTTCATTTAATTAGTAAGTAAGAAATAGATAATGCCAGAACTTTGGCTCTTTTTTACTACTTATTATAACTGCATGAGAGATGGACTTACGTCAAGACTATTTAAATTTATTCGTGTTATTTATCACACAATATACTGTCAAATAACTATCTTAATCTGTCATTTCGCATTTCTAGTATAACCTTGTTTAACTATTACGTGATCAATAACTTTTTCATTAATTGAAAGTATTCTTATAATCAAGTTTACTTTGCAGTATTAAACCGAATAAAATAAATGTTAATTTTGTAATTCCACTGCAACCATTACAGGAAAAAAATACAAATTTCATTTGTGTCACAACTCTCTTTGGAATTACCGGCCACCATTTGCATGTTTTAGCTCTTTTAACTTTGGCAGCCAAACGGTATGCAAATTTGGATGTTGCCGTTTGTTCGCTTAATATGTACCTTCGGGTTTTCGTGATTCTTTTGACGTGCGTTCCGATTATGAAATGACCTATATCGACCCTATCTCCGGGTGGAAATTGTTTTAGATAAATTACAAGAGCGTAGAGACATAAGTACATGATATCAATGATAAATATAATGTGTGTCTCAGAAAAATTAAAATACATTTAGAGATAATTACAAATTTCCCTTTTGATTTAACAAATAGAGACAAAAAATTTGTAAGCTGATTAGCCCAGTACTTTACCAGCAGGAATGTAGTTTATAAATACTGAATTTATCTTACACTAAGAAATAACATACTCCAAGCAATGCATCGCTAGTATAAATAGTTTTTGGTACCACATTAATCCCAAAGAAAAGTTGAGCAGCAGAGGAAAAACTTCTACTAAAATGGAAACTTATACGAAAAAGCAAATTCCGTGACTTCCAGAATCCTGAAAAGGATTTAAAACTATCAATAATTATGCTAAAAATTCGTTTATTATTGCAAACTAAAACCCAAAAAAAAAACTCATACTACCATTAGGATTATAAGAATTTATAAACCCCCCTTTGATGCCCTTTCATTGAAGTCACATCATGCTTCAAATGGAAATTTATTTTATCTGTGATTGGCCAAATGCTTAAGGCAGTAATGTACTAAGAAGTATATGAGTATATTACTGATTGCTCCGAATATATATTAATATTTCGTAGCCCTTAGTCCCGGTTAAATTCATAACTTTCCACGAAAAAGCTGCACAATATTGTCAAGTCAAAAAGCTTTTTTTATACCAGCTAAATTATCAAACTTAATGCACTCGTAATAATTTTCGCTCAATCTGCACTTATAGAGAATATTCCAGAATTTTTTCGAAATTTTTTGATCAGTACTCTTAGAGACAGGGTGGGAGACAGAGATTTTTGGAATTTTTGGAATATAAAGAAAAGTGTGCGCGAGTATTAGTTCATATATATTTTTGAAGTCGTGTTTTCACAAGCTTTCATTTGTCATCCCACTCGATGTCCTTTTAAAAAATTTTTTTACTTCCAATTTCACCCGACTAAAACTGACCCCTTAAGTCAAAATTTAACTTTCAAAATAACCCGGATCTGATTGGGCCATCAGTTTCTATATTTGTACCAAATTTCAACTTTATATGCCAAATAGTTTCGAAGGAAATCAGGTACGACAGCCAGACAGACATACACCGAGGTGATTTCATAAATGGATTCAAATTTGAAGTAGATATATCATTGGTTCTAATATTATCGAGCTGGCAAACAGACGAGCAGGTATACAAGAGGATGGAAATTGTAATGTGGTGACATGTAAAAATCTTAATTTCTCCTGTTTTATATTTGTCCTTATAGTGTTCAGTGCCATTGTAAATGTATTATGATGATCAGTCTGGAAACGATTTATTTTATGAATAGCCTTAGTAGCGTAAATAGCCACCTCTTTATTGTTTAGAAGTAAAATTTATTGTAGATTACTACATCTATTTACAGTTTCTTAGGCCATCAAAGCAAGATATTTGAGGTCCGAAATAAGCGGAAACAAGGCAAGCCGCAGGTGCAGCTTCCACCTCGATATTAAATTTCGGTGTTGGTGCGTTCTTAATGTTGCGTAACACAATTGACATAATGTATATATATACCTGTATATATGGTATTATTTTTTTTATGGGTCTAGCACACGTGCTACAGGGACGTCCCTAAAGCGCTCCAGGAGCGGCATGTGTGCGGAAAAAGAGATTCACGTTGTTCTTGAATCGCTGTAAATTGTACTTGGTGGGAAACACAGCCCTGGGCAAATTATTCCAAAGGGATGATGTTCTTCATATAAAAGACTGCTTGAAAAGGGTTGTACACGGAGTAACAGGCTGAACTTCATACGGATGTGAAGTATTAGCGTGTAGTGTAGCGACGTGTATTTCTAACATGCACCGCTCTGGGAGGAATTAAGCGGACTACATCTTTCGAAGATTTTCCATGAAAATACTTGTAGAGCAGACTCAAGTCGCCAACCGTTCTTCGATGTTTCAGCGAATCAAGGCCGCCGGTCAGTTCCGGGCCTCCAATCAGACGAACAGCTCTTCTCTGAACAGAATCCAACAAATGTAGTGTATGTTTGGGAGCGGAGCCCCAAACATGGAAGCAGTATTCCTTAGTTGGTCGAATTTGGGCATTGTAAAGAATTAACAGTTGTTGTGGAATGTAAAGCTTTCCGGCTCGAAATAATATTTACAACTTTTGAGAAGCTCTCCTTGCTATGCCTGTAACATGTTCATGCCAGGACATATTTGCTCCCAAATTAACGCCCAACAAATTGAGTGACGATACTAGGGGAATGGAGTGCCCCGACATGACTATGTCGGCTTCAGCAACGTTAACTTTTTTAGAAAAAACTGCCGCCTGGGTTTTTGTAGCGTTACATTCCACTTGGTTATTGTCACCCCAAGACAGAATTTCTTCCGGGTCTTTGTTAAGTTGAACGACCTCCTGCCGTCTGCGGATATTCGCCTGAGTAGCCGATGTCCGAGCGTTCAAAGTGAATGAAGCAGCAGATCGTTAATGTAAATGAGAAAGAGAGTATGAGACAGTATGGAACCTTGAGGAGAGGAAAAGGTGTGACAGATTACAGATAGACAAATAGGTAATTTCATAGTGATCCGACTTTTCCAATTTTGTTGAATTTGCATTAAATATTTAAATTGCATCCATCATCATCAGCTTATACCGTCCCCTGCTGGACAAAAGCCTCCCTCAAGTCTTGCCACTTTTCTCTGCTCTAGGCCACGTGTACCCAATTTCCAGCCACTCTCAGCTTATACCGTCCCCTGCTGGACAAAAGCCTCCCTCAAGTCTTGCCACTTTTCTCTGCTCTAGGCCACGTGTACCCAATTTCCAGCCACTCTCTTCAAATCATCAGTTCACCGACTTGGTGGTCTACCTATACTTCGATAGGCTTCGGGTTTTGGTCGCCACACTATAATTTTTTTGTCCATCGTCTATCCTTAAACCCAGCAATATGTCCAGCCAAATTATGTTTAAGATGTAGAATGAATTTGACTGCGTCTTGTACCCTCGTTGTTCTTCTGATAATGTGATTTGAGATGTGATCTCTAAGAGTAACGCCTCACATTGACCTCTCCGTTTTTCTTTGCATGACACATATTTTGTGGATATTTTTCTTCGTCAATGTGAGAGTATCGGCTCCGTACCTAAAAACGGGTAGTACACATCGGTGAATAACTTTTATTTTTAAACACATCGGAAGATTAGATTTAAATATATAGCCTAGTTTGTCATATGGCGTCCAGGAGAGACCTATTCTCCGCTGAATTTCATGTGCTTGGTTGTCTCGCCCTACGCTGACTTCATGTCCTAGATATTTATATCGGGTGTACTTACTCGATCTTCACGTTATTCAGTTTTATGGTGTCGTGTAATACAAGATTTGTCATGAACTGAATCTTCGATAGATTGATTTTCAAACCAACCCTTTCTGAAACTTCTTGAAGCATGTGCAGCATAGTTTATGCCTCTGGTCTATTATTAAGGCGATGTCATAGGCAAAACAAAGGTGATTTAATTTTTCACCGCCAATGTTATGCCATTGCAGAGCGGAAAATCTTAACTGATACCTATCACAATTCACTAAAGATCATTTACCGAAAACAAGTAGTACATTACAGACGAATTTAAAATTCATGTCAGAAATTATACTGAGACATCCTTGACACTACAAAAGATTTTTCGTAAACTTTTGCAAGTTTTCAATCATAAAAAAATTAACTTAGTTATGTACGACACTGAAATCATAGTCGCCACCTTTGTTTCCCACAAGCTTCAAATGATGCAACAAGTAAATGATACACCAACATAAAATTTGCATACTGGCTAACCACTAACTAAGTATTATATTATATGATGCTGCTTGCGTGTCCGATTTGGTTTAGGAGGAAATATTATCGTTACTAAGATATTCAATACATCCAATTTTTTGCAATTTAAGAAGTCTTTAATTTTAGTAATGTAGTGTAAAGAATCTCAGAAATTATTGCTGCCTATCAAAACCTACACAGCACATATCCAAATGTTTTCGGGGGGGGGGGGGGGGGGGGGGGGGGGGGGGGGGGGGGGGGGGGGGGGAAATTAAAAATCTCTGTTTTCATAGAGAATGAAAAATAAGAAAATGACACGAATAAAGAGGTTGAAAGGTTAATTTAAAAAGGAAGACCGTAACTACATAATAATTGTAATCATATTGAGGACCAATTTTTTTTTTAAAAAAAAAGGTTGAAAATTGAAATCGATGACAATTTTCCCTGTTAGATTTGGTAATGAGGATGGACAGTTATCAAAAGTTGCTTAACAATAAATTTCCAAAGGTTTTAGTACCCGAGAGGGAAGACTAATGAAACAGAACAGGCCGTAGGAGCAGGCGCATACTGCCTACACAGGTGTCAATGTTTCCTTGGGCAGTCATGGATCGACTTCTCAAGTAGAAATCTACACTAGCCCCATGCGTGCATGGGTGAAAAGAACTGTAACGCGGGACCGTGTATATTTGTTCGGACAGCAGAGCCCCCCTGGTGGCTTTGAATTAGGGCACTGCTCGTGACTAGTAAGCGAGTGTGACGAATTGCTGGCTAATTTGGAGGTTAGAAACAGCTTGTTCCTAGTCTGGGATTCTGGCCACAAGGGTGTAGAAGAAAATAAAGTGAGCACTGGCTGAAAAGGGAGCTCTAGCAAGCCACAAGGAACCTGAATGAGCACCTAACTCGGATTAGAGTCAAAAACAGATTGAAGATGGTGCTTGGTGGAGGGAGAAGGAGACTCTGTAATCAAACAAGCAAGACAATCGAATTCAACTGTTGTCTATCTTAAAGGCCAGGCTTTTACAACCCTAAATTGATGCAATTGAATAACTGACCCCTAAGAGACCTAAGTGCCGTGTAACTTCGTACATATTATATCTGATAAATTTTCATCCAAGTTTAGATTTTAATTTAAGTAGGTTATAAAATATATCCGTCACTAGAGAAAACATTGAATTGTCGAACCAAGCATTTATATTTAATAGTTTCTTATCAAAATTTATTAGTAATAATAATAATAATAATAATATACTATGTATAATGTGATAAAAAGCGCTGTGTATGGCTTAACTTCACTCATAACAGACAGATTTTTACGA
Source organism: Pachyrhynchus sulphureomaculatus (assembly GCA_019049505.1). Lineage (NCBI taxonomy): Eukaryota > Metazoa > Arthropoda > Insecta > Coleoptera > Curculionidae > Pachyrhynchus > Pachyrhynchus sulphureomaculatus. The sequence goes on along the minus strand of CM032447.1, from coordinate 88,563,164 downwards.
CGTCTGAAATCAGAGCGCAGTTATCACTTACTTTATTAACGATAACAATTACTGAAACACTTACACAACTGATTTTTGTTACTCTTAAAATAACCACTTTCTTTTTTTGACGTATTAGGAAACTAAACTCAAATTTATGATTTTGTTCAATTTTTGTGGAAATATTTTTTTATAGCGTTCTTCGCTTTCCAGTTCTCAGTTTTCAGCCTCTTCGATCTTTCCAATCTTCAAGTCTCTCTGATACTGCCCTCTGAACACCTCCAAACTATCTCGCTCTTGGTCTTCCTCTTCTTCTCCTTTCGCTTGATACCCAGTTGCCGTTGTTGAATTTCCTTCGGAAATGTGTTATAAATCGTAAATTAGTTTGTAGTATTACGCTTGACAATGTAGAAAACCTACGAAACTGCAGTAGCACATAAATAAAAAATAAGTGACAGATAACAAAATTATTCGTTTCATTTCATTTAGAAATTTAAAATGTACTGTCACAAAGTAACGGACACCTCAATTATACAATTGGGATATTTAGAGTCATCAAAAACAATTAGAGACACTTTTTGTGCCACTTAAACTCTTGGAAGCAAAGACAAAGATTTCACTCCCAGCATAGAAAGCATTTTGAAATGAAACATAACTTGTGGTAAAAGTCGCATATTGGCCAGATATTCAGAAAGCTTGAAAATAATAATAGTATGGTGCTGTTTCTATCCCTTACTCAATTGACTTCCAGCACAAGAAGTAGAACATCGGTAGTACTCGTTCATGAATAAAATATTATGAAAAATTAAGATACAAAATGTTACTATTAAACAGTGTTATGTGCAAGAACTATCTAAAAGTTTGAGTAGGAACCAAATATTTTGCACTAACCTGTACCTGGAAAATATATTAAAACTAAATTTCTTGGCATTATCCAATTTTTAATGATTTAATTAAGTTTTATAAGACTCTAATATTTGTAGTTATTCCTTTTATTCTTTAAAAGTGCCATCTGACTTATCAATAAAATGAAAATAATTTATCTTATAAATAAAGTATTAAGAACGTTGTCATCGTTAATAAAGAAATTGTTAATTGAGTTCATTAATACGTAAACTTTAAAAGGTGGCCTCAAACTGGCTACCATTATTCACCTGCTAAATTCATATATTCGTTGTAATAAATAAAGGAATAATTTCATCTTTTTACCATAACTCATGATTCAAACAACGGTTACAACACATTTATTATTCTTTCGGTCTATTACTGTGCATGCTTGAAGTAACTATAAGCACAGAAGCATGTCAACAATCGCAAAATCTTTTTTAATTGATTCTTTTTACAACAATAATTAATTTCTAGCTTACAAGTATTGCTAGAAAATTCACAAGTAAATAATTTTGATTAATCAAGTATCGACTTCTTTACATATATTCGGAAAGACAGACTGTATTTTTAGCGAACATTACCTATTTCATATACAAAATTTACCGAAGCAATGTAGAAATTAAGCAATAATAAATAATTTCAACAGCAGATTTGCTACTTTTTTGGTAGTACCTTTAAATGTGCCTGGCCTCACTCAGATCAAATATATCTACGATGGTGTTTTGTTTACTTTCTCTATCTAGCCATGAAGCAGAGTGACATTTCTCGAGTTGTTTCATTCCATCAAAAAAAATGTTTTTTCTCAAAAAACGGCACTACAGCGGCTTTCAACTTATTATCTGAGGAACATTTTCGACCCTTGGAGCCCTTTAGACATTTAAAAATAAGTCTCAGTGTACTAAATCAGGTTTCTAAAGCAGGACTATAGGGTAAATGATATAAATGAGTGACTTTACTGCTTTTGGTAATATCTTAAATTGTGTGAGCTTTGTGTACCCTGCAGTTATGCAGCAGCAAAGTATTGACTATTCATGAATTCGGACATTTCTCTCTAATAGCCTAGTTCATATTCTGGATTGTCCTTTTTATAAGCCTTTCTATTAATCCTATACCCTTTTTGACATATATGTACAATAAGCAAAATTCCTTCGCAATCTTAAAAAGCGGTCGCCATAAGCTTCCAAGGGGACCAACATAAACCACTAAAATTTGACAAAGTCCAATTTTCAGCTGTTTTTAACTATTCTCTAATCCGTCAATCTATCTCAGGATGTGTTTCATCGTATCACGGCTCTTCAGCTGAGCTATAATCGACGGAGTGCTAGCGTAAAGAATTAGTAAGCAAATAATTTGCATCTCTGGCTTATGCTAACCTAGTTTTGAAAGCGTACCTGCCTGTTGGGGACTCTTCAAGGCCACATATCGATAGAGAAATTGTTCAGCAAGTTGCGAACAATTAACGCTTGGCAGCGATTTATAGGGTTCTGCCCCAAGTATATAAAGGTCGGTAATAAACTTCTATAATTAGACCAAGTTCATTTTTTAGCAGCTTTTGACTTTACTCTCATCCATCACTCCCTCCAAGAGAGAACAGTCAAAAACTGCTGAAAAATGGAGTTTGTCCACTTTTAGTAGTTTCTATCGGTTTTTAAACACTTGAGTAGAACCTTATAAAGCGCTGCTAAGCGGTAATAGTTAGCAACTAGCTGAACAAAGCTTCTATCGGTCCGTTGCCTTGAACATCATCCAATAGAGGGCAGGTCTCCCTTCAAAACTAGGCTTACATCAGCCAGAGGTGCAAATGATTTGTTTTTTTCTTATTTTAAGCGGACAACTGAGTTTTCGCCATTTTTTGAAGGTGGATAGTTCTTATGAACAAATTGCAACTACTTGGGCTTCGTAGGAGTATCTCAACAGGACATCCAGGATTCGTGCCAGTAACAATTCACGAAAAATAACTTCGCTCTAAAGCGATCTAATGTTCTTAAGATATTTTGTTCTCTGATGTTAGGAGCTTGGGGATCCATAATGCACAATCTTGAAAACTGTAGGTTCGGATACTTCAGTTTCTATAGCAAGCACTGGGATCTTTACTCGTCAATATGACAGTAAGAAATTCTCAACAGGTCTGATGATTTTCTCATATCTTGCCTCAACGCGTATTTCTAATCTGGGATCAACCTTAATGGACCCTCGGCCCCATCGAACCTGGATAGACGAAAATTTTACTTAAAAATAAGATGGGCCGACAATTTTATACACCTGGGACATTCTTTCATAAATAAGTTTCAGTCCATTCCATCACAATCTGCAAATTAGTTTGACTCATTTTTTAAATGTAGAAAAAATTTGAAACAAAAACTTAAAAAGGCGACTAAAATTTGACAACCAATAAATTTCTTTGTATGATGTCATTTTCATGGCTCGGTATATAATTTAAAACAACACCCTCGTATATTTAAATTGACAGTATGGTATTCAATAAAAGTCTAAATTTATAACTCTTGTATTTAACTAATTGGCTAATCCTAGCATTAATAACATAAAACAAAGAACCTCATAAAGAAGACACATAACACTAATTCATAATTAAGTTTTATTTACTTACTTGTTTGTAGAATCCCATGGTACGGAACAAATTGCTTACCTGAAACACAAAATTTTTTTATTTCAACTATAAAGGCTTCTTATATGTGAAGTCAGATATTTTTATGCTAATATTGTCATTCCCAAGCGGTCAGCCTTCCAATATAAAATAATTCACCTAACTCAGCTCATTTCCAAGCTGTCACTGAAGGAAATTATTATGAATTTTATTCTCATTTAAACCTCTATAAAACACTTATGAAGAAGGAGTTACTACAGTAATATATTATTTTATAAAATGGCTTGTAACTTTTTAACAAATATTTACTAAAACACTTATCACTATTTTATTTTTGCACACGACGAACTTTTTAAAAACTATGTTAAAATTAAAAACTAGCCTATTTCTTCTATAACATGCGATTTACTCGAGTGGATCGGCCAATTACGAACGGTGGTTTAATTTCGGTGGATTGACCAGTACAGAGGACTGTTAGGTACAGATCCTCTGACGTTAGTTGAATTATCTTTACATTTTATAACTTTAATTAAATCTTACATGTTCAAGGGCAATATTTGATTTTGAGTTTTCTGCTGTACCGTATCGCTAGTGGGAAAGGCGTTCATTAAATCTTGTTTGAATTGACCTTCTAGCTGGCCCAACACATGTCACACTCCTTACACCTTATATTATATTATTCCTCTTTTTATTGTATCATTCAAACTTATTAATATATTTTTATGTTTTCTTAGTATGTATGACTTATATAACGTAAAGTATTTTTTTACATAGCATCGTTGGTCGAATTAGAGCTTTGTACAGAAATAACAGTTGTGGAGTGTAATGCTTTCTAGTTCCAAATAATATTTTCAGCTTTTGAGAAGCTAGAGGAACGTTAATTTTTTTAGAAAAAACTGCCGTCTGCATTTTGTAACGTTAAATTCTACTTGGTTACTGTCATCCCAATATAGAATTTCGTCCAGATCTTTGTTAAATTGAACAACTTCCTGCTGTCTGCGGATTTTTGCATAAGTAGCTGATATTCGAGCGTTCAAAGTAAATGAAGAAATAAGCCTACTGTAATCTCCAAAGATGGATTCCTGGTCCTTTCCAGCAGATCGATTTAAATGAGAAAGAGATTAGTAGAGCGTACGGAGCCCTGGGGCACACCCGCGTTGATAATGAAGAAAAATGAAAATATTGTAGACAAAACTTGAGGAACTCTACATGAAAAAATTAGACTTAAACTAGCTTATATTCGGAAAGTACTGTTAAGTAACACTGAAAAACCAACTAGCGGAATGACAGGTACAAGCTGTTTTACAAAATAGTAATTTGACGCCGGGTAAAGAAAAAAAATTGCTTCAAATATATAAATTAATTGCAAGAATTATTAAATATCTACAAAATAATCTCTAAATATATGTGTAAAGTTACATATAGGTCTATTTTTAAGGATTCTTCAAGTAAAACACACTATTTTAAGCAAATTTAATTAATGAACCTAATGGACTTAATAAAGATTTAAGTGATAAAGTTACCGGAAGAGATCAATCAAGTAGGTTTAACTATTTAACACGCTCTGAAGAATATTCAAATCATCATAAGGTTATAATTATAAACGATAAATCAGAAACGGTACATTCGGAAGTATTAAGGAACGCGTAACAAATTTAAAATTTTTTTAAATTCCACCGTTTATTATAGGGCAAATGTAATAAATTTCAATTAATATGAAATATAAGCTAAGTTCGTCAAAATGAGTTCAATTCAGTTAATCAAAACAGATTTATTTTTAATAGTATAGAAAAAGGTCCACTTGTAATTTGGTCAAATGAATATTTAGGATATTATTTTGTTCGCCATAGAGTGAATAGATTTGTCTTAAGAGTTTGATCTACTTTTACGTGACAAAGTTAAGAATTTATGTTTATACGTAATTTTCAGAAAGTCTGGCAACATCAATTTGAAGCAGCTTTCGTGATTTTTTATAGAATAGAGGTTTTCACGGGTTTCAATCCGTTCGCCTGACAATGAATGTGCACGACATTTCGCCAAAATCTCATTTGGCATTTTCAAGTGTTTTTGCTGCTGCTACTCGATACTGTGATCTTGCTGCTGCTGCCGCTTGAAGCTCACTCAGTTTTCAGAGTATTATATATATATATATATATATATATATATATATACATATATACATATGTATATATATATATATATATATATATATATATATATATATATATATATAATCTCAAAAAATTTTGAAAAAATTTTGGAATATTCTAAACAGGGTGTAGATTGAATGAAAATTATCACGAGTGCATACCTCTAATAATTTATTTGGTATATAAAAAACAACAATTTCAAGGTCATTAGTTTTCAACAAAGATCGGAAACAAACTTTGTTGAAACTCATTTGGGGTATGTTTTGTGAAGTCATTGATCATTTTACACCTCCATAACAAAAAATTTAATATTAAAAGCAATCAACGTACGGAATACTAATTGCGCAAGTCCGACTTACACTTGGCCGGTTATTATATTCCTGTTCTGACTACAACCTAATGAAGACGGTTGGCAGCAATTTTTAATTTTTCCTTACCTATACAATGTCTCTTCTAGAGAGCAGTTTCGACTTTACGATATTAGATTGTGTGTTAAGTCATGGTCATTTGTAGTTTTTAAAATATTAAACAAATCTTTGTTGAACAAGAATAGATTTATTATATAGTATTGTCAATAATTACTTAAATATGTTCATGTTAAATGAAGAGTCTAAAGTATATAAAGTACATGATAATGAACAAAGAACAGATCGATAATTTGCTATTATGTCTTTAGATATTTTAGTTAAAAATTAAAAAGTTAATACTTTTGAAAAATCTTTAAAATTTGCACTATTTTCGTGTTTTTGCTGTTAAGAGAGGAGCCTCCATTAATACTAAAATCATTCAAATTACATGAAAAGTGAATTTATATGAGTCTACTTTTCAGGTGTAGATAATTTTATTTCAATAAATTCATCTTTTAATCCTGGACACATTCAAATCACATAAAAAAGTGAACTTACGTAATTTTAGTATACAGTTGATATTAAAATGAAAATAAGAAAAAAACACCTTCACTACGTAAAAATCGCTCAAACAATTTAGCAATGTTGCGTATAATGCGCTTTGATCCTTCATAAAAAAATAGATTCTCTGCCTAACAGAAGATCAGAAGAAAATTGCGGAAATCATTTAGTTAAATAATGATTAATTTCAATTGAATCTTCCAGTTAAAAAATGTTAAGGAGACTTTATCGCTTGCAGGCTCTAAGTATATAAAAATTATATTCTTTTAGAATATTTTCTAAGCATAGGAAAAATTCCCATATACGAGGCTGGTTTGAAAAGTCCGTGCAAAAATAAAAACTACTTATGTGTTTGGGGTAAACCTTTTTTATTTTTCGACATAGTCTCCTTTTAGGCTTATACACTTCGTCCAACGATGTTCTAGTTTGTTGATCCCTTCCGAATAATAGGATTTGTCCAAGTCTGCAAAATATCCATTAGTGTCTGCAATCACCTCCTCGTTTGAATAAAATCTTTGTCCCGCCAGCCATTTCTTCAAATTGGGGAACAAATAGTAGTCCGAGGGAGCCAAGTCTGGAGAATAGGGGGGATGTGAAACGAGTTGGAATCATATTTCCATTAATTTTGCGACCACAACTGCTGAGGTGTGTGCTGGTGCGTTGTCGTGATGGAAAAGGACTTTCTTGTGGGCCAATCGCGGGCGTTTTTCTTGCAGCTCGGTTTTCAAACGGTCCAATAACGATGAATAATATTCACCTGTAATAGTGTTACCCTTTTCCAGATAGTCGATGAGGATTATCCCTTGCGAATCCCAAAAGACAGTCGCCATAACCTTTCCGGCCGAAGGAACGGTCTTCGCCTTTTTTGGTGCAGATTCCCCCTTGGTAACCCATTGTTTAGATTGTTGTTTGGTCTCAGGAGTATAGTAATGTATCCATGTTTCATCCACAGTGACGAAACGACGCTTAAAGTCCTCCGGATTCTTCTGGAACAGCTGCAAACCATCCTTGCAACACTTCACACGATTCCGTTTTTGGTCAAGCGTGAGCAATCACGGCACCCATCTTGCGGATAGCTTTTTCATGTCCAAATGTTTATGCAAAATATTATGTCCCGTTCAGTCGAGATGCCCACAGCACTAGCAATCTCACACACCTTAACTCTTCTGTCATCCATCACCATACCATGGATTTGATCAATGATTTCTGGAGTCGTAACCTCCACAGGCCGTCCAGAACGTTCAGCGTCACTTGTGCCCATATGGCCAGTCCGAAAATTTTGAAACCACGAAACCACTTATAAACTGTTCTAATCGAAGGTGCAGAGTCACCATAATGTTTATCAAGCTTCTCTTTAGTCTCCTGAGGCGTTTTGCCTTTCATAAAGTAATGTTTAATCACCATACGAAATTCTTTTTCGTCCATTTCTTGAAAATCACTCGACTTCCTTGATTCACACGAATACCAAACACAAAGAAATAGACCAATATGGCTGAAACTTGGTGTGCGTTCATTCAAGAAATGCTACTAACTAAACATGACCTCGATACGCGCCGGTGGTGCCATCTCTCGGACTTTGCACGGACTTTTCAAACCAGCCTCGTATTTATGAGGCTTCCTTCCATTAATTTTAACAAAAAAGTGTGTTTTGTTTTAATCTTAATAAACTATAAATGGATGTGAGCCAAATTTTGATTTTTCCTTTTGTTTAGAAGACATTCAAAAAATGTAAAATTTTTATGTCTTCACGGTACGCATGCGGTTAAATGAACAGTGGTGTGCAGAATTTTGTACTGGAGAAAGTAACAATTTTGTGCTTTATCGTTTAATTTTCTCCAAAATAATTATCGTAGATGCCACCTTCCAATTATAAGACTAAGAAAAACTACATACAAATGGCAAGGTAAAAAAAATATTAAAAAAAAAGATTATAATACCGCTTCGATATTCTTGAATAAATACAATTTCTACTGTGTCAACCATAAAAGTGATACGATAGTACCTATATATATATATATATATATATATATATATATATATATATATATATATATATATATATATATATATATATATATATATACAGTAGAACCCCGATTAGCCGAGTCGCGATTATCCGACCTCCGGATTAACCGAGCCAATCTAAGAACCTGATTATCCAAGGTACGCGCGTCTATGCTGCGTATTAACCGAGCTTCTAAAATATGTATATACATATTTCCATTTACAATCGTCGGGGCTTTCGGGAAATCCGCCTGGCCCTTGTAAGGGGTTCCCCTATTTATGTTTTTGGACTCTTTTAGCATGTTATTTTGCGTGAATGCAGTGCGTTATAGCGTTTACTACGGAGAAGTACGAGTATACTCACATAATTTATTTGATTGGAGTTCTGGTAGTTAAGTGTAATTAATACGAACTGCTTTGTTTGATTTTTTGTTTGTCGTATTATAATGGAGCTAAACAAGCGTAAAAGAATCGTCATTCCTATTGAAGAAAAATTAAAAGCCATCAAAAGAATTGAAGCAGGAGAGACAATTAAAGATGTTGCACGAGATTATGGAGTAGGAGAGTGGTGTATAAATCAAGCCTCCTCGTCCTCAGGAAGAAAATCAATGAAAACCGGCGACTATGAAAAGGTTAACGAAGCTTTATTCATGTGGTTTAACCAACAGATATCAAAAGGTGTGCCTCTGTCAGGTCCAATTTTACAACAGATAGCAATAATGATTAGTAGGCAATTCCCAGAGTTAGATCAGTTTACCGCCAGTTCTGGATGGGTTGACCGCTGGAAAAAACGGTACGGTGTACGACAACTGACTGTATATGGTGAAAAACTTTCTGCTGCATCAATTGAGAAGTTTAAGCAGAACTTTAAAAAGCAAATCGAAGATTGTGGATACAGATGTGATCAAATTTACAACTGTGACGAAACTGGTCTGAATTATAAAATGCTTCCATCAAAAACATTGGCATCTCGACAGGAAAAATCAGCTCCTGGGCACAAACGAAGTAAGGAAAGATTAATTATAATGGTATGTTCCAATGCATCTAGCAAGCACAAAATTCCACTGATGGTGATTGGCAAGTCTGCACGTCCAAGAGCTTTAAAATACATCTGACCCAAAGCCCTACCAGTTTATTACAAAAGTCAGCAGAGCGCATGGATGGATGCGACCTTATTTACTAACTGGTTTGAAGAAGAGTTCGTGCCATCTGTGATTAAATTTTAGAACAGAAACCGTCTTCCTATTAAAGCAATTTTGTTAATGGATAATGCCCCCTCTCACCCTGGAGAAGGACTTCATGTGGGCGAAATTGTTGTAAAATTTTTTCCTCCAAATGTAACCAGCATAATGCAATCAATGAATCACGGCATCCTCGAAAACTTTTAAAAAAATTATAGGCGTTTATATCTTGAACATCTGTTAGAATACACAGAAAAGGAGGATATTTTCAATGGGATGAGAAAGGTTACACTGAAAAATGTCATTTACTGGGTAAGTCAAGCTTGGGATTCTGTGCGTACTACCACTATTCAAAAATCTTGGTCAAAAGTTATTGATTTTAAGGACTATAATGACAGTGAAGATGATACTCCATTAAATGAATTAGCTTTAAAATTGAGAAGCTAGGGAGAAATGTCCTTTCAAATTTTGACAGCGAGATAGAAGAAAAAAGTTTATTTGAATTAATGGAAAAATTAAAAGGTTGCGAAAATGTGATAAGAGAAGATGTTGTTCAATGGATTACAGCAGATGATTTAGAAGAAGAAATGAGTATTGAAGAAATAACGAATGCCTTTCAGGAAACCGAAAAAATCAGATGACGATGACGATGACTAAGCGGCGGTGGATGAACAGTCTCCCACTAAGATCTCTCATCAAGAAGGTTTTGCTTCTTTGGAAAAAGCTTTGAGGTATATCGAACAACAACCAGAGGCAACCCCAGCGGATTTGCTTCTTCTTAATAGATAGAGAAACATTGCAGCGAGAAAAAGAAGATGCAATATGAGACAGAAGCGTATAAATACCTATTTTAGTGTTTTATAATGTATGTACCTATTTATATGTTAAAAACGTTAATACATCGGTTTAAAGTATTGGTGTTTATTTTTTGAATGAATAAAAAACAAATACGGATTATCCGAGGAAGGGGCACCTCAGATAACCCGGGTTCTACTGTATATATATATATATATATATATATATATATATATATATATATATATATATATATATATATATATATATGTATATATATATATATATATATATATATATATATATATATATATATGTATATATATATATATATATATATATATATATATATATATATATATATATATATATATATATATATATATATGTATATATATATATATATATATATATATATATATATATATATGTATATATATGTATATATATATACAGTAATACCCCGCTTTACGCGAGGGATACGTTCCGAAAAAAATCGCGTTAACTGAAATTCGCGTATATCGAGGTTTATGATTAAACATAGTCAAAATTTAATACAAAAAAATACAAATCATTTTAATCAATCACTTTAATTCTAAGAACACTTTATGCAATACATACTCTTATTTTTTACGGAAAAATACATCTATTGTCTTTTGGGTAACGTTTTGTTTACGTTCTTGTAAAATACGTTCATAACACCCAACACTGTTTTTAATTGTTTGACACACGGTCAAGACACGGTCATCATTATTGTCTATACTCTGCAATATGTCCAAACCTGAATAAATTTTTGAAAGTGCATTTTGTATTTCCCCTGAAGATAAAACTTTCTCTTCTACTTGTTCTTCCTCATCGTAGATAGGATTATTCTGTAACTCGATCAGATCTTCATTGCTAATAGGATCGTCGTGCGTTGCTACAAGTTCTACGAGATCTTCTACCGTGACATCTTCAAGTTCAGACCCCTCAATCATTGCAGCAATGTCTTCAAGCACTTGTCTCTGCATCTGGACAATTCTTCTAGGTGCTTCCACTACATCTGGCCAAAGATTACGCCACACCCCATTCATACAACTCATTTTAACTTCCTTCCAAGCCTCTTCTATGTTGTTGTGAATAGACTTCATAATGTTGTATGACTTCCACCACTCTCGCATAGACTGTCTTCCTTCCCCGTCAGTTTCATGAATTAGTTGGCTAAAAGTGCGGCGATGGTAATAAGCTTTGAAGTTTGCTATTGCTCCCTGGTCCATAGGTTGTAATATTGACGTAGTGTTTGGTGGAAGGAACTTTACGTACACTTTTAAGTCTCTGGGCGTATCAAGTGAGGTTGGATGTCCTGGGGCATTGTCTAAGAGTAATATAACTTTAGGTTCAAGCCCATTTCTGTCACAGTATGATTTGACTGATGGGCAAAAACTATTAGAATACCATTCTTGAAAAATTTCCCGTTTAACCCACGCCTTTCTGTTTGATCGCCACACAACTGGTAGACTTGTCTTGTCTGTGCCTCGCATTGCACGGGGTGTTTCTGAATGGTACACTAGTAAAGGTTTCAGTTTGAAATCACCAGTGGCATTACCACCCAGCAGAAGTGTTAGTCGATCTTTCGCAGCTTTGAAACCACTGGCTTGACGTTCTTCCTTAGAAATGAATGTTCGAGATGGCATTTTTTTCCAGTAAAGTGCGGTCTCATCAACATTGAAGATGAGACAAGCAGGAATTTTCTCTCGTCTAACGAAGTCTTGAAACTTGTCTGGAAACTCAGCTGCAGCTTGAATGTCCGCGCTGGCCGCCTCGCCTGTTATGTGGATATTGTGAAGATTAGAACGCTGCTTGAACCGATGGAACCAGCCTCTGCTGGCAGCAAAAGTCGGAGTGGCACTCCCTTCTCCTTCTTTTGTTTTCAGCATCTCATACAAAGATGTTGCTTTTGTGCATATGAGATCTTGACTTAGTGGTGTGTTCTTCTTATTCAAATCTTCGATCCAGACTGACAGTAATTTCTTCATTCTTTCTAAGATAGATGATCTCGAACGAGAAAGTTTTGTTGCACTTATAGGTGTTGAACCTTCGCTGGAGATTTTAATTTTTTCCCGATTTTTATAAATCGTTCTCACAGTCGATTCTGAGAGTCCAAAATCTCTCCCAACAATTGTTGCTTTGCCTCCATTTTCCATTCTTCTTAACACTTTCATCTTCAATTCCAAAGTGACGCTTTTACGCTCTTTTTTCTTTACAGGCGGCATTTTTAACGTAGGGTTAAATTATGTATGTATGTATCTCCAATAAATATTAAAACAAAACTGCCAGCCGACCGAACTAACATTACGGAACAAATGAACACACGAAACGAACGAGGAAATCCCCATAGAACAAAGTCGAAGGACAGGGAATTCCCAATTCTTCAAAGAGAATATTCAGAGAAAGCGGGGATCCCCCCGCGACCATAGAGAAGTTAATGACTACATGAGCGCGAAATTTGAAATTCGCGTTATAGTGAAACCGCGCGTAACGGGGTCGCGCTAAGCGGGGTATTACTGTATATATATATATATATATATATATATATATATATATATATATATATATATATATATATATATATATATATATATATATACAGGTATTATCGTATTACTTTTATGGTCGACACAGTAGGAAATGTATTTATTTAAAAATATCGACGTAGGAATTATAATCTTTTATTAATATTTTTTTTTACCTTGCTATTTATATACAGTTTTTCTTAGTCTTGTAACTGGAAGGTGACATCTACGATAATTATTTTGGAGAAAATTAAACGATTTAGCACAAAATTATTACTTTCTCCAGTACAAAATTCTGCAAACCACTGTTCATTTTACCGCTTGCATACCGTGAAGGCATAAAAATTATACATTTTTAGAATGTTTTCTAAGCAATAGAAAAAACCCAAATTTGAGTCACATCAATTTATAGCCTATTAAGATTAAAACTATAAAACACACTTTTTTTTTGAAATTAATAGAAATAAGTCCCATAAATTGATGGGAGTGAAACTTTAAATTTTTCTTATGCTTAGAAAATATTCTAAAAGAATATAATTTTTATACACTTAGAGCTTGCAAGCGATAAAGTCCCTTTAACATAAACATTTTTAACTGGAAGATTCAATTAAATTAATCATTACCTAAATAAGTTTTTTCCGCAATTTTCTTCTGATCTTCTGTTGGGCAGAGAATCCATTTTTTGATGAAGGGTCAAAGTGCATTATATGCAACATTGCTTAATTGCTTGGGCGATTTTTATGTAATGAAGGTGTTTTTTTTTCTCATTTTTATTTTAATATCAACTGTCTATTAAAATGACGTACGGTTCACGTGATTTGAATAAGTCCATTGTGTCCATGTGATTAATTATTTATTGAAATAAAAATATCTACACCTGAAAAGTAGACTCTTACAAATTCACTTTTCATGTAATTTGATTGCTTTTAGTATTAACGGAGGCTTCTCTATTAACAGCAAAAACACGAAAATAGTGGAAATTTTAAAGATTTTTCAAAAGTATTAACTTCTTAATTTTTAACTAAAATATCTAAACACATAATAACAAATTATCAATTTGTTCTTTGTTGATTATCATGTACTTTATATAATTTTGACTCTTCATTTAACATGAACATATTTGAATAATTATTGACTATACTAAAATTTATCTTCCAGACAACCAAAATAATCTAAAAATTATCTATTCTTGATCAACGAAGATCTGTTTAATATTTTAAAACTATATATGGCCATGACTTGACAATCTAATATTGTAAAGTCGAAACTGCTTTCTAGAAGAGACATTATAGAGGTAAGAAAAAATTAAAAATTGCTGTCAACCTTCTTTATTAAGTTATAAATAACCGGCTAAATGCAAGTCTGACTTGCGCAATTAGTGTTGCGTACGTTGATTGCTTTTAAAATAAAATTTTTTGTTATGGAGGTATTAAATGATCAATGACTTCACAAAACACACCCCAAATGAGTTTTCAATAAAGTTTGTTTCCTATCTTTGTTGAAAACTGGTGACCTTGAAATTGTTTTTTTATATACCAAATAAAGTATGAAATTTTCGTTCAATCTACATCCCATGGACAATATTCCAGAATTTTTTCAAAATTCATCAGTACCCTTCAGTACTTTTCGAGATAAGGGGGGACAGCGATTTTTGGTAATTTTTTAAAAATAATACAAAAAGTGTGCGCAAGAAATACATTATATATATTTTTGAACTTGTATTTTCAGAAGCTTTCATTTGACACCCCATTCAATGACTTGATAATTTTTTTTTCACTTCCGATTTCACCCCCAAAACTAACCCTTTATGTCAAAATTAACTTTCAAAACTACGCGGCTCTGATGGGGACACCAATTCCTATATTAGTGCTAAATTTCAATTTTTTATGTCAAATACTTTCGAAGAAAATAGAGTGTGACAAACGGACAGACAGACGGGCAAACACCGAAGTGATCTTATAAGTGTTTCATACGAAACACTAAAAACAAGCATGTTTTCATCGTTTAAATCGTATAAATGTTCATCTATTTACAGTATTAATCATAGAAAAATACTGTTTACGTCCGACAGATATTAAACACATATGAGGTTCTCTACATGAAACACATTAAAAAAATGGAGTAAAAAAAAACAGTCAATTTTAATATAAAGTAACTTAATTGCACTTTTACAATCTGGCAAAAATCTTAGTATATAATTATTGTGAATTCTAATAAATATATACATAAAAACCAAGTCAAAAACAAATTAGAGATTTTGTTTGGTTTTAAAAACTCAAATCCCGAAGTAAAACTTACTTATAAATCACATTATTTTAAGTGGAATGGATTACTTGGAAATTATTCGCCATCAAAATATCAATTTTATTATAAGAAAATAAAATCGGACTAGCTATTTAATAAAATTCTACACAAGTAAGAAAACAAAATGGTCCTGGGTTCGCCCAGACGCTAGGAATGAGATTAATTACATTATTTCCACATCAAAACACCTAATATAGTATTATATATTAAAAAATACTTACAGTGTATCTAATTCTGCTCTAGTAAAAATAAATGAATCATTGGTTTTTAATCTTTCTAGAATACGAGATTTTTTGCATACTCCGCAAATTTTTCGAATCTCGCGAGACAACTGAGTCAAAGTCCTCAGAGTCTTTCCTCTGAGCTTTTTCTTTACAAGGGACCAAACGTTTGCAATAAAGTTGGCGCCCGGCGATTGTGAGGGCCACTCTAGTATCTTATCGTGGGTCCAAGCGAGCAGCTTCGCGACGTAATTTTCGCCCAGCAAAGGTTTCTCCAACGTGTTTCGCAATTTGACATCATGAGCACGAAGATGTTGTCGAATGGTCTCATGGAACACATTCAAAGCCGATTTTCTTAATTTTGCCGCTCCTTGACGCAGCGTCAATTTCGGGTCCCGTGAAAACAAAGACAAGATTCGAATTTTTTTTTTTTCGACTTTTGTGACTATGCCTAGCGAGCCACGTTTTGGCAAGTCGTCGACATTTTCCGTCTCGTTAAAACGATTTACTTACTTCTTCACAAACGATACCGACCTTTTAATATATTTAGCGGCCACGGAATGTGTCATTTTAGGCCCCTTTGAATGGGAACCGACGCGCAAACAAGTGACTCATTTTGGATTTTACGTAATTTCGACGAAAGTTCGAAATTGACTGATACTTTTACTAAAATACGCCGTAGACAAAGGTTCCCTCTACCGATTTTTTTGTTGAATCGCTAGAATCACATCTACGAAAAATGAATTATCGCGGACACGTTCTTACTTGAAATTTTTTTTTTCCTATTTTTTCTGGAATAACACATTGCCATGGTTACTGACGACAATTTACTTGCTTAAAAGAAGACCGGAATGCAGGGGGGGGGGGGGGGGGGGGGGGGGGGGGGGGGGGGGGGGGGGGGGACATTTATTAGTTTCCTCCTGAAACTCTTCGATTAGCCTCAAGTCCCATCAGTAGAAGATGTTGTTTTCTGTTCTAATTATATACTGCTTTGCTAATGCAATTAATTTATTATATTCTCGAAAGTTATGAACTAATGGTTCATTTAATTTTACTGTAATAACACACTATCATGGTTATTAACGGCATTTAACTTGTCTCAAACAATACTAGAAGGCTGACATTTATTAATTTCCTCCTAATTAAAGGCTCACTATCTTTCATACTTTTACCATCAAGAGGATAAAAATATAACTTCAATAATGACAATTACTGTGCTGATATTGACGAGACATACTAATGGTTTCCCATATCGTCGGATAATAAATTAAATTAGAAATATCAGTGGGGCTTGAATTGTTTTATTATTTTTAGTTTCTTTGTTTGGTGGCTCCGACACACATAAGCCGTTACGCCTAAATGACCTTCGTAACTGTTGGCCACACCTATAGCGTCCGCCATGTAAATATTCGTCTGTGTCAGTCAAGAAATACTTATTTATATATATATATATATATATATATATATATATATATATATATATATATATGCCCAAATTAGATTTTGAGAACTACATGTATAATTATAATAGTTAATATTAGCGCCGCAGATTTGACAAGTGAGACGAAAATGGTTTTATACAATTTTGCAGATAATCTCATCATCATCTATCGGTGACACTATGCTGTTGCTGCCTCAAAAGGCATTCTCCAAGCATCTCGATCCTGCGCGATCTGACTTGACTCATGCATACGAGGATCGCCTTTTAAGTTTTTACAAACGACCACTAGATGGCGTTATTGAGATGTGACATTACCATTGTTGTAAAATTTGACATTTGTTATTGTTAATACAGTGGCAGCTCAGAAATTGGCAGAGTAGTTTGTTTACAGTGAGCGTCTAAAAAAAAAACAATCTTGTGAACAAATGGAAATTTCACGTGAAGGATGATTTTTTACGATTTTAACAAAGGCCTAACTCAACAACAATGCCTCGAATCGCTTCGTTCAACTTTTGGTAATGAATCACCAACAAAAAAGACTTTTTGCAATTGGTTTGCAAAATTTCGTCATGGTCGTGCTTCCGTCAGCGATGAATTTCGTGAAGGTCGACCATAATCAGTTGTTGTTTCAAAAAACATCGACGCTGTAGGCAACATAATTGAAGAGGATCGGCATGTGATTTATCGGGAAATACAGGCATCCTTAGGCATATTGAGGATTGCAGTAAATTCGATTTTGCATGAAGATTTAGCTGTGAAAAAGATCTGTTCCGGATGGATTCCTCATAATTTGACCGAAACTCAAAAACAGGCTCGTGCCAATTGGTGTAAGGAAATGCTCAAAAAATTCTACCGAGGACATGCAAAATCCGTATACAAAATCGTAACAGGAGATGAAATTTGTATATATTCGCAAGAGCCGGAAATTAAGCAGCAATCAGCTGTTTGGGTGTTCCAAGATGAACCGAATCCAACAAAAGTGGCTTGTTCGCGAAGCACTTCCAAGAAAATGATCGCTTGTTCCTTTGATTTTACTGAGCATATTGCAACGACTGCTTAAGAGGATCGAAGAACAGTTAATGCTAAATGGTATACAATTTGTTTGCCAGAAGTCATCGATGAAATCAGGAAAAATAACCGAAAACGTCGCATCATTCTTCATTATGACGATGCTAGCTCTCACGCAGTACGTCAAACACTTGATTATTTGACGGAGAAAAACAACGAATTAATGTCTCATTGCTCGTATTCACCTGATTTGTCGCCTAACGACTTGTTTTGTTCCCGAATGTCAAAAAGAAAAATGCGAGGACAGCAATTTTCATCTTGACTTGTGGTAGAGGTAACTGTAACCGAGTGGCAAGTTGCTCGTGTATCGAAATGTAATTTTAATTTATTTTAAAAGCAATCACAGTACGGAACACTAATTGCGCAAGTCCGACTTGCACTTGGCCAGTTTCTTTTGTGTATAAGGGTCTAAATGTACAGATGTAACTGATAAAGTGAACTAAAAAGAAATAGCTGGCAAATAAACACTTGGAACTTTAATTTTAAAACTTTTCGTTCGCTGGAAAATGTGAGAAGGATGATGTGTATCTTTCATATAAATTTTATATTGAAATTTTCTACCTAAAAGCAATAAAATAGCCATTTTCAGTTTATAACTTCAGGTTGTTTAACTTTACCCTCTTTATAAGCAATATCTTTAAAGGGTCTTTTTAATATTCCCCAAAGCTACTAAAAAACTGGATACATAAAACTTTTCCAGAAAATACTCCAAATCGCCGTTTGACGATTATATATGAACCTGAAAGTTCAACCAAAAAAATTTGAGTAGCTGTCTTTAGAAAATATTACAAGTAGATTTTTTGATGTGTGGAGCAATATTTTTAAAAGCAAATAAGCATTTTGCACACATGTTGCTGAAAGATTATTAAAGTTTTAACTTTATTGAATGTCCTATGGATAAATAAGAATAATTTTGAAAATTTACTTACTTATTCCTAAGTCTTTCTACCGTAAGGTGTAAGACTGTGGAGTTGAGTTGATCAGCCTCTTCCACTCTTTCCTATTCTGTGTCAAGTTCTTAATTTCACTCCACTGAATATTTTTCTCTTGAGCAGACTTCTTTGCTTCCTCTTGCCATGTTTTCCTAGATCTTCCTCTTCTATTTGCTCCCTGGACTTGCGCCTCATATATTATTTTCGTTAGTCTTTCTTCCGGCATCCTGTGTATATGTCCCAGCCATCCCAGCTGAATTTTTGTCACTATTGGTTTTATTTTAAATTTGTTTCTGAATACTTCGTTCCTAATTATGTCCCTTTTTGACTTTCCCTCTATTTTCCTCAGGAATCTCATTTCCGTTGTGTTTATTCTACTCTTGTCCTTGCTTGTGAGGGTCCATGTTTCACTACCGTATAATAATGTGGGGGTTTATTATTCTTTTAACCACCTCAATCTTTATATCTGTTGTTATTTATCTTTTCTCAAGGAATGTTTTTCTTAAACCGTTGTATATTCTTCCTAGTTTTGCTATTTTATCTTTTATTTCTTGTTCCACTCTTCCGTTTCCTTCTATTGATCCTAGGTATTTGAACTCTTCAACTTGTTCTATACTCAGTCCATTTATTCTGATGTCGTATTTTTTATCCTCTTGTCCTATTATCATCGATTTCGTCTTCTGTATATTTATTCTCATATTTATATTATTCAATTCCTCGTTTAGATGGTTTAGGTTGTGCTGTCAGTTTTCTTCTCTGTCTGCTATTATCGACATTCGTTCGCAAAAAGTAGTTCTGATATTTCGATTTTTTTGCGTTCTCCAGTATCCCAGCATCAACGGTCTCATTTTCTGCTTGGCTCTTTTCACTGCCTCGTTTAGACTATTGCGAATAATAAAGGGCTCAGCACACATCCTTGTTTTAGGCCGCTTGTTATTTCGAAATCTCCTGACTCTTCATTATTTGTTCTTACCCTATTTTTTATTGTGTCGTACATACTTTTTATCACTTAAGTTATTTCACAGTCTACTCCACATCTTTGTAGGCTTTCCCATACATCCTCTCATCTTACTCTATTGAATGCCTTTTCTAAGTTGATGAAAGCTATATGTAATTCTTTATTTTCACTTATGCACTTCTCTATACTCTGTCTTAATATAAATATGGGGTCCTGTGTAGTCCTGCCTTTTCTAAAGCCATATTGTTATTCTTCGAGAGAGTTTTCTAACTGGTCTTATATTCTTGTTTCTATTATTCTAGCGAGTACTTTGGCTGGTAGACTCATTATGCCTCTATAGTTTTGGTACTCTCTTACGTCTCCTTTTTTATGAGTTGGCAGGATAATACCAGTGTTCCATTCCTTGGGTACTCTCTTTTCTTTTACGATCTGATTTAATAACTTGATGAAATCTGTTCTTCCCTTATCCCCTAGACTCTTCAGCATTTCCGGTGTGATTTCATCGACTTCAGCAGCTTTACCGGTCTTCAATTTCGCTATGGCCTCATTGACCTCATCTTCAGAAATAGTTAATTCTGCAGGCCCTCTTCTCTCATTTCGGTTACCTATGCCTTTGTGTTATCTGATTCTGCTATTTCATCTGTTATTATATTTCCATTTTTGTCCTTCATATTTCTCATGCTATAGTCTTTCTTCGTTCTTAGTTGTTTCACTGGTCCGTAAAATATTTTCAGATTGTCTCTGAAATTGTCCTTCATATTCTGTCAGAAATTTCTCCAAGACTTTTGCTTCGCTTCTTTTACTGTGGTTTTGGCTAGTTTCCTTATATCCTTGTACCTTTCGTAGTCCTCTATTGTATTTGTACTCCATAGCTTTTTCTTCTCCTTAACGTTTTTCTGTATCTCTGTTGTCCACCAATTTGTTTTTTTCATATAGTTGTTCCCTGTTTTTATTTTTCCGCAACTTTCTTCTGCTGCAGTATTGTTTTTTTTAATCTTTGCCAGTGATCCTCCATGTCTGTCTCGACTCCATTCTGTCCCTTTAGTATTTTCCTAAGGATTTCTTCGTACTTATTTCTATGCGTTTCCTCTTTAAGTTTATAACTTTTTATTTTCTTTTTTATTTTCTTTCTTCTATGGTCCTCTTTTTCTTCCTGGTTTGTTATTAGTTTCATTCTGACAAGGTAATGGTCACTGCCAATTTCTCCTTTTCTTGATACTTTTACATCTTTTACATATTTCCAGTACCTTTTACGTACCAGGAAATAGTCAATTATGGACTTTTCCTTTCTACTTGGTTCTTCTCTAGCGAACTTATGAATGTCCTTGTGTTTGAATTTTGTGTTTGTTATTATTAGATCATTTTCCGTGTACATTTCTATAATTCTTTCTCCGTTATTATTCTTTATTGCCTCTCCTTCACTACCCATTATTCTTTCGTATCCTTTGTTGTTATTTCCTACACGTCCATTTAGGCCTCCCACGATTATGAGGTTTTCATTTGCATCTCTTTTTGCAGCTTTCCAGCTTTTTTATCCTTACTCGCGTCTTCTTGTACCCCATATGTAATGATTATTGTCTAAGTGCTCTCCCTCTTTGCCTCCATATCGATTACCAGAATTCTTTCGTTTACATATTTCTCTTTTGTCACGTTTTTCAACCAGCTTGGCGCTATTATCAATCCCACTCCCTTTGCTGCTCTTTCTGTTTCTTCTACTCCAGACCAAAATAGCCAATATCCCTTATGAATTTTCTTCAACCCCCTTCCTATTTTGAAAACTGCAAAATAAAATTATCTAAAAAATGCATTATCTTTTTACACTTTACGTTAGCTAAAACTACAAACACACATAACACGTCCAGTAGAAATCAGTTGGTTATATTTTGCATTGCGGTCACTTAACCGAAAATCAATCACGAAAACAAACATTCATATCGTCCGAGAGAAAAAATAAAATATAGCTTTGCTGTTGTTTACGTAATTACGGAGATAAGTTCACAATAAATAATCTATATTTGCATATTTTTATAAAAACAGAATATGTAATATTCTTATGTTTAAAAATTAAGTGACTGATTTAATAAAATACAAATTTTATTCATCTAGATCTATGTACTTCCCTTCAAAGTAATTTCTTTCTACTGCAATACTGTAATGTTTTTTTTTTCAATCTTTAAAACGCTATTTTCAGTATTCCGTACGGAACACTTGTAAGATCACTTCAATATCTGTCTGTCTGTCGGTCTGTTACACCCGATTTCCTCCGAAACTATTTGAGACAGAAAGTTGAAATTTGGCACCAATATAGTAAAAAAATGGCCTCATCAGAGCCGTGTTATCTTGAAAGTTATACTTTGGCTCAAGGAGTTAATTTTGGGAGGTGGAAGTGAAAAAAAAAATTACCAGGTCATCGAGTGGGGTGTCAAAAGAAAGCTTGTTAAAATACGAGTTCAAAAATATATATAATGTAATAGTTGTGCACACTTTTCTTTGTATTATTTTTAAAAATTTGCGAAAAATTGCTGTCCTCCCCTCTTATCTCGAAAAGTACCGATCAAAAATTTTAGAAAAATTCTAGAATAATCTCCACAGGGTGTAGTTTGAACGAAAATTATCACAAGTGCATTAACTTTAATAATGTATCTGGTATATAAAGAAAACAAAAATTTCAAGTTCATCAATTTTCAGTAAAGGTCGGAAAAAACTTTGTTGTAAACTCATTTGAAGTGTGTTTTGTGAAGTCATTTTATACCTCCGTAATACAAACATAAAAATGTTTTAAAAGCAATCAACGTACGGAACACTAATTGCGCAAGTTCATCTTGCACTTGGGAGGTATTGCCTTCAACGCGGCCAGCAAGTTATCTTTTATGAGTTCTATAAATTCAAAGCGGTATCCACGAAGTGCTAATGTCAGCTTGGGAACAAGAAAATGTAACACGGTGCCATATCTGGTGAATACGGTGGTTGGGAAATGGTTACTGTTTCACTTTAACTTAAAAAGTTAAGAATAATTATTGCATTGTGAAATGGTACGTTATCGTGATGTAAAATCAATGAATTATTCTGCTATAATTTAATCCATTTTAGGAATTGACTACGGTAAACGACATATAATTCTTAAGTAATACTCCTTATTCACTGGTTGGATAAAGAACTGTTTGTTCCTAGGGAACACATACTTTAACAATAACGCGGATATCTTTTAAAAAATAGTTTATTTTTAAACATAGTATTGCCGATATCAGTTTAGAGCTGCACCTAAAAAATACTACAAATCGATTAAACGATAAATATAAAACTTGTCAAATCAATCGTCTACTTTACTTATGGAACTATTGTGAATGAACTGGAATGGTTCAGGTAACAATCGTAAACAAATAGGATTACCATACATCGATATTAAAATGCTTATATTTCTTTAACTTACGAACCGATTTCGATCAGATTAAATGGGTTATAAACTGCATTTTTTCATATACTTTCAACAGTGCTTCAAAACGTAAGTAAAATATAGCACTGCTGAAATATTTCAAAGGTTCTACCTACTATTTTTTGTTCATTTTTGTTTCTACTTCTCGCTTTTCCTTCCTACTGTTAAGCAGATCCAAAACTTTTGCACAAAAACATTCGAATGGCTATTGTAATTGATGACCATTTGCGTACTGAACATGTCAATCCCGAAAATGTGGAAGAAGGCACGGGTGTTTGCACTGTTGAAGCCCAGCAAGGAAGCAAACTGCCTCAGAAACTTCCGTTCGGTGTCCTTGCTGTGTCAAAGTTTCAAGATCCTGGACCATCTTATACTTAACCGTATAAGAACTGTGGAAGAAAAATTCATACATCAACAGGCTGGCTTCAGACCTAGAAAATCAGGCAGTGGCCAGGTCACGCACATCATATAATATGTTGAGGACGGTTTCGAGCAGAAAAGGATCACTTTCATCGACCTAACAGCCGCCTTAGATACCGTGAATCACAAAAGACTTCTAAAGAAAATATACGACCTTACGAGAAATTACCAGCTTATGTCGTTGATTGGTACTTTACTCCACAACAGAAGGTTTAGCGTCTACCTCCAAGGAAGGATCACCAGATGGAGGGATTAAAGGAATGACCTGCTCCAAGGAAACGTCCTGTTACCGCTTCTCTACAATGTTTACCTAAACGACGAGCCAGTGTCGAACCTTACAAAAAACTTTATCTTTGCCGATGAATTAGCAATGGCTGCCCAGAGCAATAGTGTCAGAGAGGTTAAGGCAAAGCTCATACAGGGAAGTCGCTGCGGACGCAGAAAGAACAAAACAGGAATAAGACCCAAGCCATCTAATTTATGGACACCTATCACCACCGTAGTGACTTAGATCCACAAGAAGTTTCATGAAAAGAACGACAATCCTGGAGAAAACGCCGGAAGCTAGCAAAGTAAAGAAATCAACTAAATCACCAATCTTTTCAGGCCAAGATCTACCACCAAGCACCGAACAGCTCTGGGCAATGTAAAAAAAAAACTTAACAGAATATGCCATGATGCAGGACAAAATTGCAAAAATGGGAGCTGCTACCAGTTGAGGTAGACGTCCTGTGCGTGTACGGTGCTGTTCAGAGTCCACATCATCTTTTGAATGAGAAAGCTGTATCTGCTTCAAATCACTGGAAATAGTGTAAGTTTCCTATTATTATTACTTCTGACTTCTATAATTGAAATTAGAAAATGACATTACATTCATCATTTCACCAACATTCAGAAAATAAGAAATATAAAAAACAAATTTTATGTAAAACATTGACATTGATTTATGTCCAAAATCAAATATTTATGTACCCTCTCACGCCGTGCTTGAAACAGATTTTAATGACTTCGGCGACTACTCCAAATTTTCCGACGGTAATCGATTAGTGTAGTAATACGGAGCATGTGTGAACAATTTTAAAATTTTTGCCTAGCGCTTTTGAAATGTGCATTTAAAAATTAAAAATGGAAAATTTCGAAATAAATTTTCTACATTAATAACGGTCATTGAATTTATTTAAAAGATATTTACATCATATTTGTATGATATTATTGCAACTGTCTATAATA
Source organism: Pachyrhynchus sulphureomaculatus (assembly GCA_019049505.1). Lineage (NCBI taxonomy): Eukaryota > Metazoa > Arthropoda > Insecta > Coleoptera > Curculionidae > Pachyrhynchus > Pachyrhynchus sulphureomaculatus. Next base: position 88,538,095 of record CM032447.1, on the reverse strand, counting down.
GTATACATGAAAACCATTAATTTGAGACGTGGTACGTTGATACTATGAAACCAAAATTATGGTAATTTTAAGATTTTTTAAATTTTCAGATCAAAAATCAAAGTTAATTTCATTGTATAAATGTGCATGTGATAGATATATGATAGATTTTAGGTGGGTTGTAGAAAATAACATAACAGTTGTCCATTTCTTTGCTTTAGCATAACCTTAGATAATCCGAGTTCGTTGGCCGTGATGTTTTGTGTTCGTTCATACGAGATACCTATAATCTACGGTCTTTCCATATGAGATCACACACTTTGTCGATGTTTTCTTCAGTCGTAGACGTCCTGGGCCGGCCGAAGCGAGGGTCATCTTCGATGCTCTGTCGCTTACGTTTAAATTCTGCAACCCCTTTTTTCACAGTGGTAAATGACGGAGCAGATTCCCCTAGTGTTTTTTCATATTATCGTGGATCTTCTTTGGTGTTAATCATTTTTTAAACAGGTACTTGATGACCGCACGTTGTTCAATTTTTTCCATTTTTCCAAAAGCGCTGCACTTCGTCTCACTAAACTCGTTCTAACTTAAAAACCACAAATTCTACAGGAGCAAAATTTTACACTGTGACAACCAAAGAAAATATGAACTTATCGAGGGTACTATAATAAAAATATTATAATTATTTCTTAGTGAGGCTGCGAACTTTTGAATCCATCCTCGTAAAACCATTGACTTACATGATCATTCAATATTTAAAGCATTGCTTAGAAATACGAGGTCTCAAGAAGAAAAATTATGTGAAAGCAGTGTGTGATTTAGCGTGAAAACCAGGACATATTAATTTTTTAAATAGTGAATCTAGAGTGGAAACAAAAGAAATAGTTGTAAGGTATTGTCCAAAATATACTTTTGATGGATGAATTAATGTGGGGAATTCCTCATTTTTGCTGCCGCTCAAATAATTTCGAAAATTTGAAAAATATGTAAGTGATACTCTGCTTCCGAAAGAAAAAGAACATTTAGTAGGTGATTTATTAAAAACATTAAGACAAAAAAATTTCTTGACAAAAAACCACCGGAAGTAGCTATTTCTTGATCTCAAAAAAGAAGGAAGCCATTAAAGATTGTACTAATGATAAATCATATTATTATTTTGACGTAATCAGCAAAATTATATCTCGATGAGAAGACATGTTCATATTAGATTATGAAACTAGAAGTTAAACCCCTCAATATCATTTTTTCAAGATGATGTGGAACTAGTGGAAATTTAAAAAAATACTAAAAATGAGTTAAATTATCATTTTTGACCTGGAATTTTAAAAAATCTTAAAATGACGATAATTTTGGTTCCAGAGTACCAACAGATTTCTAAAACGTCTCAAATTAATGATTTTCACGTCTACTATTATAGCAGCAGACACATTACTGTAGAAAATTGTTTATTTCAAAATTTTTCATTTTTAAATTTTAAAAACTGCCGGAAAAAAATTTTAAAATTTTCACACATGCTCTCTGTTACTACACTAAGTGATTACCGTTGGAAAATTTGGAGTGGTCGCATTAAAACCTGTTTCAGGCACACCGTGCTTTATTTATACACAAGTATCGATCACATCTAAACGATAATTTAATTTAAATCGATCAGACCCAACAGTTTTATAATCCACGAAAAAAGTGATGACGTCTAACCTTCGTTGAATGCTATGAAAAGAGAAAACCGAGAACATAAAAAATCACGTTTTATTATTGAGGAATTAGAATACTTTATTTTAGGTCTTTCTAAATCAAAAAAAAAAAAAATAACAGACTTTTTATTAGAAAAGTTAACATATTTCGTTTGGAAAAAATATCCCAAAATTGAATAATGCCGTCAACCATTAAATTTCAAGGATGTTATGACAGCATTTTTTGATGGATTAACTCTGATGCTATAAGGTTCTTATTTGAAAGAGGATATGGTGTTCTTTGTTCTTTGAGATTCTTGGAGCCCGATACTGATATTCTCATCTTACTTTCCACCACTTGTTATGTGTATTTGCAAGCTGTAAGATATATATTCTAATTACACTGAGTAATTTCTCAAGAATGACCTTCCTGAGTCAATATCAAGATACAAGTGTTCAAAAGTACATCTACCTAAAAAAAATTTCTGTGAACTAGAATCAACTTATGATAGGCTTTTCAATTTATTCTTTACATGTGTGATAATAATAAGTAACAAAAGTTGTTTAAAAAAAGATGGACAAATAACAATTCTCACTTTTAATTACAATTCGAATTATGTAATATTTCAGGTTAAGACATCGTAAGGACAACATATTAAACCTTGTCTATTGATATCATATTGGAATATTTTTATTCTATTCCTGACGGTATAGTTCGATTCATTTTAATTATTATCTACCTTTTGTTTATTATTTTATGTAATTGACTCTATATTTTCCTAAATAATGCACAATTTTGCACTTATTTTAACTACTTACCTGTATCTACATAATTTCAGCACTAATGTAAACTTATTTCTCTTTTAACCCAGTTTTATTATTATCACTATTTTTTGTTATTTATTTTTACATTGCATGTTATGATCCCTACGCAACAGTCTTTATTTGCATTTAGTTAGATTTTATTTACGTGAATAAGATAGATTGCAGCCTGGGCCGCCGTCAGCATCTTTCAATTTTCGTTTTTCTTTTGACCTTCATATTGATGAGCAACTATCTGTACTTTACATTATAATATATTCTGTCTATTCCTTTATATTCTAATCTAAATAAATTATTAATTTTACAGTGATCCTGCAGATGGTATAGGAACCTTCTAGGCTCTGTTCAATTGAGAAATGCGTTTTATTCAATAAATCAGTTTTTCTTGCTCTCACAGTTTTCAAAGAAGTTTTCATAACGGATAGCTCTTTCAAAATTCTCGTGTTTAATATAGGCCCTATATTAAAACATATTTTCCAGTATCAGTTACTAGGCCATCAAGTGCCTCAAAACCTTTATTTGAAGGAATACTTCTATAGGTTTCAATTTTTAACACTTTTTAACAAATAAGCTATGTAGTGTTAGTTCCGTAAGTCGGCGTTTCATTGTTTATTTTTTATTAATTTATTACCTAGTTGTATTCAACCATTATTTTCCAATAACATTTACGTATTTTTACCAGTTGGTTAGTTATAAAACTAGGTAAAATGCTTTAATTCAGTAGTTTATATATATGCTTAGTTCAGATTATTTTCATGTAGTAGAGTATAGTTGATGTAGGAAATTTAATAATGATTTAGTTAGTGTTATGTGATGGAATCCGCGGTAGGCATTTACAGAGAGAGGGGGAGACAAGTCCGAATATATCTCACTCATAAATAACCTGAACTAACAAAAAAAGTGAAATTTGTTTATCTAGTACTTCTCTCGCAAACAAAAATTGTAAAATAAATATAGAATTAGACTCTTGTCACATTACTATACTCGATATTTTAAAGAACGAAATATAACCATGTCATAAAACATTATTCCAAAAATTAGAAATTACTTCGTCTTATCGTCTCCGAAACCATTGATTATTTGTGTTATTAAACACAGTTACGCACTTTCACTCTCTATTTGCAATATGTCTCGTTTCACCCCCTGTTCCTCAAGCGATCACTCTTAAAAATGTAGGTTCCTTCAATATGTAAGAGACTTAGCTTCTTGATAAAATATTTTCCATATCTTATTAAAATGGGCAGAATATTTTTTTTAAATTTTTTTATAATTTTCAACTCAAATATAATAAAATATCAATTTTAATTTTATAACTCGGATTCTTTAACTTCACCCTACTAAAATATCTTTTATAACGCTCCTAAGAATAGACTGAAAATATGAAACTTTCTGTCTATTGCACTTTGACTAGGATATCCGTTCTGAAAGCTGAGTAAAGAAATCTAGAAGGACTAGTTATTTGACTAAAACTTTATCTCAAAATGACTTCGTCAGATACAATAACAGTACAACATAAGTTAATACAAGGTGGACCATAAAAAATTCAGTTTTTAAAATAATTATATATAAAATAACCTGTCAAGTGCGAGTTGAACTTGCACAATTAGTGTTCCGTACGTTGATTGCTTTTAAAGATTTAAAAAAAAAAATGTTATGGAAGTATAAAATGATCAATGACTTCACACTCTAAATGAGTTTTCAACAAAGTTTGTTTCCGATCTTTACTGAAAACTGATGACCTTGAAATTTTTATTTTTTATATACCAGATAAATTATTAAAAGTAATGCACCAGTGATAACTTTCGTTCGATCTACACCCCATGGAGAATATTCCAGAAGTGTTTCAAAATTTTTTGATCAGTACTTTTTGAGGGGGAGAGACAGCGATTTTTCGCAATTTCTTAAAAATAATACACAGAAAAGTGTGCAAAATATTACATTATATATAATTTTTGAACTGGTGTTTTTACAAGCTTTCATTTGACACCCCATAAAAAATTTTTTTTCACTTCCGATTTCATCCCCCAAAACTAACCCCTTACGTCATAATTTAACTTTCAAAACTACGCGGCTCTGATAAGGCCATCAATTCCTATATTAGTACCAAATTTCAACTTTCTATGTTAAATAGTTTCGGAGAAAATCGGGTGTGACAGACGGACGGACCCAGAAGTGATCTTATGAGTGTTCCGAATGGAACACTACAAATAAATTGATAAATGAAAAAAAAACTTTCTTATATATCAAATTACAGTCCTTGGAAACTAAATCTTGTTATCTAAACCTGAACCTTTACGTTCCTAGCACTCTTCTAAGCGAGTGTTATAATAATTGTTCGCTGCTTGGTACGTCGTTTCAATGACCGCTGCGATTTCTTGCTGAGCATTATCTCTTAATTGCTCCATGAAGCAAAGATTTTCTGTAGATGGGTGTCAAATCCAAGCTACGTGGAGGCCAAATTATTTCACCATTTTTGAAAATAAGTTTATTGAAAATTTCTCAAATGACTTTCAAAGATGTATTTGAAGCATGGGATATGGTCTCATCCAACCGAAACCAGTTACAGACATAAAAATTTTAGATAGCAGGTGCGAAGTTTTTAGTGATTTTCATTTATTATTTACCAGTTGTTGTTCAGGTTCTATTATCGTCAAAGAAGTACGGATCTAATATTTTAGTTACTGACATTGTGACTGAAGAAATTACTTTATGGAAACGTAAAGGTTTTTGATTGATTTGATTTTGGATTTAACGATCTTTTAAAGAAGAATAAGTTGTAAGGAAATCCTAGGTACTACTTGACCGTTTGCGTTTTTAATTCCCGCGAATTGATGCTCGAACCCACTACACAGTTGCACTGCTTCTTGATATGTTTGGTCGCCCTGCTCGAGGTTTAAGTTAAGCCGAACCAGTTTCTCAAACTTCTGCACCCATTTTCTTACCTTTGTTTGTTAATTTATTTTTAATTAGTGTTAATTTTTGTATTTTTTCTTTGGTTTTTTGTATATCTTGTGTGTTTCTGTTTAGGTTCCGGCAATATTTTATATATTAACTAGCCGTGCCCGCGGCTCCGCTGGCGTGGACTTGATTCACTACTATCGTCACTGCTTATTCCTTATGTTACTTAACATAATTCCCATTATCTAGGCTTATCTCTGCTCATCTCCCATTATTTCTCCTTATCTCCCATTATCTAGGCTTATCTCGACTTATCTCGCAATATTTCTCCTTATCTCCAATTATTTCTCCTTATCTCCCATTATCGCCCATTATCTCATCATAACTCCCATTATCTAGACTTATCTCTGCTTATCTCCCATTATTTATACTTATCTCCCATTATCTCACCTTATCTCCCATTATCGAGACTTATCTCGACTTATCTCCCATTATTTCTCCTTATCTCCCATTATCTCACCTGATCTCCCATTATCTAGCCTTATATCGACTTATATAGAACAGACAGACGGAGAGACGTTGCGTCTATTATAGATTTTTTTTTGATAAATGTTAAGGATTAAAAAAAAAACACGTAAATCGGATAAGTGGTTCTCGAATGATAAGTACATTAATGGACAGATAGACAGACGTTGCGTTTTATATATATTATATAGATCATTATTAATATTATATAACCTGACCAGTGATAAGTGGTTCTCGAGTGATAAGCGCACTAACGGACAGACAGACAGAGAAACGTTGGATTTTATATATATTATATTCTTTGCTACATGATATTGTTCCATATTTAATGCTTTAGGCAATGTATTGCAAGAGAACCCGCTAGCGGCAAATTTTTCTCCGACTTGATTCACTATTATCGTCACTGCTTATTCCTTATGTTACCTAACGTAATAAAATATAGCCTATACCGTGGCCAGAGAACATATGTATGTTTTAAGAAAAAAAGCACGTAAATCGGATAAGTGGTTCTCCAGTGATAAGCGCACTAACGGAAGGACAGACAGACAGACAGAGAGACGTTACATTTTATATATATTATAGATATCATATTTATTTTATTAGATAGAGGGTAAATCTTGGATCTTAAACTTAATTTTAGTCAAGTATAAATTTGTTTATTTTGTTTTTATTATTATATTATTGTCTTATTTACATAGTTCTACTATCGTATAGATAGTTTCTAATTATATAGTGTATTTTTTATCCAGCAAACCTAGTTCTTACGAAATAAAACTTTCTTTAAGCTTGCGAGTAATAGTGGATGCAAAATTTGGCTTGCCCGATTCTAGCCGCATCGTTTTTACAATAATCTCACAAATAAAAGGAACGTCGGGTAAAACGCTTCTTAACGACTAAATTTCCAAGGACCAAGAATAAGATGTGTGCTCCGATCTTGTTCCTGCCCCGTGTTGCGTTCACGCAATAAATTCAACAAATAAGCAATTTTTGTGGGGTATCCTGTACAAAAAATCTTGATACGATAAATCTCAAAGTAGTAATCCATCAAAAAATATCCCTTGACCTGGATTTCTCAGGGATTACATCGTATTAAAACGTCTCTTACCTTCTGATGGGAATTCTATAGATATAATCCGAATAATCGCCTTACGATCGACCTTCATCTCGGAAAGCCATATATCACATAAATCAGTTTTTATTGCTCTCTACAAGACATTAAAAGAGTTTCATAGCTAGCAACTCTATCGAAAAATACGGATTTAATCTAAGTCAAGTTTTACGTGGCAGCAATTTCTGATATTAGTATTTAAAATTCATATTGGCCTGTAGATTCAGTAGCGCAGCCATTCTTTTATAGAATCATTGAATTTCTAATTTAAAAAGGCACTTAAAATATTATATACCGGGGCGGTTTTTTCGGTATCTACCTAGCCATTATGAAATTACTCTCGATGTTTTCAGTATTCTGACAAATTTAGTAATTCGTTGCGTTTTTCAGTTTTTACGATTTTTTTCTTTCGAAAAATAAGTGACAGTAATTTGAAGCATCACGCAGTGATAAAGCTTCTTCTAAGTTGGAAATGTGCAATCTTTGACACAGTGACCCTACTTAGTATATATCACCACTACACCAAATACTTTATTTTTGCACTCGACGCGCGTTTCGCTAAACATGTTAGCTTCATCAGGAGCGATGATTGACTAAACCTAAACTACAAATCTACCCTATTTATACTTACTCTTACCCTTGAATTACTCAGGCCGATCTAATGGCATAGCAAGGTCATCAGTTACAGTCAAATAACCACTAGAGGGGACTATAAGGAATAGGCCTTCTGTCTTTATTTAAACTATTTTTACATCTTATAATTTCCATATTTTCGTATGCGTTCAACAATCTCCCATCAGATAAATTTTTAATTAATCTCAGATTATCTAATCTTACAGTATGATCAAGGGCATGTCTGGCAGTGCTAGACTTTTCTGTTCTACTGTATTTTAAGTGTGCTAAATGTTCTGTAAATCGTGTTTTAATTGACCTTTTAGTTCGCACAACATACTTTTTGTCACAATCATTACAACTAATTTCATTAATTCCACTTTTCTCACAATTAGGAATCTTATCTTTGGGATTTCTTAATATATTCCTCAGATTGTCTAATGACTTATAGACTAAGGTGATGCCTACCTTATTAAATATCTTATTGAGTCTCTTGCTGTATTTCGAATTATATGGTATACTTGGTGTTATTTTCTTCGCGTGTAAAAAAGGTGGAATTTTGAATATTTAACCTGAACTTATGTCTATTTATTAGCTTGTTTAGTAAGTCATCGTCATAACCATTAACTCTAGTTATATTTCTAATACGATTTCTTTCGTTTTTAAATACTCTTTTCAGAAGAAAACTGACCAAACGATGAACTAAAAAATGTAACGAAGCTAATTTGTGTTGTTTGCAATGAAATGAATCATTAGGAATATATCTATTTGTTACTTTTAATCTATTATTATTTTTAATAATGAAAAATATCTAGAAAAGGCAGTTGTCCTTTGTTCTCAACTTCGTAAGTGAATTTAATGGAATCATACGGCTATTTAATTTGGAAACAAAGCCATCAATATTTGCTTTCTTTGTATCAAAAATCATGAAAATATCATCCACATACCTATACTATACCCTTAGGAAATATTCAAATTTTTGACTGGCTTTACAATATCTCGAAGAATTACGACGAAATTATTCATGAATACTTAACATTATCTAAACTTTGTATGGAACAAAATTATTTTCAATATAACAGTCAATTTTAGGTTCAGAAAGAAGGAACAGCTGTGGGTAATTGCTTGTCACCTTTCATAGCCAATTTATTCGTTAGAAACCGAAGCCAGTCAAGAATTTGAATATTTCCCAAGGGTATGGTATAGGTATGTGCATGATATTTTCGCGATTTTTGATACAAAGAAAGTAAATATTGATGAATTTGTTTCCAAATTAAATAGCCGGTATGATTCCATTAAATTCAGTTACGAAGTTGAGAACAAAGGACAACTGTTTTTTCTAGATATTTTAATTATTAAAAATAATAATAGATTAGAATTTGATATCTATAGGAAAAGACACAGTAATAGAGAGATATATTCCTAATGATTCGTTTCATTGCAAACAACACAAATTAGCCTCATTACATTTTTTAGTTCATCGTTTAGTCACTTTTTCCTCCGAATAGATTAAACTTTAATAACGAAAGGAATCGTATTAGAAATATAACTAGAGTTAATGGTTATGACGATGACTTAATAAACAAGCTAATAAATAGACATAAGTTCAGGTTAAATATTCAGAAATCCACCTTTTTTACACGCGAAGAAAATAACACCAAGTATGTCTCCGTACCATATAATCCGAATATAGCTAGGGACTCAATAGGGTATTTAATAAGGTAGGCCTCAGCTTAGTCTATAAGTCATCAGACAATCTGAGGAATATCTTAGGAAATTCCAAAGATAAGATTCCTAATTGTGAGAAAAGTGGAATTTATGAAATTAGTTGTAATGATTGTGACAAAAAGTATGTTGTGCAAAATAAAAGGTCAATTAAAACACGATTTACAGAACATTTAGCACACTTAAAATACAGTAGAACAGAAAAGTCTAGCATTGCCGAACATGCTCTTGAAGCTGATCATATTGTAACATTAGATAATCTAAGATTAATTAAAAATGTATCTGATAGGAGATTGTTGAATGCATACGAAAGTATGGATATTATAAAAAGTAAAAGTAGTATAAATAAAGACAGAGAGCCTATTCCTTATAGTACCCTCTATTAGTTACTTGACCGCAATTGATGGCCTTGCCTATGCCATTAGTTCCGCCTGAGTAATTCAAGCATTAGGCTAAGTATAAATAGGGTAAATTTGTAGTTTAGCTTTAGCCAATCATCGCTCCTGATGAGGCTAACATGGTTAGCGAAACGCGCGTCGAGTGCAAAAATAAAGTGTTTGGTGTAGTGGTGATATATACTGAGGAGTAATAAAGTTTCTTATTAAAGAGGGAGATGGCTTTAAGTCATTTATGAAAGAATGTGTCAGATGTAGGGCCCATCTTATTTTTAACTAAAATTTTCGTATAAACAATTTCGATTGGGTCAATACTTAATTTAGAATGATCCCAGATCAGGAAGAACGGTTAAGGTGAGAACTATGAAAACCATTAGATATCGTTAAGGATTTGCTGCTGTCAGATCGATGAATGAAGATCCCAATGCCTGCTAAAGAAGCTGGAGTATTCGAAACTGCAGTTTTCAAGAAGATTTAGGAATGAAAAATGTACCTGAAACCGGCGGAGAAAAAAATTTTTTCTCACGAATTGTTACAGGTGACGAGACTTGGGTGTTTTATGATTCTTCCGCGAAGCAGCTATCAATGCAATGGTTTCATTAATGCTCTCCACTTCTCAAGAAAGCAAAAACTCAGTCGTCTGGAAAGTCGATGGTGATCGTCCGTAAATACATGGAGATACAAAACTTTGCAGGGTTCACATAGCTCGCACATTTTAAACTATAAGGGAAAGGTGTGGATGCGTCGAATTACAACATCCACCTTACAGCCCTAATTTGGGTGGGGGACCTGCTACTTTTTTTGGTTAAACATCTGCGGAAAGATTTTAGACGCCAATAATTTTTCTGTGGCGATAAGTTTAAAGTCGCTGTAACATCGTTCTTTGAGGCGCAAACAAAAGTATTTCGTTGGATGGTATAAAAGTGTTTGAGAAACGCTGAACTAAGTGTATTAGTGTCGTCGGTAATTGTGTCGAGAAATAAATAGTTTTTTAACCTTTGCGTGTTTGCCTTCATAGCTAGGTAGATAAGTTAAAAAAAATCTCGTATACGGTATTTCGCAAATTGAATAAATTGAGATAAGAGATACAAAACTACTAAATGGAAAAGATTTTGGAGCACTGGATGTTAAATTTAAAAAAATTAAAATTTTATTTAGCTTATTTTCATTGTTATAGAAGAAATTAGTACGTTCTATAGGCACTTTTATAAGGTCTTTTAGACGTAGACAGCATATTTACTTTTCTTGCAAAGGTAACTACTGCATTCGTGAAAAAATCATATTCCAAGATTTTTATATCTTTTCCTAGATTACAAATACGTGGTAAAGTTATTCATCCAATACTTTCCTTGACAATACCAGCTGTAAAGTCAATATATTTTTCTGGGCGTCACTATATAATAATAATTTTCAGACTTAGTTGATGCCAAAAACCCTGAAAAGGACTTATAATACAATATATTCGAAGCAACCCCTCTAACCTCCACTACCTCTTTAGCCTGTTATACGTATAACTGTAAATAATATTGTTTATAATTTGTTGATTATTTTAACCCAAAACCAGGAAAATTCCTGGAAACTATAAATTTTTTTATAAAATAATCCATTTCTAAGTGGAGCAAATGAATTGAGGAAAGAAAAAAAAACAAATTGTTTTCCACTAATTTAATCAAAATAGAAAATAATTCACAGTAACTCAGCGGTCCATTACCATGATACGGCGCAATGTGTCCAGAGATGGATCGACAGATGAGAGAACAGTGGTCACTGCTGGAATAAGGACTTTGTTCACTTTTAGTAGTTGATACAGATTTTGATTACTGGATTCTAACCCTAACGATCGAGCTACCTATCGATAATCATTTGTAACAATTCCTCTGTCAGTTTATGGTTTTAAAGACTCTCTGACGGAACGCAGGTGTGCCTTTGAATTTTAGATTTTTACAAGCCAAAGATACAATCTGTTGTATCTGCTGCGATGTTCAGCCATTACTACAGTAAGTACTGTGAGTTTTGTTCTTTGGTTTATTAATCCTAGCTCGGCTAATGAGCCAAGATACGGCGAAACGCGTCCCGAGATAAATTGGCAGATCAGAGAATAGTGGTCACTGCTAAAATATGAACTTAGCTTATTTTTACCGCTTGATAGGAATTCTGAATATAATTACTTATATATGTTTCAATAGTAGTAAACTATTGTCTTCAACAAGTTACTTAATACAACAATAATACCTCCGTGGACGATTGAGCCAGTGTGAGAAGAAAAATTAAAACACTCAACACAAAAATTCATTTTTGAAATCTAAATAAAAAAAAAATACTGAATATCATAAAGAAAGAAAAAGCAAAATTGAAAAATGTGTTATTCAAGACAATTTAATTTACGTGTACTTAGGACATCACAATTTTAATTATATTTATATTACGTTTATGTTCAAGTAAAAGAACATAAACAAAATATAACATTTAGAAGATCCATATTAAAACATGAGCACAAATAATATCAGTAAAATAAAGAAAATATACAAATTTACAAGTAAAATCATTCCACCTAGCCAGAAAGCAGTAGGAAAAGAAATTATATAAGAATTAAAATTCCCAAAACATTAAATCTTTAATTTCTATATATTCATGTATTTTATAATATTTTAGAATGAGAAGATTTTTAATTTCATTACTTGTCATTATATCACACCAAAAAGTCTAAAACATGTATATAACATATAGCATATTGGGGCTCTTGTGATTTTTTCTAGTTAGTTACTAATTTTCATGTGTAATCCATAGATATGACAGTTCCTGTCAGCAGAACAGCTAGATTTCTGGCTTAACGCGCAAATGTGCTCCGATCTGTAAACTTTTGGTTTTCTAACTCCCAAGATTTTTCACTGTCATCTATCAGATGAGTATCGAATTTTAATTGAAATTTTGCCCCTTATTCATGAGGCCAGAAATGTTTCCATCGTAGATGTAAAATATCTTAGAAATGATATTCATGAATATCAAAATGCATTAAAAGCCAGCAATTTCCACTAATTTTTAAAACGGTTGAAAACAATTTCTATTATAAATTATTTCATGGCATTTTAGTCGGTATTTATTTAATAAAAAATATATTACCTTCCTGGTTAAGAATTAATTTCTTCCCTAAACAGAGAAACTCTGCACAAAATATTACAAGCAAATTGTTGGCCGAAGGTATTTATTAAAGTAAATATTTATTTCACATAAAACTAATACCTAAAATATTTATTTCAACACAACCGACAATTATCAGAAAAAAGAGTAAACTACTATTACTAACAAAATAAATCGTAAGATTTATTCCTATACTAATTGTTAAAACAACTTAAGAACTCAGCATGTAATCTAAACATGACTATAAAATTTGTAACCAGCATTATCTAAAATACCAAACACTACCCAAATATAGCTCCATTTTCTCCAAAGTAGCTACATAAAATTTAAATTTAAATTGGTTGAACCTTTAGTGCAGCCCGTTATGACTGTTACTTGATACGTCTTTTAGAAGTTTTTTAATTGATATTGATTTAAGTTGAAAGCAAGAATGTCGTAAATCTTGAAAATACCACACAAACTTATTCAACATAGTTTAATATAAAACCTTAAGTTTTCACACAAGAACAGTGTCTTCGAGTGGTGGAACAAAACCAAAATAGCCTCAATGTTTCTGAGAACTTGGCTTCTCTCTAGTCTAAAAGCGGTTTAAATCCTGACCAATGTCACTTAATTACACGTTTTCGTACTAGTTTCTTAAGGAGTTTCTAGACCTTCAATATTTTTCGTTTCATAATGACAAAAATACGTATTGAATTCCTCTTAACAATTAGGAAGAGCGTAAGCTAATATGAGAACTATTAAATGGGGTTTCTAGTATATATTTGCAATTTTTGTAAACTTATTGATGTTGAAATTAATATTTAAACTGTGTAAATTTTATTTTTTTTTTAAATTTATTGTAAAGCCTTCTCTATTGACTAAAAAAAAATAATTAAAAATAAGTAATTTAAACTGAAAAAGTTTCTTGAAAATAAGTAGACGCGCTTTATCATTTATGAAAAAGTTTACACGTACAATTTTATAGATTGCAACATGTGATAACTTAAAAAACTAAACCAAAAAAATTCCAAAATAAGTCGAGATTCAACGAACTTGCAGATACGTTAGTACCCTATTGAAAGTTAGTAGCAATTCCTACTTTTTTTCTACGAGAGTTATAATATATAGGTCCCTCAATACTACGTAAAGCAGTCCGAGGAGGTTCTGGAGTATCAAGTTTACAATAGCAAATGTAATATACAAAAATTACTTTTTACCCCAAAAAATAACTTTTAATGGGCTTTAGAATCATCTTTCATTGAAAATGTTAGAAAAATTAATAAGATAAAAGTTTTTCTGATTAGAGTATGCAGAAGCATGATGCAACCGCAAACAGACCGATAATATCCGACCGAAAGGGGAGTACGTCGAGGGGGTACAATTTCACACAAATTGTTCACCTTAGCGCTGGAAGATGTGTTTAAAAATCTGAACTGGCATGACAAAGGAATTAACATAACACACAGATGTCGTACGACTCAACCACTTAAAGTTCGTAGATGACATTGTCATTATTAGCGAGACAGCAGAGGAACTTCAAATCATGTTGCAAGAACTCCATGAGGCTTCCTTACAGGTTGGACTAGAAATTAACGCAAATAAAACCAAAATAATAAGTCCCCAAGAGATAGATGTGACTGTTGCCAACCAATTGCTCGAAAATGTGCCCTCGTACATATATTTAGGACACAAGATCCAACTGGGAAAAGAGGACCAAGATGCGGAAATCTCAAGACGAAAAAGTCTTGGATAAGCAGCATTCGATAAATTGGGATATATAACGAAATCACCAGTCAGGAAAGTCTTTAATAGTTGTATAATGCCTGTTTTCACTTATGGTCTAGAAACTACAGAACTAACTCGCAAATCGGCTAACAAGTTCAAAATCATTTAAATAGCAATGGAAAGAACCATGTTTGGAATAAGCCCTAAAGTCCGAATTAGAAACCAAGATATCCGAGAAAGAACAAAAGTATCGGATGTATTGCAAAAATAGCAAGGCTCAACTGGCAATGGGTAGGCCATATTGCGCGACAAGATTCGAATAGATGGACTAATAAATTGTTCACATGGAGACCAAGAGAAGTATGGAATACCACAAAAGCGATGGCGAGACGACATTCGGAGGATTGCAGGAACGAACTGAACACCAGTTGCAAAAGTATTATTATTATGATTGTTTTTGTTTTTCTTTCTCACATTTGGTCAATGTGGTTCCATGTTTGGCTGACGGGCGCAAGCCAAGGCAGCACAAACGCATTACCATTGTGTATTAAGGAATGACCTCACAATGTTACATGTTTCAAAATCACTGACTTCTGAATGTTTTTGTGTATGTTTGTGTTGAGTCCTAATTGTGTGGTGTGAATGTTGTTGGTGTAAGGCCTGTGGTTGATATGACGAGAGGGACAATGATGACTTCTTCTTGTTTCCATAGCCTTTTTTCTTTTGCAAGGTCTGTGTCTATGTCAATTAGATAAGTGACTTTTCCTTTTTTGCACTGAAAACTAACATTGGGTCTATTGGCGGAGGCTGTTTTATCTGTATGGATACTGATGTCCCAGTAGAGCTTGTAATCTTTATTTTCAAGTATGGATGTTGGTGTGTATTTGTAGTAGGGATCTATGTTTTCTATGAGTTTGTTTGTTATGGCTAGTGCTTGGTGAACTACTTTTGCCGCTGAATCATATCTGGCTGTATATTCCGTACTGGCTAACATTTTACATCCACTTGTTATGTGCTCGATCGTCTCATTCCGCTGATGGCTCTTCCTGCATCTGTCTTCTGTAATAGTTGGGTCTTTAATGATATGCTTTTATGATATTATTATTACAGATAGAAGGGCATGGAAGGTTTTGCAAGAGGCCTAGATTCAGAAGTGGATAAACATAGGCTGAGAAAGACTGTATGCAGAAGAGGACACATTTTTTACTTTTTGTCTTAATTGCCAAACTAAAAAAGACATTATCATTGCATTAAAAGCTCTGATCTATGTTTTACATGGAACTAATGTAAAAAATAGTAAATGTTTCGAATCGTGAAGTTTCAATATAAGAGAAATTAATTAAAACTACTTTGACCCAGAAAAAAAATATTTTTTTTAAACTTAACAGGTTCACTTGCTTTGAAAAATGAGATTTTTCAATTAAGTTCTTTACTATTAATAATAAAAATGCAATATAATAATAATCCTAATAGTAATTCACATCGATAAACTGATTACCGACAACCTATTGATGTTTTTTTCGCTTAAACAGTCTATTTGACAAATTTCAGTATTCTTGTATACTTTAACTAATTATTATTAATTATCACTACATGGGTATCTGTCTCTTCTAAAAAATCAAAAATTAGAATTTAATTTTTTTTACGTTATCAAACTCCTTAAACACGAAAATCATAATAATAACTGCTAGTCTTCAATAATCGTAAATCAACCACAGAAGACTGGTTTAACAAATCCCCAGTTCTAGTCAAAAATACAGCTAGAACTTGACGGAAAATACAATATTACACTTCAACAAACATTTAAAAGTTTTTTCTCAATGGGAACGGGAAATAGAGAAGTAAAGTAGAGGTTAAGGAAGCCTAATAAATGCGTGTTTGACAAGCAATTGTGTGGTGGAATGAGGCCACTTGCAATCCTGCTTTTTAAAATATTATAATTCATAATATAATCAACTTCAATAAAAAGAAAATTTCAGTATTATATGACACAAGTATTACCATACTTGGACGTGAGGCAAGTATCAGATCAAAAGTATCAAATATTTTTTAGATGGAAATATTTTTTTGTCGTGTATGAATCTTGGAAAAATTATATAAAGGTGAACCGTTATGTTCAGGACACTCCGTTTGTTGGTGTGGTCGTTGAGATGGAAATGTAGTTAATCCTGAAACAAGATATCGGTAAATGTTGAAATCGTTCAAACATTGGATTAACCAACTTGAGAATCTGAGCAGTATCAGTTAGCTTTAATTTTTACACAAGCTGTTTCCTGTAGGTGTACAGTTTCATGGAAAATTATCTAAATGTCATGAAGATCAGTATAAAAACCCACTCTTAGCATAGCAATAAAATTCAAGTATTATATTTTCTATCAAAAGCAAAGCAAAATAAGACACAATGAAGTATATTTTCATGCATGCGTGCTGGCACAACATAAACCATATTTTAGCCATCTGTTTACGTTAAAGAATATACACAGTGTGTTATGAAAATCATTTAATTTATTACTTTGGTATAACTAAACTGAAAATTTGTGGTTTTTCACTATAAATACCAATAGTGTGGCGGTCCGTGTCTCCGTGGTGTAGTACCTTGCTTACGGTGCAGAAGGTCGAGGGTTCAATCCCGCAGGTCGGTATACCTATTTATTAAATTATTTAAGTCTATTTGGTCTGGCCACGTACATAGGTAGTAGTTGTTTGCAGAAATGCAATAACGTCCGAGGCAGCACTACCGCGTTGTCTAAAAGGTGCTGTAAAATACAGAAATGTATGTTTCGGCACCTGGACAATGTTGACGGGTATTACGACATCCTCGCCGGATATGAAAAAGGGTAAAATCCCTACTCAGGCGGGGAGGAGAACGATAAAAAAAAAGTTGTAGCAAATTAACATCAAAAACAATTGATGTCAATTTTGACGATATCTCGGATTGTTGCAATGTTTTCACGCAGTTTGTTATTATACTACAACAAATTGAGGGAATTCTACCTTTTCATGTTTAAAAAAGCCACTGCTCCTAAAGAAACAAAATGCATCTGAAGTTCAGGCCTGTAAAAGAAATGATTCACTAAAAGAAAAAATTTTTATTAGTTGAAAATTTCTACTACTTATTAAGTACATTTCTGTTAAAACATTAATTAATTAGGCCAACGGTGAAACATTTTTTTTTAATAATTTTACCATGTTTTTTGGTGTGCTGAGTCCGAAAATAATAATAAAAAAGTCGTATCATTCACCAATTTTTCACATTTTAATATTCAAAATGTGAAAAGTTTATTTTTTATCATTCGAATGTTATTAGGTGAGCAGTAAAATCAGAATTTTATAAGGTTGGCAGTAAAATCAAATGTTATTAGGTTGGCAGTTCCGATAAATATCACAGCTGATTTCTTCCAATTAATATAACCTCGCATTGCAATATTTAACCCACGTGCTTTAATTCACACTCAAAGTATGGCTAATCGTGGTTGTAAAAACTCTCTCAACACTTTTTGGGGTAGAAATCGGTAATCAAGAAAAATATTGGGCTCCTCACAAAGTATGTTATGTTTGTGTCAAGGATCTTAGGAAATGGTATAAGAAAGAAAAGAAAGCTTTTAGATTTGCAGTACCCATGGTACGGAGAGAGCAAGAAAATCAGTCAAATATTGTTATTTTTCAGCAGCGTTGATGTTTCTGGATATAACTCCAAAAATAAGAAAGTAATCGTCTATCCTAACTTTACTTCAAGGTAATCGGGCAATAGGACATCGACCGGGACTTCCTGTCCCTGAGCTACCTCTGTCTATTGATGACGTTTTACAGTCCAGTCCCGAATTTAATGAAAGTCGACCGGATGATGATGAGTTTCAATATTCTCTAAAAAATTTTAAATCACAGTTGTTTACACAAGCTGAGTTAAATCGTTTAGTGAAAAATTTGGGATTTGAGTAAGGAAAAAGCAGAAATGCTTGGTTTAGGCTGAAAGAAAAATATTTACTGAAATCTGGAACATCTATTGACCATTATAGAACAAGAGATCAACAGTTTGCTCAGTTTTTCAAGCAGGAAGAGGAAATGTAATCGATGTCATATTGTGAGAGAACTGTGGACGATACAACAAAACTGATACCAGATACGGTTTCAGCACCCAAAAATACATAACACTTAGATGTATTGGTTTAAAAAGTTTCCACAAATATTTTTTTGTTGGCCTGTGTTATCTTTTATTGTAGTTTCTTTACTAGGCAATGTAAAATAATACAAAATTTTGTTTTGCTCTACTGCAATGTAAAAAGTTTTAATATCGTCATGTCTGCATCTAGTGCGTATGTTAGGACTTAAATATACGATTGTTTTGAACGTTTGTTTTGATAAGATATTATATATTTCTTATACTGATTACAAAAACATAATTTAGTTTAGAAAAATATATCTCATTTCATTTGATGAGTTTTTAATATACTGTTTAGATTTAAATATTAGCGGGTTACTTAATACAGGCGAGTGTTGCAAAAAGCAACATTTTTTAGTGTTCCATACAGAACACTTATGGGATCATTTCGGTGTCTGTCTGTCACACCAGATTATCTCTGAAACTATTTGACATAGAAAGTTAAAATTTGGCACAAATATAGGAATTGATGGTCCAATCAGTGCCGTCTAGTTTCGAAAGTTAAATTTTGACTTAAGGGGTTAGCTTGTAGGTAACAAAAAAAAATTTCCAAGGTTATTGAGTCAAATAAAAGCTCGTGACAATAGGTGTTCAAAACTATTTATAATGTAATACTCGCGCAAACAAGTACTGATGAAAAAAATTTTAAATAATTCTGCAATATTCTCCACAAAGTGTAGATTGAGCGAAAATTATCACGAGCGCATTAGGTTTGATAATTTATCTAGTTTGTACTATTTGTCTTGACAATATGGTGCAATTGTTTTTCGTGGAAAGTTGTGAATTCAACCGGAACTAAGAGCTACGAAATATCAATACGTATTCGGTGCAATCAGTAATATCACGAACACTGGTGACCAACGGATAGGTCCTCCTCCAATGTGCCTTCTTTGTTGAGTTTGGCGACCACCATGGCAAATTCGTCTCTATTCTGTGCTATATGTATCAGGACGTTCCCGTCGGTGTTCTTAGCCATGATTTCTTCTTTCTACCCAAGCTTCGTCCTCCGTCTATTTTTCCTTCCAGTATGAATTGTATGAGTGTGTGACGCATTATGTTTCCATTGTAGGCTGTTCTCCTGATCTTAATTGTCTGGAATAGCCGTAGTGGAGCATTCATCCTGCTTAGGACTTCTGCTAGTCCAGCTGATTCTTAGCATTTCTCTGTATAGCCACATTTCGAACGCTTGGAGTTTTTTCTATGTCCTCCTGTTTAAGAGTCCATGCTTCGCACCCGTATTGACTATATGTACTTTAATGTTAGTAATCTTGCATGGATCGATAACCCAGGTCTGCAACAAAAGTGCTGTCTGGATGTTTTCAACTGATTTCTATGTATTTAGGTGTTCTGAAAACTAAAAAAATACTCAAAAAAGTCCAGAACGTCAGATTATTTTGCAAAACGCAACATTTTATTATAAAAAGGGCTTTTTTGGGCTAACTTGAAGTCATAAATAAATAGGTACAATTTTATTTTGATTACTGTTTTTAAATATATACAGGCCATAACTATCATTACTTTCTAAAAGAACGCCCTGTGTGAGCTAAATTAACAAACATAAACGTTGTAACCAGAACGTGCGCGCTACGATAGTGTAGAAAGTGGCGCGGTACAGTTACCTGTTAACTCGTCATTGTTTTATAGATCGATCTTGGTTCAATATAGTGCAATGTCATCTGTGCGGAAGTGTGTGAATTCGTCTGACAGTGTCTGTTATATTTGTGGCGAATATATGGTATTAAAGCAACAACTTAATATTACGGACTTTGTAAAAAAAGTATACTTCACGTATTTTGGCTTAAAACTTGGAGATCAGGATAAAGTTTGGGCGCCTCATAAAGTCTGCAAACGATGTGTTGAAGACCTTCGAAATTGGTTTAAGGGCAAGAAAAAAGCTTTCCGATATGCGATTCCTATGGTATGGCGCGAGCAAAAGAACCATAGTGATGATTGTTACTTTTGTTCGTGTAATGTGAAAGGGTATAATTCAAAATGGAAGCAGTCCATTTCATACCCCAATCTGCAATCAGCTATTCGTCCCATCCCTCATGGGACCGAAATACCAGTGCCCAAGGCCCCTGCTACCTTGGAAGAGATTCCAAGTTCTGACGAAGATGGTGCTGTACCTGAACCCGATGACAAGTCAAGTTTTCAATTTGAAGATGACAGCAGTCCGAAATTGTTTTCCCAGGGCGAGCTAAATGATTTGGTAAGAGACTTGAATCTTCCCAAAAACGCTGCTGAGTTGCTTGGATCAAGGCTCAAAAGCAGGAACTTACTTTTGCCGGGCGTGTCTTCCTCCTGGTTTAGATATCGTGAGAAGCAGTTCACTTCCTACTTTGCCCAAGAGGACGAGTTGGTTTATTGTACCAATATTGAAGGTTTGATGGATACATTTAAGATCTCATACGACCCAGCACAGTGGCGTATTTTCATAGATTCTTCAAAAAGAAGCCTTAAAGCAGTTCTGCTTCACAATGGCGGTTTCTATGCTTCCATTCCTGTCGGTCATTCCGTACACCTCAAGGAAACCTACAAGAACTTGGAATTGGTTCTTTGCAAATTAAAATATAAAGACCACGGTTGGCAAGTGTGCGGTGATTTAAAAATCTTGGGCATGTTGCTCGGACAACAATCTCGGTTTACCAAATTCCCTTGCTTTTTGTGTCTATGGGATAGTAGAGACCGAGCAAATCAGTGGACCAAAAAGTGTTGGCCTCCGAGGGAGCGTAAAGTTGACGAAAAGAACGTCCTGCATGAAACTTTGGTGCCTCCTCATAAAGTTCTTCTACCACCGCTTCACATAAAGCTGGGATTGATGAAGCAATTTGTAAAGTCACTTCCAAGAGATGGAAATTGCTTCAAATACTTAATATCAAAGTTTCCAGGCCTCTCGGAGGCAAAGTTGAAGGAAGGTGTTTTCGTTGGACCAGATATTAGACGGCTTTACGGCTGATCCACAATTCATCACAACCATGACGGATCCTCAAAGAGAAGGGTGGATTGCCTTTAAAGAGGTCATAGAGAAATTTTTAGGCAACAACAAAGACCCTAACTACAAACAAATCGTCAAAAGAATGTTAAAAGCATTTCAAGCTTTAGGTTGCCTAATGAGTTTAAAAGTACATTTTCTTCATTCCCACCTCGACTACTTTCCAGAAAATTTAGGAGATCTGAGTGAAGAGCAAGGTGAACGATTTCACCAAGATATTAAAGAGATGGAAAAAAGTTACTTGGGAAGATGGAGCGTCTCAATGATGGCAGACTACTGTTGGACGCTTCAGAGAGACCTTCCAAATGCTTCCTACAAGCGAAAATGTACCAAAAGGAGTCTCACTGGGAAAAATAAATGTGTTTAGTGCTTACCAATGAATGCATTTTAGATAAAAATATAAGTTTTGTTACGTAATTATAAATTTAAAAAAATTTTTTTAGTCTTTTATCTTTTGTTTTAAAATGATAACTTGTTTAACATAGATACCTACATTGTCAGAAAACGTGACGTTCTATAACAAAATGAAAGTCATTTTCGGATTCAGTACACCCAAAAACATAAGAATTACGCAAAAAAACCAAAACAGCTCTCAATTTTTTTTTTTTTTTGCAGACTTGTGTAATTTGAGGTGACACTAGAACTTTCGCATGTTGATGAAGCCCGGCTCTGGCTATCTCAATGCGCCTCCTAATCTCTTTTGAATTAGGAATAAAAATTTAAACAAATGTTTATAATCACCACTTATGTTTATTATTGCTGACAATTGTTTCGACACACTGTGTCTTCTTCTGGAGCACGATGTAGATTAACTAACAAAGTATGTTTCAGAATACATAGTTTACCTAATTACAAGTACTAATTTCATTAACAATATTTACCTTAATACCTAGAATAAGTTCAATAAAGGAGACCCTCCCCCATCTAATTGATCGTTGAGTAATAGTCCTGAGGATTTTTTCTGATTAATTTCTACCTGTTCTAAACAATCCAGTAATTTTCCTTTCTTTCCGTTACGCAAAATTTTGAAATCTTCATTGAATGTATGATTTTCCTCTGTTAAATGTTTGGCGTAATGAGATTTGTTATTTTTCATTCTAAAGCTATGTTTATGTTCGTTTATTCTTTTATAAAAAGGTCTGCCTGTTTGTCCTATATACGTTTTTTATTACAACTGCCACAGCATAATTCGTAAACCCCCGATTTATTTTCTTTTTTTGTTTTGCTTTTATTATTTTTTATATCGATATAATGTGTTATTTTACGGAAAATATATCGTGATTTCTAAAAAATTTTGAATTTTATTAGTTTTCCGGTATAGGTGAGTGTATGAAATTTTTCTTTGTTTAGTTGTTTGTACGGGTACACCAGTCCTATTGCTCTTTTAAATTGTTTTTTCATTAAAATATTATCTACGAAATCACTACTATATCCATTGTTTATACTAATTTGTTTTATAATATGTAATTCTTTCTGAAAATTTTCTTCCATTAATGGTGTATTTATTAGCCTATGGATGAAACTATTATAAGCCGAGATTTTATGTGTGAATGGGTGGTTAGAATTAGCGTGTATAGTTATATCTGAGTATGTTGGTTTATGGAAGATTTCAAAATCGTGTTTATTCATTTTGTTTGATATTTTTAAATCTAGGAAATTAATCGATTTATTTGTTTCAATTTCTGTTGTAAAAGTAATATTATTATAAAGTTAGTTAATAAAATCTAGAAAAAGTTTTAATTGTCGATCTGTGCCTGTAAAGCAAGTCAATATATCATCTACATACCGGTACCAATAAAAGGAATTTTTAAAAAAATGAGAATTACTGATTTGCTCTTCTAAATGGTCCATAAAAATTTCAGATAAAATTGGACTAAGAGGGTGTCCCATTATTAAACCTTTCTTACTTACGTAAATGTTATCGTTAAATTCAAAATAATTCTGATCGAAGCACAATGTTAAGATATCTAATACTTCTTGTTTAATTATTGGGTTAACATTATTTTTATTTAGTAATCTTTGGACCAAATTTATAGCGTCTGATGGTGGTATACTAGAAAAAAGATTTTGTACATCAAACGATATAAATCTGGAGTTACTTGGTATAATTAACGGATTAATTTTTGCTATCAATTCATTACTATTTTTAATACTATATTTAGGTGTGAATTTACAATATTTTGTCAAAACCTCAATCAATTTATTTGATAAAGAAAAAGCTGGCGCTGTTATGTATGAAACTACCGGACGAATTGGTGAGTTATTTTTATGTAATTTAATAAGAGAATATAGTTTTGGAGCTTGATGGTTCATCGAGACAAGTCTGAATTTTTCATTCTCTGTAAAAATGTCTTTTAGCACATCTTTAATTAATTTTTGGAAAGTTAGTGTTGGATCAAAGTTGATGGATTTGAATACATCTGGTTTTAGGAAATCTATTGTTTTTCAATGTAAATTTGTTTCTTTATAGCTATTACAGTTTTTCCTTTATCTGCTCTCGTAAAAATTATGTTATGTTCATTACTTTTGTTTTTTATTTTTTGTTAGCGATCTTATGTTCATTATGGAATTTACCTGGGAAAAATTCAAACTTTTCTGTGCGTAACATTTTAGTAATTATATGTTTATTCGTAACATCTAGTAAATTACTACTACAGGCTATTTCACATTCAGCACCTAAATATTTTCTAGTTTTAGTACAATCTTTGACTGGTAAATTATACTGGAAACCTCTTTCTAATAACTGAATTTTTTGATTATTAAAGTTAACATCTGTTAGGTTTGTGTTATTTCTTGTGTGTAATCTGGTTATTGACATTATATTTATTAAGTAACCTATTCAGTTTGGAAAGTTGCTTGATATATTTTTTTGTGTACTATTTCATTTATTTTATGTCTCGTACTTTTATCAAAAATATCGAATTCTATATTAGATAGTCTCCATGTTAATTCAGTATGAATTACCTTAAGGTATATGTTGTATGTATCCCTTTTGTAGTATTGAAGTTTTCTATCCTGGTACATCCATTTTTTCATACCATGTTGTTGAGCTAACTTCGCTGCTTGACTATTGTTTTTCGTCTTAAGTTTGATATAGTTGGGGAACACTTCATATTTAAAGCACTGACTTAAGAACTATATATTCTGTCTCTTTTGAATTATCTAACTGGGTGTTGACTTTTCTACCTAGGTATATGTAACTATGCACGTTTTGGATGATATCATCGTCGATGGCTATTTGAGTATTGTTCTGCGCATCTTCGCCTCGGCCAAAAACAAGAGTTTTAGTTTTCGTGCAGTTTATTTCTAATCCCAACCGGGCACTTCTGATTCTGACAGGATATTTATTAGAGTTTGTAAATCGTCCTCAGACTCTGCCAGAACCACGGTGTCATCTGCGTATCTTAGATTGTTGATTACACTTCCATTGATTTTGGCGCATTTTGAACATTCTTATAACGATGGGTTAATTTTGATGGATAGGTACCGAGGCAAAATAACTTTATGTTATTTGTTTAGAATTAAATATTTAGGTAGTAAATATTTGTTTAAAACTTTTACTAGAAAGATGTCTCACCTTTTATATAGTCTTGGTAATTCTTTTACTGAAGATGAATGTGTGGCTGAATTTCATAGATTACTTCAGCTATTACGGTACGGAACACTAATTATTCAAGTCAAACTTGCACTTAGTCATTTTTAGTGTTCCGTACGGAACACTTATAAGATGACTTTCTGTGTCTGTCTGTCTGTCCGTCTGTCTGTCTGTCACACCCGATTTTCTTTGAAACTATTTGTCATGGAAAGTTGAAATTTGGTAAAAATGTAGGAATTGATGGCCTCATCAGAGCCGTGTAGTTTTGAAAGTTAAATTTTGACTTAAGGGGTTAGTTTTGGGGGGTGAAATTGGAAGTGAAAACAAAATTTTTTTACTAGGTCATCGAGTGTGGTATCAAATGAAAGCTTGTGAAAACACGAGTAAAAATATATATATATATATATATATATATATATATATATATATATATATATATATATATATATATATATAATGTAATACTTGCACACACTTTTCTTTGTATTATTCATAAAAAAATCGCGAAAAATCTGTGCCCCCCCCCTTATCTTGAAAAGTACTGATCAAAAAATTTTGAAAAAATTCTGGAATATTCTCCACAGGGTGTAGATTGAACGAAAATTATTTATATATTAATAATTTATCTGGTACATAAAAAAAACAAAAATTTCTAGGTCGTCAGTTTTCAGTAGAGATTGAAAACAAACTTTGTTGAAAACTCATTTGGGGTGTGTTTTGTGAAGTCACTGATCATTTTATACCTCCGTAACAAAATTTTTTATTTTAAAAGCAATCAACATACGGCCACTAATTGCGCAATTTCAACTTGCACCTGGCCGGTTATTTTAATTTAAGAAGCGCAGTATTTAGTATTCCTATTCAGTGGAGATAGTTAAAATTTAGGTATTGTTGTAAGTCTAAGCTTTTTTATGAGAACTATTTACAAGAATACCTAAAAAAAAAATATTTCAGCATATTTAGAAACAGTTTCTGTTGTTTTTTAGTTGTCTTAGAAGAAGTAGTGAAGAAAAAAAAATATTAATAATTTTCTTTGAACTGTAAAGCAAAATTGTTACTAACTCACTTTTGCCTTTAAACCATTAACTGTTAGATAAAAGGAACAAAGATAAAATTTAGGTTTTCAGGATAATAGTGACGCGATATTTTCAGTTAAAATGGTTTAAAATTTTAATACTAAAGAGTATTTCCTACTTAGTTTCGCTGGTGGCAAGGCTTTAAATAAACTTCACTCTAAAGTTTTCTTACAAAGTTAGGTGACGTAAATTTTGTCCTGACTTGTTTTAACCAAAAGTTATAAATTTGGGTTAAACTTTTCCTATACTTTGCGCAGTTAAAAGCTAAATCCTGATTTCCCTTTAGACTATACTTTACGAAACTTTGTACTCCTTGGGAAAAAACTAAATATTCTGAGAGATTTTCATTTTGGTTTTACCATAAATTTTGATTTTTCAACAAGATAAATAAGGGAACTTAATTTTCTGGCAGTAATTTCTTCTCCCTGCTAAACATTAAAGGTAATATATTGTGAATGACTGTAAATGAAAAACGTAAATACCAACTAGCCACTAACATTGCATCTATGTCATGTTTTGAAAATAGCGCTTTTCACACGAATACAACGATTATATCTTATAGTAAGTGGATGAAAAATGCCTTTTACACGTGCTGGAGTAGGTAATATATACGTTTTCTAGAACTGTATCAAAGTACAAAGTGCTTTATAAAATGATTTAATTTTAAATTATTTATAGTAAAAAAAAAACTGATAAATGACAATTTTTTATCGCATATCAACCTAATTCACTAGGAAACTTATTTTTATATATCGGTAATATTATTGATCACTGCTTGGCAAGTCTTTCTGTGATGGCTGCCATTTTCTTACCAGAAATTTTCTTTTAATTCTTCCATGAAGTAAGGATTATGACTGTAAACTTTAGTTACATCTCTCTATAAGGAAAATTAACATCAACTCAGGGCTACTGAAAGCCAATTTTTGTTACTTTTTTTGGAAATCAATTTATTCGGAAAAAATTTCTCGAATAATTGGGGAAAAATCTGTTTGATCTACGTGAAGTTGCCCTAACTTGCTGAAACCAGGGTAATATCTTTCAAAATTTTGTAAAGCGGGTGTGAAGTAGTTGTCTGCCATCTCCATACGTTGCTACGAATCAACAGTTATTTTACGGCCTCTATGATCCTCAAAGAAGTACGGATCGATTATTTAACGTAACGACATTGCAGTTGTTAACGACCTTCTTGATGCATTTACAACACTTGGCCCAATTTTGAGGCGTCGCGAACTGATGCTCGAACGCTCTCCACGTTTGCACAGTTTGCTAACAGAGGTTTACTTAAAGTCGAACCTTCTGCATGCATTTCTTAATCAGTTGAATACTTCGCTTTATAAATGTAATCGAACGCGCAATAATAACAGATTTTTTGTTCCAGTGAAAGGCTTCAAAGCAATTTAATTTTAAAAAACCGAGGTTAGGCTCTGTGCTCCTTCACTTATTACGTTATATCTGGCTATTTTCACTTGTATAATCGATAATTTTCAGCTATATTTTATGGTAGTCTTGAAAAAAAAAAAAATATATTTTATATTATATATATATATATATATATATATATATATATATATATATATATATATATATATACATATATCTATATATATATATATATATTATATATATATATATATATATATATATATATATTTGGTAATTTATTTTTAGTTTTGCGATCTGTATATAACAAAATATATTTATGTAGACATAGTTATTTTTACGTTTCGGCAATATATTGCTTACTTACTTACTTAATTTCTGGGCCCGAACCTCATCGATGCCCTACAAAGCCAACCAATGTTTAGCCGCGGCTACGGCTTTGTCATTTGCGAGGTACAGGTCTTCAATTGTGCAATTTTCTTTAAGGTTAGGGCAATTCAATAGGTGTTGTTCAGTCTAAGATCCGCACACGCACAGGTCATCGTCAACTTGAAAGTTCCATCTTTTGAAATTTTCGCGGCAACGAGTAACCCCAGTCCGCATCTATTTAACGTCCTCCAAGTTGTATAATATTTATTATATCCAAGGGTAAGTTCTTCTTTAAGTTTAGGCGAGTTATTTTATGTTTTATTTTTCCACAGATTTACACGTTGAACATTTCCTTGGTTTCAATCTTGATGTGGCCGAAATGTGAGTGTATAAAGGATGCCTTGTATCAGACATTTGTTTTCTCCGCTCTTGCTCTGAAGCGACTTGTCACCTTATTTCAAGTGGAGCGAGGGTATATTTTATTCAGAGCGGTGGGACGTAGATAGCCTGTGACAATATTAATCGTTTCATTTAAGGTAGTGTCTACAAGTTTTGTATGAACAGAGTTACTCCCAACCGATGCTGATATTTCCCAGCAGAAAAACTGAGAGCGATAGCAGAAATTTGCAAAACCGAGGGATTTGCTCCCCATTTCGTGCCGTTGAGTTTACATGTAATACTATTTCTGGTATGGATCTTGACCTTAGTGTTCTGGCAATATTTTGTAAAAGAAAGTGTGCGGTCTGGAGTTTCGACCAACTATTTTAGAAACTTACATGTCTCCTCAAATGTTTCCCCATGTCATCTTTAATTTGCATCTGTGCATCTCAAGTTTTGTACATCTGCACAGACTTGAGTTTTATTGGGTTTTAGTTTTAGTTGGTTTTTCTCATAATACGCTGCCAAACCTTCCAGGACCATGGGAAGTTTGCTTTCAACGACCTCAAAAGATTCTCGTTGGGCTGCTACTGCAGTATTGTTAGCGTATATAAAGTTACGTGTTAATGTGTGAATTCGCATATTAGATGTGCAGAATTGGAGCAAGTATGCTACCCTACGGAAGTCCGTTTCTTTGTTCTCACCACAGGCTGTTCTTATTATTGAGGTTTACAAAGAATTTTCTGTTTTCTAAAACACTCCTTATGATGCATGTCAACTCGAAATCTTTTGTGGTTTGGTAGACCTTATGAATTGTCTGTTGGTTTACCATGTTGTGTGAGGCAGATGGATCCAGGAGGGCTGCTTTTATTATCTGATTGCGCTCAAACTCGGCCTCTATATGCTGCGTCAAATTAAGAACTTGACCAGTACATGATCTTTCAGGTATGAAGCCTGCCTGTTTTGGTATAAGTTTTTGATCATTCTGTTCAGGACCATTTTCTGCAGAATCTCACATAAATAGAACACAAGTGATACTGGACAAAAACTATTTGGGTTTGGTGGATCTTTTTCCGCTTGGAGTAATGCCACAACAAGTTGGGTTGAGGTATGACAGGGTCATTGCTTAGGTTGTTGAGAAGTTTCCAAGCTCGGCGAATATTTTGTTTCGCATCAAGGTCGCTAAATAGATTGCACCATCTCTCGGTTCTAATCTTCGAGACAGCTTGAAGTACCGCTTCGCCGGCTTGGAGAGTATCCTCGCTAAAAGGATCTTCACTATACAGATCTGTGTACCTTTCCACTAGTTGCTTACTCTCATCTGTTAAGCCTGAAATCTGGTTTGTTCTATAGCCCTTTGGGACTTATTTCCTAGATAATGTTATTACTAGGTTTACAAATGCGTGGTAGTTCGTAACATCGTGGAGAATTTGATAACTTCTTCATCAAGGCTAGCGGTAAAACCAATCCAATCTGCTTTTGCAACATTGAATGAGCTTTTAAGGGGCACTGAATTCAGCCTGATCGCAGTCAAGGCAGAGCAGGTTATGGGTAGCTGTTGAGTTTTTGGGGGGGATTCACCCACTAGTTTGTGTGTTACTCCGGCGATTTGTTCACTGATAAATATGTTGTCGGAGTTATAGTCGTTTTTTTCAAGGGCCCTGTTGAAGCTAGATGGCAGTTTTGGATCACATATCAGCCTCAAACAGGATCCGTCAGCCCAGGATTCCACGAAAATCCCGTTTTCTTCGGTTTCCTTATAGCTCCATTATATACTATGGCAATTAAAGTCGCCAAGTATAATTTTAAAATTTTAGGATTGAAAGTTGACAGGTTCCTTAAACTAAAAGGGCTCTTTTGGAGGCTGGTATACGGATGTAACTGTTAAGGACTGGAGTTCGACCACAATTATTTCAAGGTTGTTTTTATCTGTAAAATGTATCGAACAAATCTTCAAACATGGTTTTGCGAAGACGGAGCTGCCATATTGTTCGTGTGGCCTCTCTAAAATAAGATGCATGCCCTCAGTACTTGGTCTGCAATTGTTAGAATTACGATGCGTTTCCTATATTACCAAAATATCGCATGAGTCTTCCCACACAATTCAGACAGCAGCACCTCTTTGTCCCGGGAGAATCCTTCTATATTAACTGAAAATGTCACACCCGTGGTCTTTGATAAAAGCCGAGACATAATGTATAAAACAATGATTCAATGATACTTCGTGCTTAATTAGTGAATATAGTAACAAATCATGAATACTTTTTCTTACCTTGAACAAATTCTTGGGGAGACCAAATTAAAACGAAAGGTTACATTTGTATGTTGTACATCTGAGGCGGTTGGGGCACCGAACGCAGCTGTCGTCGTTTTGGATTTTGGGAAAGAATAGGATGTGAAATCTATGAGATGTTGTTTTGTTTTATTGTTTTCATTTAAAAAGGTATACGTTTCTATTGTAAGTTACAATAGATTTTACTAAGTTATTTGGTATCTGTTTCTGCATTAATTGTGTTTTTTATTTTTTTTGAATTTCTATCGTTTCCAAAATTTCTCACTGGTAAAAAGAATTAAAAAAAAACACTTGATGCGGATACTAAACAACTCAGCGAAATATATTACAACTGCCACTTTCCAATAGAAGCAGCAATACTGCAAGTCTGAAAATATTTTATGTCCGCTAACATAAACAACCAAAATTTCGAATTGATATGTTTAGTGGATCTCCAGAAAAGCCTAATAGGCCATCCGCCGTAGATTACCTATAATCAAACATATAAAAGGTTGTAGGTATCGTGTCGATTATAATATTCTTATCATTTGGTAAAACATAATCAATACCATCTAGGCTTTGCCATGTCCATCATCTATGTTCTGGTTTTTGAAAAAATGTATTCATAACATACAAGTTATTTTCATTTACAAAATTTGATAATATTTCTCTCTCTGCTGTTCCTCGTACCCAAACCAAACTTCCCCGAACACTCTTCTCATTTGTATTCGCTGGTTTTCTTATTTTGGCATTGAAGTCACCGATTATTAAGATATATATTGTTTTATGGTGCAACAATGCTTTGTTAATATCTTTGTAGAATTGGTCAATTTCTTGTTCCCCGCTGTCTGATGTCGGCGCATATACCCGAATGATCTTACATTTGCATCTTCTGTTCAGCTGTATGTCTACTGAAATCACTCTTTCCGATATTGCTTGGAACTGAACAACATTTTCTGCTATTCTTCTGTATATAAGAAGGCCGACTCCTCCAATTATCTTAATTTCGTTGCCTCTATAGAAGAATTTCTGGCCACTTTTTAAGATGATACAAGACTCTCCTGTTCTTTTTACTTCCGCCAAGCCCAACCATTTTATGTTTTTTAGTTCTTCTTCCAATTCAATCATTTTTCTTCGTATCCTAAAGTTCTGGTGTTTTAGGGTGCTACGTACCATTCTGTCCTTTTGGGTTGTTTATGTGCTGTGGGTAGTATGGTATATCACTTTATTTTATTATCGAATTTTTGGCCCCTCCAGAATCCATGGGACTGACTGTTAGAGCAGTGCGAGATTCTGAGTTTTCCTTACTCGCCTGAGGTACTGCATTTTGAAATTTTGACGTATTGATTTTTCATACTGGGGTTTTTAGCCATTTCCTTGTCGCGCCGGCCAAACATATGGACAAGGGGTAAAGAACTGGAAGGATGGTATGTGGTGAAGGATTAATGTTTTTTAGGACCTAATATCCCCCATATTAGGAGGTGGAAGGAGGAGGCAGGGTCGCATCCCTGAAGTATATCTGTCCTCTGCAGTATATATATATATATATATATATATATATATATATATATATATATATATATATATATATATATAGATATTCTATCCCGCCCCCGTGGGGGGGCGGGATAGAATATCTCCCCCGGTATGTTCTGCCTGTCGTAGGAGGCGACTTAAAGAACACTCTAGATGGTAGATGCCCAGATCCCACCAGCATCGCCCGGGTGTGATGCCATCGCATCGGCTTAGGCTGCGTGAAGTTGCTTAACGTTTCGTGGCTGTGCCGATGTCCCGGTCTGTGGGACCAAATAGCATGATGAGGCACCTGGATACAAAAAATTCCGGAGGTAAAATAGTCCCCCGTTCGGATCTCCGGGTGGGGGCTGGTTCAGGGGCGTCGTCATGCAGAGAACAGAATTTCAAAATGGATTTTTGCAACATACGAGGTTTAAATTCGAACATAAATTAAGTGCACCAACACCTGCAATCAAATGAACCTCATGTACTCGCTCTCTGTGAAACTAAGGTCAGTTCATCGACCAGCACAGTAGACTATCTTTATCCTGGGTACGATTTCTATTCCCGATTTAGGCGTAACTTTGGAATCTGTCTTTATGTCAGAAGCGACCTCTCTTGCCAACGAGAAGAGGCTCTGGAGCCCCCAAACTTTGATGTTATGTGGTTAAAAATAACGACTCAATCAACCACAAGGTTCGTCTGTATCCTCTATCGACCACCAAGTGATACAAACTTTAGAAACACTTTTCGCTTCTCTTGCAGACACCATAGATCATTTACAAATTAACTATCCAAATGCCGAAATTGCCATTCTGGGCGACTTTAATGTCCACAACATCAACTGGCTTAAATATTCAAATACTACCGACGAACAAGGTCGTGAAGCCGAATCATTTTCAATCAGTTGTGGCTTGACTCAGCTTATTGATGAACCAACACGGATCCCTGATCGAGACGGAGAGTTCGCCAGTCTTCTTGATCTGTTTTTAACCACCAATCCGGAGATTTACACGGTCAGCGTAAATCCGCCGTTAGGTTCTTCCGACCATAAACTACTTTCGACATCGAGTATTATACCAATCAGTGACAGAGAGGCGCCCAAACCGCGCAAGATTTGGCACTACAAATCTGCTAAATGGGAAGATCTCATGGAATATTTTCGAACTTTCCCTTGGTTGGACGTTTGTTTTCGATCCGACGACCCATCTGACTGCGCCAGGGAGGTTTCCGATGTTATTTTGGCCGGTATGGATGCTTACATCCCTTTTTCGAAGAAAATGCCCTTCCAACGGCAAGCCTTGGTTTGACCTAAAATGCAAAGAAGCTGTTGCTTCTAAACATCTTGCATACCGACAGTGGCGTGAAGATCCTAACACCATAAATCGTAACATCTTTGTTCGTGCCAGGAACAGATGCAAAGAAATTATCGACGAAACCAAGGAGGTACACAATCAACGGATTAGAAACAAACTTCTCGCTTGTCCCGGCAATTCTAGGTCCTTTTGGTCAGTCGCTAAGGCAGTTAGTCAAAATTTCACCAAATCCACCATACCACCACTCACACGGCCAGATAATTCTATTGCAACGACACCTGTTGAGAAAGCGAACTTGTTGGCTGAACTCTTTGCTTCACATTCTTCTGTCGATTTCCAAGGAAAAACACCACCTACTATTCCCATAGTGCAGTCAAGGATGCCCGATATTGTCTTCAGACAGCGTATCATAAAACGTATTTTGATGAAGCTAGACACCAAAAAGGCTTCAGGCGCTGACGGAATACCTGCCATAGTTCTCAAGAACTGTGCGAGGGAACTAACACCAGTTTTCTGTAGACTTTTCAACCTATCCTACAGAAAGGGAATATTTCCTTCCTGCTGGAAATGTGCCACAGTTCAGCCGATACCTAAAAAAGGCAAGAAGACCTTGCCAAATAACTACCGACCAATCGCACTACTCTCAATAATATCGAAAGTCATGGAAAAGGCTATCAATCAGCATCTTCTAAAATATCTTGAAGGATTCAACATTATTAGTGATCACCAATATGGCTTTCGTAAAAATAGATCAACAGGAGATCTTCTGACTTATGTAACACATGTTTGGAACAACGCAATTGAACACTTTGGAGAATCTCGAGCGGTTGCTCTTGACATATCCAAGGCATTTGACCGTGTTTGGCACGATGGGCTGTTGGCTAAGCTACGTTCTTATGGTATGTCTGAAAAGTTCTGTTTGTGGCTCTCATGTTTCCTCAGAGAGCGTTCTTTACGAGTGGCAGTTGACGGATTTCTTTCTAACACCTTCACTATCAACGCCGGTGTGCCCCAAGGTTCCATACTGTCTCCTACTCTCTTCCTCATTTATATTAACGATCTGCTGGAAAAGACCGAGAATCCAATCTACAGCTTTGCAGATGACAGTACACTTATCTCTTCATTCACTTTGAACGCTCGGACATCGACTACTCAGACGAATATCCGCAGACAGCAGGAAGTCATTCAACTTAACAAAGACCTGGAAGAAATTCTATCTTGGGGTGACAGTAACCAAGTGGAATTTAACGCTACAAAAACCCAGGCAGCAGTTTTTTCTAAAAAAGTTAACGTTGCAGAACCCGACATAGTTATGTCGGGGCACTCCATCCCTCTAACATCGTCACTCAATCTGTTAGGCGTTAATTTGGGAGCAAATATGTCCTGGCATGAACATGTTGCAGGCATAGCAAGAAGAGCTTCTCAAAAGTTGGGAATATTGTTTCGAACCAGAAAGCTTTACACTCCACAACAACTGTTAATTCTTTACAAAGCTCAAATTCGACCAACTATGGAATACTGCTCCCATGTTTGGAGCTCCGCTCCCAAACATACACTGCATTTGTTGGATTCTATCCAGAGAAGAGCTGTTCGTCTGATTGGACACCCGGAACTGACCGACGGCCTTGATTCGCTGGAACATCGAAGAACGGTTGGCGACTTGAGCCTATTCTACAAGTACTTTCATGGAAAGTGTTCGAAAGATGTGGCCCGTATAATACCTCCCAGAGCGGTGCATATTAGAAGTACACGTCGCGCTAATGCTTCACATCCGTATGAGGTTCAGCTTGTTACTCCTCGTACAACGCTTTTCAAGCAGTCTTTTATATGGAGAACATCATACCTTTGGAATGGTTTACCCAGGACTGTGTTTCCCATCGAATACAATCTACAGAGATTCAAGAACAACGTGAATCGCTTTCTCCGCACACGTGTCGCTCCTGTAGCGCTTTAGGGACTTCCCTGTAGCACGTGTGCTAGACCCATAAAAAAAAAAAAAAAAAAAAAAAAAAAAATATATATATATATATATATATATATATATATATATATATATACATATATATATATATATATATATATATATATATATATATATATATATATACATATATATATATATATATATATATATATATATATATATATATATATATATATATATATATATATATATATATATATATATATTTATAGGAGCATTTCTTCTGTCAATTAATAATAAAAGTATTATGTTCAATACTATTCATATTCTTTCCTGTAGTTATACTAAAATTAGATGGTATTCAAAACTATATACTAATTTTGTTCAAATATACGGCATACTAGCGATATTGCGAAACATTTTTTATGAAAAAGGTTTGCAACCGCTTACTAAGTAACATACCAGAAAATATAGTACTAGCTAAAAGAGTACCTTAAAAAAAAATAAATAGAAATAAGAAAACTTACCTTAACCCAGCAAGACTAAAATAAAAATAGAAAGTTTAGAATTTTTTCAAATGCAAAAATAGAATAGATATCTACTACATTTCAAGCGAAGGAGTAAAATAAAAAATACATTCTGTGTATGTCAACGAGATTTTTCGTATTCAATTCATACATAAATTACCTCTTTTCGCGATTTCTATGTAATGTAAATAGTTGAAATCTCAAAAAATGTCCTAGTTTTCACATCAGCGTTACAGCCTGACCGTTAACAAAGGTGAGACTTTGGCAATGAGACGTTATCGTCACTGACATTCCGATTTAACAGGACGTTACATGTAAATTACTCAGTACATGGGCTAATCGAATAATTTAGATGTGAATTTTTGTTTAAAACTCGTTTAGCTCTTTTGTGAGAAAAGCATACTTAAATTTCTGTCACACCGTTTTATTCATACATAAAAAAATACTGGATATAACTAAGTATGACGTAAATCAGCTACAGCATTTTAAAGCAAATAAGCAGGAGATAGCTATCTACGTTTCAACTTCTTTTATGAAAGTAACCAAAGTAACTTCACAATTACACCCCGCGGCGGAAGCTACATCTAGAAGGTAGGTTATTAAAAAGTAGTGAGGAATAAATTACTAGCTACTATGAAGAATATTAAAATATAGTAAAACTTATGAGTTGCAGGCATGAAATGTCAAAAGCCAATAACACAGGCCAACGATGAAAAAACTTTTTTAATAATTTTACCTGATTCCTATGTTTTTTGGTGTGCTGAGTCCGAAAATAACAATAAAAAAGTCGTATTACCCACCAGTTTTTCACATTTTAATATTCAAAATGTGAAAAGTTTATTTTTTATCATTCGAATGTTATTAGGTTGGCAATAAAATCAGAATTTTATAAGGTTGGCAGTAAAATCAAATGTTATTAAGTTGGCGGTTCCGATAAATGTCACAGCTGTTTGTTTCCTTCCAATTAATATAACCTCGCATTGCAGTATTTAACTCATGTGCTTTAATTCACACTCAAAGTATGGCTAATCGTGGTTGTAAAAACTCTTTTTGTTATATATGTGGTGAGTGAGTTTGTAGTCAAAAAACATTACTGACTTTGTAAAAAAAGTATACTTTGCATATTTTGGTGTATAAATCGGTAATCAAGAAAAATGTTGGGCACCTCACAAAGTATGTTATGTTTGTGTCGAGGATCTTAGGAAATGGTATAAGAAAGAAAAGAAAGCTTTTAGATTTGCAGTATCCGTGATACGGAGAGAGCAAGAAAATCATTCAAATGATTGTTATTTTTGCAGCGTTGATGTTTCTGGATATAACTCCAAAAATAAGAAAGTAATTGTCTATTCTAACTTTACTTCAGCTAATCGGCCGGTAGGACATGGACCGGGACTTCCTGTCCCTGAGCCACCTCATTCTATTGATGACGTTTTACAGTCCAGTCCCGAATTAAATAAAAGTTGACTGGATGATGAGGAGTTTCAATGTTCTCTAGAAACTTTAAAACCACAGTTGTTTACACAAGCCGAGGTAGTGAGAGATTTGGGTTTGACTAAGGAAAAAGCAGAATTACTTGGTGCTAGGCTGAAAGACAAACATTTATTGGAGAATCTGGAACATCTATTTACGATTATAGAACAAGAGATCAACAGTTTGCTCAGTTTTTCAAACAGGAGGAGAATTTTTTTTTCCCTATTTTGAAATTTAATCGATGTCATATTGTGAGAGAACTGTGGGTGATACAAAAAAACTGATACCAGATACGGTTTCAGCACCCAAAAATACTTATTACTTAAATGTATTGGTTTAAAAAGTTTTTACAAATATTTTTTTTGTTGGCCTGTGTAATTATGGGAAATATGAACTGTGGCGATTTGAACCCGATACTATTAAGATTTAAATGTTTAAAATATTCTCTAATATCTAATTCAATTTGTTGAAGAAAACCTCTAAAATATTGGAATGTTCTTTTTAGGAATTTTAATAAAAAAATAAAAAGAAAGTGGCAAAGGTAAAACAATAATATCAGTGCTTTAAAGATTCTTTAATCGGCAATTTATCACTAGCGTCTCAAGTCATTTACGAATCCCTTTACCGAGGTAACTTTTATTTTATTCCCTACACAACTTGTGATTTATGAGACCATAACACAGCAAAAAGCCCTATTTGAGACACAAATGGAGTCAATGACGAATGTATTAGGATATATTTCTTTAAAATCCGTAAAAAAGGGCAAGTAACAGATACAATGGCGATACAGGGAAAACGGAAAGCGCATTTATTATCTTTATTATACTGATTCTATATTCTTGACATAAAGCAGTATTTACAGAAAAATTATTTCTCAGTAGTCGTATATATAGGCTGCTAGATTGCTTTTGTTAAACCAAAGGATACTGCTACTGTTAAACAGCAAGCGTCGCTCGATAATTAAATACGAGGTAACGTGAAATATCAAAAATTTATTTTTAGTATACCTTTTTCACTCATCCTTATTTCCTGCTATGCATATTGTTCTCATCCATGCTATCCCTGTTTGGTCATATTCCCTCCTCACTATTTTCTTGGGGAACGTTCAGTAGAAAAAGAAGTTACGAAAGTAATTGGAGGTGTCGATACCAGCACTCCATATCGCTCGAACATATCGATGGCAGCAAGTATAGAATATACGGACCAAACTAGAAGGTAACTTGAATTCAGTGGTCGATATACTTGCTACAATTTTTGGGGTGTACGGTGACCACAACATTTTTAAAAGGGGCGTCATTTGACACACTTTTTTCATGTTTTTCTTGTCCATAGGAAATAAGGTATCCCAAGAAAGCATTAGTTTTTAAATAACAATATGCAATACTAAAAAATTCACCGACATCTCGAATAGTGATTCGTATTAGGTAAATCTAGTATACAACAAAAAGGTTTTATGTCGACATCACATCTCGTAACCTGGAAAACTAGTAATTTGTTTTATTTACTCCTCGTATCAGTTGTTTGAGATTAGTCATAAACATATTACTTTTTCGTGTATAAACATGATCAAAACATACACACAAAATGACACGCGTTTGTATTAATTCGCCTAGTTTGTTTTGTTACGTTTATGGTAAATTTACCCCTAAAATTGAAAAAAAGCCAATATCCCCGCTGCTTGAAAAGTGTTATGAAGCTTATTTTAAGACAGCAATTGAAAATTAAGATAAATCGTGGATGCCCCGAGTGTGTTGTTTGAAGTGTTATACAAATTTGACGGGTTGATATAATTGTACTATAAAAGAAATGCCTTTTGGCATACCAGTGCAGTGGTGTGAACCCAAGAACCACACAGACGATTGTTACTCCTGTTTGACAAGTGTGAAGGGTTTTTCTAAAAAAACAAAAAGTTTCGTGAAATATGGTAATGTACCATCAGTGTCAATGACGCTACCTGAAATTCCTGTACCGAAACGACCTTTGAGCCCATCAAGTTCATCCAGTTCTATAGAAGAAAAAAAAGCAAACCCATTCCTTCTAGTGAAGAGCTCTTGCAAGATCCAACTATTGCATCAGAACCATATTTCAATCAGAACTAAAAGACCTTGTTAGAGATTTAGATTTCCCCAGAGAAGAAACTGAAATATGAGAATTGAGATTAAAACAGTGGAATATTTTACAGACTGACGTTAAAATCACAGCTTATCGAAATTATCACAGTTCCTTAACTACCCTTTATTCAAAAGATGATAGTTTAGTTTTTTGTAATGATATTGATATTTTAATGTCTGCACTAGGCCACCATCATTCACCAGAATCGTGAAGATTATTTATGGACGGATCAAAACAAAGTCTAAAGGCAGTTTTACTTCATAACTGCAACAAATTTCTATCTTTGACTGTATGTAAAAGAAACCTATGACATTTTAAAACAATTTCTCAAAAATAAATTTTGTGGCTCAGTGATGCTAAAATAAAAGAAGGAACTTTTCTGGGGCCTGATATAAGAAAATTAATTAATGATCCCTCTTTTCTATGCAGTCTAAGTTCCATAGAAAAAAAGGCGAGGTTAGCTTTTATTGATGTAACAAAATATTTCCTCGGCAACCACAAATCACCAGATTTCCATGAAAAAATAAAATTAATGTTGGATGCCTATCATAAACTAGGATACAATATGTCATTAAAAATCCATTTTCTACGCTCCCATTTGAGTTTCTTTCCGGAAAACATGACTCAGTCAGCATGGAGAACGCTTTCCCTAAGAAATAGCTGAGTTTGGGAAGCGTTATCATGGTAAATGGGAACCAGCATGCTTGCAGACTTCTGTTGGTGTCTTCAGAGGGATACTGCGAGTACTGACTACAAGAGAAAATTAAATGGATCAAAGAAATATAAGTTTTTTAATCAAAAATAAAACTTTTTGTCACGAATTTAGCGCATTTTTGAATAAGCCAATAAAAGCTTTTCTCTGTGAAACCTGACGTGATGTCCATTTTAATTGAGTTGGCGGTGAGGAATCAGTATTTCATACTGTAAACCCAGTGAAAAAAAAAATATTACATAGTTTAATTGTACTAAAACAACAATCTTTTGTTTTATATCGAAGTACAGTCCTTAAAAAAAATATTTCGTAAAAATAACATTATATGAACCATGACGGTGGTGAAATTATTGATCACGGAACAACACGTGTTTTTCGTGACCGCTGCCTTTATTACCTAATATTTTATTTTAATTGTTCTAGGGCGCGGGAATTATTACTGTAAACTTCAGCTTTGGGACGTCTCCATAAGCATATAGGGAGATTCAAAAACATTTTTGTATTGATTCGTTAATAAGAAAAGTCGAGTTATTTAAATAGAGCACGTTGTAAAATATTTTCATTTCAAAAACCTGGTGAAATTTGCTATTTTTCATGTATAATGTTCATTTATATAATAAACATGTCAAATATTGTTTTAAAATGGACTTTTAATTAAGTAGCCTCACATTAGTTTGACTGAGGCATCTCCATAAGAATTCATCAGCCTTCAATTAAGTCGCCTCTTTTGAAATTAGCTTTATTGGGGAAAATTTCTCTAATGACTGGCAAAATGTGCATGTATATAACTGTGTAACTTTAGTTTCATAGGGGTATTAATTATGCCATTTTTTGTATGGGTCTAGCACACGTGCTGCAGGGAAATCCCTAAAGCGCTCCAGGAGCGGCATGTGTGCGGAAAAAGCGATTAACGTTGTTCTTGAATCGCTGTAAATTGTACTCGGTAGGAAACACAGCGCTGGGCAAATTATTCCAAAGGGATGACGTTCTCCATATAAAAGACTGCTTGAAAAGCGTTGTACGCGGAGTAACAAGCTGCACCGCTTTGGGAGGAATTAAGCGGGCTACATCCTTCGAACACTTTCCATGAAAATATTTGTAGAACAGACTCAAGTCGCCAACCGTTCTTCGATGTTCCAGCGAATCAAGGCCGCCGGTCAATTCCGGGTGTCCGGTCAGACGGACAGCTCTTCTCTGAACAGAATCCAACAAATGCAGTGTATGTTTGGGAGCGGAGCCCCAAACGTGGGAGCAGTATTCCATAGTTGGTCGAATTTGAGCTTTGTAAAGAATTAACAGTTGTTGTGGGGTGTAAAGCTTTCTGGTTCGAAATAATATTCCCAAGTTTTGAGAAGCTCTCCTTGCTATGCCTGCAACATGGTCATGACAGGACATATTTGCTCCCAAACTAACGCCCAACAAATTGAGCGACGATGCTAGGGAAATGGAGTTCCCCGACATAACTATGTCGGGTTCAGCGACGTTAACTTTTTTAGAAAAAAACTGCCGCCTGGGTTTTTGTAGCGTTAAATTCCACTTGGTTACTGTCACCCCAAGGTAGAATATCTTCCAGGTCTTTGTTAAGTTGAACGACCTCCTGCTAACTGCGGATATTCGCCTGAGCAGCCGATGTCCGAGCGTTCAAGGTGAATGAAGAGACAAGTGTACTGTCATCTGCAAAGCTGTAGACTGGATTCCCTGTCTTTTCCAGCAGATTGTTAATGTAAATGAGAAAGGGAGTAGGAGACAGTATGGAGCCCTGGGGCACACCGGCGTTAATAGTGAAGGTGTTAGAAAGAAATCCGTCGACCGCCACTCGTAAAGAACGCTCTCTGAGGAAACACGAGAGCCACAAACAGAACCTTTCAGACATACCATAGGAGCGTAACTTAGCCAACAGCCCATTGTGCCAAACACGGTCGAATGCCTTGGATATGTCA
Source organism: Pachyrhynchus sulphureomaculatus (assembly GCA_019049505.1). Classification (NCBI taxonomy): domain Eukaryota; kingdom Metazoa; phylum Arthropoda; class Insecta; order Coleoptera; family Curculionidae; genus Pachyrhynchus; species Pachyrhynchus sulphureomaculatus. Next base: position 88,495,779 of record CM032447.1, on the reverse strand, counting down.
AGAGCAACTGCTCGAGATTCTCCAAAGTGTTCAATTGCGTTGTTGCAAACATGTGTTACATAAGTCAGAAGATCTCCTGTTGATCCATGTTTACGAAAACCATATTGGTGATCGCTAATAATATTGAATCGTTCAAGATATTTTAGAAGATGCTCATTGATAACTTTTTCCATGACTTTCGATATTATTGAAAGCAGTGCGACTGATCGGTAGTTATTTGGCAAGATCTTCTTGCCTTTTTTAGGTATCGGCTGAACCGTGGCACATTTCCAGCAGGACGGAAATATTCCCTTTCTGTAGGATAGGTTAAAAAATCTACAGAAAACTGGTGTTAATTCTCTTGCACAGCTTTTGAGAACTATGGCAGGTATTCCGTCAGCGCCAGAAGCCTTTTTGGTGTCTAGCTTCAGTAAAATACGCTTTATGATGCGCTGTCTGAAGACAACATTGGGCATCTTTAACTGCAATATGGGAATAGTAGGTGGTGTTTTTCCTTGGAAATCGACAGTAGAATGTGAAGCAAAGAGTTCAGCCAACAAGTTCGCTCTCTCAACAGGTGTGGTTGCAATGGAATTATCTAGCCGTATGAAGCCCTTATGAAGATACAGTAGTTTTATGTTTTGCATAGGATTTTTGAAGATGACGAAAATACCGTAGCGACGCACAAGAAAATTTTTAGGCGCTTTTTTTTATCACGCATGCATTCCTTATCATACCAACAACATGGCTGCCAGCGCGGTCGCGGGTTGTATTTAAATCTGGATTTCAAGGAGACCCTTTTTATATCGTGCTCCAAAATTAATTATTAATAATTTTCTAATACGTAAATGACTCGTTAGACGTTACAATTGAAAATAATTATAAATAACCGGTCAAGTGCAAGTTGAACTTGCACAATTAATGTTCCGTACGTTAAATGCTTTTAAAATAAAAAATTTTGTTACGGTGGTATAAAATGATCAGTGACTTCACAAAACACACACCCCAAATGAGTTTTCAACAAAGTTTGTTTCCAATCTTTACTGAAAACTGATGACCTTGAAATTGTTGTGTTTTTTATATACCAGATAATTTATTAAAGGTAATGCGCTCGTGATAATCTTCATTCAATCTATACCCCGTGGAGAATATTCCAGAATTTATTCAAAATTTTTTGGTCAGTACTTTTCGAGATAAGGTAGGGGGCAGCGATTTTTCACGATTTTTTAAAAATAATACAAAGAAAAGTGTGCGCAAGTATTACATTATATATATATATATATATATATATATATATATATATATATATATATATATACATACATATATATATATATATATATATATATATATATATATATATATATATACATATATATATATATATATATATATATATATATATATATATATATATATATATATATATATATACATACATATATATATATATATATATATATATATATTATATATATATATTATATATCTCGCTCGTGTTTTTCACAAGCTTTCATTTGACACCACAGTCGATGACCTAGTAAAAAATTTTTTTTTTCACTGCCGATTTCACCCCTCAAAACTAACCCCTTAAGTCAAAATTTAACTTTCAAAACTACACGGCTCTGATGAGGCCATCAATTCCCATATTAGCACCAAATTTCAAGTTTCTATGTCAAACAGTTTCGGAGAAAATCGGATGTGACAGACAGACAGACAGACAGACACCGAAGGGATCATAAAAAAGATGTCAAGAGGAAGTTTTTGTTGTGCGGTTGGAGCTTGTAAAATATATGTGGTATCTCCAAACGAGTTAGTTTTTTTATATTTCCCAAAAATCTTAAAAGGTAATCTATTAATAATTCTTTGTTTCTGTTATACAATATATTATATAAAGATCATGATAATTGTGCTTTCATGTTAGAGATACATTTTATTTGTAAAATAATCGATGTTTTATTGTTAATTATTGGTTTATGTTATTCCACTTGTACTTTTTTTTCTGTATTCAGGGCAGAATGTTCGCTAGAGGTAAGTTATATAATTTGCTAAAATTCGCTAAGCGAACTTCTGAGCATGCCAAAGTAGTAATTTTTCAGCACGAATGAGTTTGCATAAATCAATACATGGATTTAATTTTTTTATATAAGTAGTATATAGGCACGAAAAGTCATTAGTTTTATGGAAATTATTATATCGGATTTAACTAATGATAAAATGGAGCAAGTATGTTCACTTCATTTTAAAGTTCAGAAGAAAGACGATCTCATCTTAAAATGATAATTATAATTATTTTAAATCTTTTCAGATTACTGGGATGCGTTGAAATATAAGGAGCAACATTATTGACATTATACGCGCGATGCTGAAGATGTGCAGAGATATATTCTCAAAATGAATATTTTTTCCCCCGGATAAAATTTCTAATAGTTGAGAAAAATTAATTCAACAATGAGATAGTTAAATGAATAAGGTGCAAAAAACTTTGAAGCCTTTTTTTTGTAATTTTTGCCTTTTTCCCTATTTTTTATCTGTTTTAATAAGAACATGATAAAAAAATGTTTCTGAAAAAACTTGTCTCGTTATTTTCTTCTATTCAATTAAAAAAATTCATTTTTATTCTAAAGAATAGGATTTTTCTTGAAAGCCGGAATTTGAATATTTCAAAAACTCGCGGAAATCATACCAGCAATATGGCGACAGGTCATGTGATCATACAAACGCCACCCCTTGAGATCGAAGGTACCGAGTCGGACTGTCGCTACTGTGTTTTATGTTTACTGTGATGAAACCTTTCAAAATACTAACATTTCTACAAACATTGGCAGGTTTTAAAACAATATATTTAGCTCAATACTTAAATTTGAATTATTAGAAATTGTATTATTTTCCTCTTTGTTCAATATCAAGAAGTTTTAAATCATCATTAATTTAACTACAAACATCTATGACATGTGAATTAAAAGAAGAAAAGTATACTTGGGTTTCATTTGCATATTGATAAGAAGAGTATTGTTTAAACATTGTTTAACAAACAGATTGGAAATTGATTAATATTGGAAAAAAATTCCCTAGTATACTATCCATTGCTGCCTACCAACCAAAAAAAACCTTAAAAAATACCATTATCTAGTACCCCAAAAATATACGAATTTAATGTTTAATAAGGAATGGTCTAAAGTGCCATTGCCATAATTCAATAAAAAGAAACACGTAATATTACCTCCATCACAGGTTAAATGTATCGTCAGTGATTTTAAGGGCCCGTTGTTTTAACTGTAGTTAAATAGTGACAATCTTTACTTTAACAAATAGTTTGTAAATTATAGTTAAATCGTTAATCTCTTGTTAAAGCAGTTAAATATTGTTAAAATCAACTATAGTTAATTGACCTGCCATGGTAATGAACGCAAAAAATCCACTAACTTGATGTCTTCCTCCAGTGAAATTATTTTTTGTTGGCAACACGTATTATACTGTCAACCGTCTTTGTTTGACGTCAAAATTATCGAAATTTTAATGTCGGAAGTGTGTGTTTGGTTACAATAATAATTATTGTGATGGTGTGAATCTAAAATAGTATCACCTATATCTTTTCATAATAATGGACGTACATAAGCAGCTATATCAAATATGTCACCTCCGTTGTTTAAATACGTTTTCCCGATGAAATACTTTTAAATTTTAGTGCAATATAATAGTTAGTTCGATTCATCCATTAATCTGGAGAAATACTGTTGTATTAATTCTCTATGAAATCTTTGATCTGATTACCTAACAGTTTCTGCTATTTCTATAGTTGGCATATCAGCATCCTGTAGCAATTGTAAATTAATAAACATTTTCTTTGTGCTCAATGCATAAAATGTGTAAAATTACTTATTAAAAAAACAATAAATAAAATTGCTTGACTGTTTTTAATATGGACTCGTAATTTTGATCCAATTATAAGAAATCTTCTCCTCTATACACCAAATGTTCTCTCCACTACATTTCTTATTTTTATATGGCTCTCGATATACATATTTTCAACTCTGCTTTGTGGATTATGTAATGGAGTCATTAAATACTTTTTTAAACCTTATCTTCGAACGCTCCATAAGGTGCTACTACCAAAAAACCCTTGTTCAAACTCTATCTTTATTACACTTGAATTCAAAATTGTGCTATCGTGTACCGAACCTGACCACCTTGCTACAATATCTAATATCTTCATATCAGCACTGGCGATTACTTGAGTATTTATGAAAAAATAATCTTTTCTATTCCGATATAATTCTGAATTATGTCCTCCTGGATTTATAACAGGTACATGAGTGCAATCAACCGCACCTATAATACTAGGAAATTTCGCGATATTATAAAAAGTAGATATAGCTGCTTTCATTTCATAGCACTTTCAGGCATTTTTATCTAATAGTTATATGTCATGCATATTACTTGAGAAACTTGGTGCACTATTCTGCCTTACTGAAAAGTTCCCGTTGCATAAAACCGCAAAGTTAATAGTAACTGGTCTAATGGACAGACTGCATGGTTTCTGAAAAACAAAACAGGCTTGGTTCAGAGTACTTTATTTAGATATTAGGTACTTATATGTACTACATACCTATTATAAAATTAAAATAAATCTTTGATTCTTAACAGGATGCAATTAATGTTGCTTACCTACCTGGTTGATCTTTTTTCTAATGGATTCTTAATTTTTTCCAGTATCCAAAGCAGCGTTTCTATCAACAGTCTATATCTTTCCACAAAATCTTGACCATCCCATGTCTCAAATTATATTTCACGAAGCTTAAACGTTTATGGACGGCGACACAATATATATTCTACCGTAGGTTCATCATCAGAAGAGACTCTTCTATGTATCTAACTGTTATAAATTGGCTTGGTAAAGCAACAGTTAGCAAAAGTCTATTATATTTAAATAACTAATAGTCGAGGTTAACTACAACCTTCTCGAGTAGTTAAAATTTTGTAACTATAGTCAAGAAATTGAACTATTAGTTAGCTAACTACCAATGAAAAAACTGACTGTAGCCATTTTCAACTAATGGGTAGTTTAACAAGTGCAATTTGACCACTAGTTAGATTAACTATCGTTCCCCTAAGTAAGGCAGTTGAGGTGCTCTGGTTACATCTGAAGCACGACTGACAAAGACAGTAAAATACTATTGTGAATATAAAAGTTACCAAACGGTGTTTTCTAAATTTTTTGACATTGTTGAAAGTATACTTATTAGTCAGAAATGGGGTAACCAAGTCGGCTATGTAATTTCAGGGATTACAATGGCATTTTTTCAGACTATGGGAATGTATTAGTGGAAAGACACTTGCTTATATAACAGATGTGGTAAAAGAAAGAATTAAATATAGAAGCATTCTCAAATGTACTCCATCCGAACCAGAGGCATTAGTTTCAATTTTGTATATATCCTTACTACCTTACTACCTTCTTCTGTTAACTTTTTCTTTGGAATTAATATCTTATCATTGCATATTATTACAAATGTCGAGTTGTATTACTTGGCTTCGGTTAATCTTTAGTGTGAGAAAGTAAAATTTAGTATTTATTTTAGAAACCTGTGTTTATGGGGAAAAAAAATATTTTATCCACTTTCTGACCACAGGTTTACTAGGTTTATTTTCTATATATTGATGCTCTATTATCCTCCAAAGTCGTCGGAAGATAGCACCTTGTACTATTATAAATTATATATGCAAATTTGGGTTAGCTCTAAACCATAGGTTCCTAACCAGGGCGGTACCATTCCCAGTGGGCGCTGGAGCCTTCCATGGGGGCGGTAGCGGGTCCAGAATGGATTGGCGTTACGGCAGTCAAGAAGGGTGGCCGTGGCGTACCTACCTAGGAAATTAATATAATAAAATACTTTGAAAGTACCTACTGTTTTCATGAATAATTATTTTATCTAGTATATAAAAAACGCGATTCACTCACTGAAGCATGTTTCGACAAAAATATGGGAGCTTGTAATGACTTGAGCAAGTGCACCGGCATCGCAAACAAGCAAAGGCATACAAGTTGATGCGTGCACGAAATCAAATCTATAAAAGGCAGGGATAGCTCTAGAAATGTTTTTTTTTTTGTGTGCTTCGCCAGTAATCCACATTCATGAGTGAAAGTAATAGAAGTTATTATAGCCATTATTTTTAAAACTATCTATAAATCTGTTTGAAAGTTAATTTCTTTAAACCTTGGCAATATTTTTATTTCAAAATGTCTAAGAAGAAATGCCGGCAGTACAGTAATGAGTATTTGAAATATGGATTTACGCACTCTCCTACAAACCAATCATTACTTATTTGTTTAATTTGCCTAAAAGTTTTTTCCAATGAAGCCATGAAGCCTTCTAGGCTACAAGAGCATTTGAATAAAATGCATGCTGATAAAAAGGACAAAGATTTATTCTGTTTTCAAGGACTGGACAAGAAATATTTGCGTCACTTTTTTATTTTATTTTATTTTATTACTTAACGGGCAATGCCCAATTTTAAAACATTACAATAAAATATCTTAAGATGACAGTAAAGTAAAAAAGAAAATTTTAGAATAAGAATGAGGGAAAGAGAAAAAAGAAAATTATAATAATAATAAAAATAGAAAAGGAAATAATGACTGTAACAATAAGTAACAAAATGCACATCATACTCCACACAACTGTCTATAAAACACAGATCTTCCAACAAAAAAGTCCAGATTGGGATGCTCATTGGCAAGGCGACATGACCTAGATACAAAATTATTGCATCCGTAGTTGGTCCTGTGGAATGGCATAAAAAAAGTGTGCCTCGAACGGGTCACTCTGGAAGGTACATGCAGACCAATTCTGTCCAGCAGAAAGGGACAGTGGTAGTTACTATAGAGAATATTCTAAAGCATTTTGAGATCGATAGCAACTCTGCGATCTTGTAAAGTTTGAATGTGAAGCTCAGCTTCTATCTGAGGGTAGGTAAGCTCAGGTCTATTGATCTTAAAGGCAATGTATCTCAAAAATTTGTGCTGTACTCTCTCAATACATTGAACGTGAGTACCATAGCAATGACTCCATACACTGGAGGAATACTCTAAACGAGCTCTAATCAGTGAGCAGTACAGCTGCTTGATTGCAGCTATACTAATAAATCCCAAAAGCTGGAGAGACTTGGAAACGATATTCTGTATATGAGGTATAAAAGTTAATTTTGAGTCAATAATAAGCCCTAGATCTTTCACTTCAGACACTCGTTCAAGAACAGCATCCCCGATCTTGTATGGATAATCTAACTGAGTCCGGGACTTACTGAAAACGATAGAATGGCACTTAGTCGCATTTAGCTCCATACCATTGTCCTTGCACCAAGATACAAGCTGATTCAAATCTGTCTGAAGTTACAATCATCAAATGTAGACACCTCAATATACAACTATAAATCATCGGCAAAAAGGAGGACCTCACTATGTGCGAAACGATGAGTCAAGTCATTAATAAATAAGTTAAACAGAAGAGGTGACGATCCATGAGCCTCATATAATAATTAAACAAGAAGATGATGATCTATGAGCCTCATATAATATTTCACTGTTAATCATAAAAGCGGGAAAACCACATACACTTGGCGAGGAATTAATCTTGCCGGCAGTTAAAAAGGTAATAAAAACTGTTCATCATAAGACACCGTCAGATATCACCAGAAAAGATTCCTCTGAGTAATAATTCGGTGCAAAGAAAAATAGATGAAATGGATAAAGACGTTAAAATATAATTATGTGATTACTTAAAGACTTGCAAATTTTCCATTCAACTCAATGAATCAACAGATAACGAAGCACTACTTTTATCATACATTCGATTCATAACAAAAGAAAAAAATTGTTGTGTTATTATTTGCTAAAAATTAAGAAACCTATACAAAGGGAGAATTGATATGTAATACTACGAAAAAGTTTTTTAAGAGAAAGAAATTCCTATTCGTAATAATTTGTCAGCTGCTACTGATGGTGCTCCAGCAATGACGAGGTCTTTGGGTTTTCATAGCGCATTTGAAACAAGCAGAACCAAATGTACTCGCTGTAAATTGTGTTATTCGTCGTCAGCATTTGGTTGTAAAAAATCTGTCGATAAGATTAGAAGCAATTCATTACATGTAGTCAAAATAATGAAGATTACAATCGCCTGCTGCTGGACACAGAAGTTCGTTGGGTCTCAAAAGATATTCCTCTGAATCGTTTTTTCAATCTATTTGAGTCAGTACTGGACTTTCATGAAAACAGAACTGATTACATACAAAAATGACATCGCTTATTTGACAGACCTGTTTAAAATATTTAATAAAGTCAATATATAATATTTTATTTATACGAATTTAATTTAATTAAAACAAAAAACGGCATAGCTGCTTTTGTGGGAAAACTTCTTCTGTTCAAACGAAATCTAGATAGAGGTGAATAGATCCACTTTCCCACATTATCGGCATTATCTGCAAAACAGGAAGATTTATTTATTTACTGCTAACACTTGGACGTTCTTCATGCTGATTTTATGGAGCGATATTTTATTTATTATTTTAAACATGAATATACCGAGTTGGGTTTTAGATCCTTTGGCAAATGTAGACAGCAGAATCATTAAATTTAGAAGAGGAACTCGTAGAACTCACAACTAACGAAGAACTAAAAGTTCCTTCATCGTATTTAGGTGAGCGTGGGTTCAGTGCAGTAGTTAATTTACTGTCTAAGAAAAGGAACAGACTGCACATCACTGAACGTGGCAATTTGCGACTGATGTTAACAAAATTGGAACCCGACATTAACAAATTGTTAAAAACCACCAGCCTCAACCACCTCATTAATTTTTTTATTTCTTATTTATTTTGTCTTTATTTTTAAATTTTTAATAAACAATTTTTTATTACATTTGATGGCCGTTTTAATTAATTTCTACTTTGTGATTCTTAATAGATAGATAGACAGATAAAATAGGTATAGATAATATGCAACAATAGTTTAATATTTAGTATAATTAATTTGTATGGAAAAGGGGGCGTTGGAATTCTTTTTTTCTTGTAAAGGGCGGTGGTCTAGAAAAGGTTGGGAACCTCTGCTCTAAATTAATGTATAGCACAAGGGCAATAAAATTTATACACAATTCCAATTATTTAGTATTTTTATTATATAAAATCTACCGACAGAATGGTACGAAAATCAAATTATTATTGCTGCTTTTTTCTATGTTACGTAATAGTTATAATTACTAATTTCTGGAAACATTGTAATATTTATAGTTTTAGTATCCGTTATAATTCAATTTGTACCCAGTTTCAGTAATCCAATTTCGGTTTCGTACCTAAACCCTTTTAAATCAACTAAAACAAAGAACTAGAAAAGATAAAAGAGCAGGAAGTTTAATCCGAAAAGGCTGCGTCTCCGTCTAGTTTATTATTAGTGTTCCGAAGCCCTTTGCTAATCCCCTTGGGGCGGTAATACTTTTTCTGGTTACTGCCGTAACGCAATGATTTATAAGGTTTTAATTATTTTACGCCTGATTAAAGATAGATATATTAGGGTAAAATATAATATAAAATTTAGTTGGCATACAATACGTTAACAGATATATATATATATATATATATATATATATATATATATATATATATATATATATATATATATATATATATATATATATATATATGTATATATATATATATATATATATATATATATATATATATATATATATATATTTATATATATATATATATATATATATATATATATATATATATATATATATATATATATATGAGGCTGGTTTGAAAAGTCCGTGCAAAGTCCGAGAGATGGCACCACCGGCGCGTATCGAGGTCATGTTTAGTTAGTAGCATCTCTTGAATGAACGGACACCAAGTTTCAGCCATATTGGTCTATTTCTTTGTGTTTGGCATTCGTGTGAATCAAGGAAGTCGAGTGATTTTCAAGAAATGGACGAAAAAGAATTTCGTGTGGTGATTAAACATTACTTTATGAAAGGCAAAACGCTTCAGGAGACTAAAGAGAAGCTTGATAAACATTATGGTGGCTCTGCACCTTCGATTAGAACAGTTTATAAGTGATTTCAAAATTTTCGGACTGCCCATATGGGCACAAGTGACGCTGAACGTTCTGGACGGCCTGTGGAGGTTACGACTCCAGAAATCATTGATCAAATCCATGATATGGTGATGGATGACAGAAGAGTTAAGGTGCGTGAGATTGCTAGTGCTGTGGGCATCTCGACTGAACGGGTACATAATATTTTGCATAAACATTTGGACATGAGAAAGCTATCCGCAAGATGGGTGCCGCGATTGCTCACGCTTGACCAAAAACGGAATCGTGTGAAGTGTTGCAAGGATGGTTTGCAGCTGTTCCAGAAGAATCCGGAGGACTTTAAGCGTCGTTTCGTCACTGTGGATGAAACATGGATACATTACTATACTCCTGAGACCAAACAACAATCTAAACAATGGGTTACCAAGGGGGAATCTGCACCAAAAAAGGCGAAGACCGTTCCTTCGGCCGGAATCGACTATCTGGAAAAGGGTAAAACTATTACAGATGAATATTATTCATCGTTACTGGACCGTTTGAAAACCGAGCTGCAAGAAAAACGCCCGCGATTGGCCCACAAGAAAGTCCTTTTCCATCACGACAACGCACCAGCACACACCTCAGCAGTTGTGGTCGCAAAATTAATGGAAATAGGACTCCAACTCGTTTCACATCCCCCCTATTCTCCAGACTTGGCTCCCTCGGACTACTATTTGTTCCCCAATTTGAAGAAATGGCTGGCGGGACAAAGATTTTATTCAAACGAGGAGGTGATTGCAGACACTAATGGAAACTAGAACAACGTTGGACGAAGTGTATAAGCCTAAAAGGAGACTATGTCGAAAAAATAAGAAAGGTTTACCCCAAACACATAAGTAGTTTTTATTTTTGCACGGACTTTTCAAACCAGCCTCGTATATATATATATATATATATATATATATAAATATATATATATATATATATATATATATATATATATATATATGTATATATATATATATATATATATTATAATATATTTACATATATATATATATATATATATATATATATATATGTATATATATATATATATATATATATATATATATATATATATATATATATATATACATATAATATATATATATATATATATATATATATTATATATATATATATATTATATATATATATATATATTCTGTATTCTGTATTCTTTCCCGTCTATAAACTCTAACTGCTTTTCAAAGGTAGTCCATTTCTGTAGATTAGAGTTTTCTAGCCATATTTTCGTTGATATCCCAGAGTTCACTTCCGTAGGTTAAATTACTTTGCACAGAAATGAAAACTGATTTTATAAATACCTTATAAAGCAGAACTTTAACCCTAACATAAATTTTTTACTCAGTTTACCTATCAGATGATATATTAATATCAATTATTGACTATATAACTGTTAGAAACCGAAATTAAAAATCACTTTTTGTCGAGTTCTGTGATGCATCAACTGCGATACTGCCCAACATTTCACATGATAAAATTAATACATTGTTTTGTTTACTTTTTTTCTAGTAAAAACTACTTTGTAATTATTTTTAAATTATTTTCTTGAATTACTACCGGAATTATAGGAATACTTATCCACAAAGTGATTAAAACAAAAAACCGTACGTTATCACACTTTGGTAAGATACAACGAATTGTCCCAAAATACGCATACCTAGTGCTCAATCGGAGGCTGACATAGCAGCCACAAGCCGACAGGGTGGTTGGCACAGCTAACACTAAAGGCAGGCAGCGCAGTTTGCGAGGAATCAACCTTATGTGGTTTAACAATTCGTTGTATATTATCATTGTGTTCCGTAAGTATCGGAATAAGTACTAGAAATTCTGTTCTATTGTTTGTCTGGGGATGGATGGACGAATAAGAGAACAATCAGTAGACTGCTGAAATATAGGCTTTGCCTGTTTTCAGTTGTTTTACAATAAACCACGTTATCACGCTTGTCCAAATCAAATTAAAAATTATTTTTTGTCGAGTTATGCGGTGTACCCACTGTGATACTGACTAACACCTGTTACTGGTAAAATATATTCTTTTCTCTTTCTTTTTTAGTAAAAGATATTTAATGGTTTTATCGGAATCTTTTCCATAATATGATTAGATAAAAAACCCTACGTTATTATACTTTTCCTAATCATATTAAAAATTATTGATTGTCGAGTTATGCGGTGCACCAACTGTGATACTGATCTACATCTGTTCATGATAAGATTACTATATTCTTTTTTCACTCATTTTTTCTAGTAAAAAGTACTTAATGATATTATTTCCTAAATTATTTTCTTGAATTATTACCGAAATTTTAGGAATACTTAGGAACAATGTGATTAGACAAAAAGTCGTACGTCATCACACTTTTCCAAATGAAATTAAAAAATATTGATTGTCAAGTTATGCGGCGTAGCAACTGTGATCCTGATCAATGTCTGTTAACGTTAAAATTAATATATTCTTTTTTCATTTTTTTTGCTAGTAAAAAGTCATCATCATTCATCCGGTCTTTTATTGCGTTCTTCGCCTTCCGGTTCTCAGTTTCCATCCTTTTCGATCTTCCCAATCTCCGGGTCTTAGATTTCTCTCTAACATTGCCCTCTGAATATCTCTAAACCATGTCGCTCTTGGTCTCCGTCTTCTCCTCCTTTTGCTTAATACCCATTTTAGAACCATCTTTGGTATTCGGTGTTCTTCCATTCTTTTCACGCGTCCGTACCATATAAGTTACCATTGTTTAATTGCCTCAATAATCGTGGTTTTTTACTTTCATTACATTTCTTATTCTTTCATTTCATTTGTAAAAAGAACTTTGTGATACATTTTTCATATATATTTTTGAATTATTAATTATAGGAATACTTATACATAATGTGATTATACAAAAACTATACATTATAACACTTTTCCCAACCACTATAGCATAAATATCACAACGTGCCAACGATATATTTTTCCGGGGTTGCTTCGAATATATCTAATTATATGCCCTTCTCAAGGTTTTGGAGTCGAGAAATCTGGGAATTATTTTTTTTCCCATTTTTCCAGATTTGTCAAAAATAGTAGAAAAAGAGACGTGATTATAAAGTGACCTAAAAAATATATATTGGCTTTCCAACACATTTTTGAAAGGGAAATGCTTAGTAAATACCTTCGAAATTTTTGTTAATAAACGTTCGGGGTTAGAAACATTCCAAAAAAAAACGAGATTTAAAACTTTTAAAAAATTATTATCTTTTCTTAGCTTTATCTCCCTAGTAAAAGATTTTATTATCATTTTAAATTAAATCTCACATTGTACACTTTTAGTGCTATACTTAATTTTAACTGTAAAAAGTTAGATTTTAATATATTTTAAGAGCTTTTTAAGTTTTTCGTTAAAAGGATAAAAGCAATTAAGTTTTTAGGTCAACATTTTATGTTAAAAATTTCAGCATCTTGATTTTCATTTCAGAGGCTTTACTTCTTTTATGACGCTGTTACAAAAATTACTGTTTTTTTTAATAAATAAATCATGCCACGTTCTCAGTTAGTTAAAGAGACAACGAACAAAAAAAGTTTTTTTCCTGGCCAAAGTTTATGAACAATAAGCCGGGGAGTCGTTTTAGTGTTAATACCGATATTCATTTTATGATTCTCTTTGACTTAAATAAAAAATAGTGCAGTAAAAAAAAGGTCAAAATAATGATGAGATAGACATAGTTTAGATACAGCAATAATATGATTTTATCCAATCTGGGGTATTACCAAAAGTATTGTTTTGTATTTCGGACCTCGAAAAATGTGTGCTTTTTGTTTTATAAACAATTTAAGTTTTAAAAACGCCTTTTTTGAACTACTTAAAATGTGAATAACTCCGGTTGCATAGGTCGGATTAAGATAAAAAAAAAAAACAAAATCTTCACAATGAACAACAAATCCGCTTTTAAGTCTCTTAAGTGCGTACATAACCTACAAAATTGACAAAAAGGCAAAAAAAACTGTTTTTTTTTTCATTTTAATTGTACAGGTCGACTAAGTGAACCAATCGGCTTAAAACTTTCAGAAAATATGCCTTTTGTTATAGCAAAAATAGCCTGAAGTTTTGGTACAAAAATACTGAAACCCAGTCGGCACATGGCCAGCCATTTTAAGCCATTTGGTCCAAAATGTATATTTTTGTTTCAAAATTTAGGTCTCGACGCCAGCTTTCCAATGCCATTAAATTTTTTTTACATTTGTTTTTTAATCAAATAACAACAAATGCGTTCTTTCAGTCATTTTGAAAAAAAAATTGTTAACGGAAATGATTTTTTTTAATAAAGGTCTTGCGATTCTCTACCAGAGGAGATAAAAATGTTTTTCAATTTTTTTTTTTCGAGATGACCCGAAAAAACGCATTTGTTATTATTTGATTAATAAACAAACGTAAAAAAACGGTTAAAATGACTCCAAAATATATTTTTTTAAAGACATCGGAAAACTGGTGTCGAGACCTAAATTTAAAAATACTATATCCATTTTGGACCAAATGGCATAAAGTGGCGGGCAATTCAAATTTTAAATAACAAATTCAACTGTGCCCACTGATTCAATAATTTGTACCAAAATTTTTGCTATAAAAAATGCATGTTTTCTGAAAGTTTCAAGCCGATCAGTTCACTTAATCGATTTGTACAATAAAATGAAAAAAAAAAAGAAACAGTTTTTTTGCCTGTTTTTTTTTTCCAATTTTGTAGGTTATATATGCACTTGAGCGACTTAAAAATCAACGAGAACTTGACTTATACCATATAACCTTAGTTATTCACATTCTAAGCTCAAAAAAAACGCGTTTAGAAAACTTACATTGTTTATAATCTAAACAGCACACATTTTTCGAGGTCCAAAACTCAGGACAATACTCCTGGTGATACTGTAAAGAGAATAAAATCATAATTTTGCTGTATCTAGAATGTTCAATTTCAAATGCTTTTTTTACTGCACTAATATCACACAAAACCAACTTATTCCTTATAGAAACAATAAAAGGTTTGCAAAAGTTTTATATAAGGGGCGTTTCCTCATGTAACCTCGAAAGTTGGCCACTGTAACAAGAAGACAGAGCTAAAAGAACTAACTCAAGTAACATGAAAACGAAAAAGTTTTTCTCTGAAAAAAAAGTTCTAACGCAGGATATATATGACGTGCGGCAGGTTTTGGCTGACATCAGGCGAAATAACTAACATTTTCTCTAAAATTATTTTTGTTTGTCTATTGCATTTGCTGTTTTTTGTTGAAGATTTTCAAATATTGTACATAAAAAGGTCTTAAGGCAAGAATTACTAATGAGAAAGTACACACCACTCTTATCATTGCTAATTAAGTTGGTATAAATGTGTTTTAAATTTATTCAAATCAGATTTTTTTTTACAAAGAGAAATCCGCCTTATGGGATTCTGGAGTAGTCTGCGTCACTATAATGGTGCCCCAAAGTGCTCCATTTATGTGGGGCTCTCCAACCTGGAGGGTTGGCATACCCACTAAAACTCCTTGTGAGCTGGGATAACTCCTTTTACATTCTGTTATTATTAATGTCTAGGTGTATTCAAATCAGAATTCAGACAATTCTTTAATATGGACAAAATACATGAATACGATGGTAGGATACAACGAATTGTACTAAGTACGCATACCTATTACTCTCGAGAGCTGATTCAGTAGCTTTCGATCCGACAGGGTGGTTGCATACTTAGTAGAATTCGTTGTATCCTCCCGTCGTGTTCCGTAACTTCTGGGGTAAGTACCTGTAAATTATGTTCTCTTGTTTGTCAATCCTAGCCTGACTGACGAGTTGTGATACGGCGAAACGCGTCTCATGATGGATTTGACGAATAAGAGAGCAGTGGGTAAACTGCTGAAATATGGACTTCGTCTGTTTTCCGTTGTGTTACATTAACTATATATGCCGAGGAGGATCCCTAGAAAAGCACTACCTGCTTTAAAGCTTTGACTGTGTCAACCACTCTGTCGGCTCGAAAGCTTCTGTGTACGCTTTCGATGGAGTAATAGGTGTGTGTATTTAGTACAATTCGTTGTATCCTACCATCGTATTCCGTAACTTCTGGGATAAGTACTTGTAAAATCTGTTCTTTTGTTTGTCAATCCTAGCCTGACTGACAAGTCGTGATACGGCGAAACGGGTCTCATGATGGATTTGACGAATAAGAGAGCAGTGGGTAAACTGCTGAAATATGGACTTGGTCCGTTTTCAGTTGATTTACATAAACTATAAAATACATGAACTCTGAACTAACATATCTTTAAACATAATTTTATAACGTTTATTGATATACATTTTAAGGTCTACGCTTTAAAATCCGAAGAAATTGGACAAGGTTTTTTTCATTTAATTATATTTTTTAATGATTTCTTATGACTGACTACTACATATGTAATAATGGACAGGAAAAAAAAATTCAGACATTACAAATTTAAAATCAATGTTTTCTACATAGAACTAGTTAACAATGCAAACCAACGTGATCTGAATTACATGGCATATCATTTCTACACTAATGAAATAACGGTCCTATCAGTCGTATTGCACGCTCGTTCCAATTAAACATTTTTAGCGATTTTTGTACAAACAACGCAATTTGAATGCTCTCATTTTGTCAATTAGTGGGCGGTAATAAAAGATGGATTTTTTATTGGTTAATTAAAGTAACTATGCATTTTTTTAGCCGACAAAGAACCAAATTATTTTGAAAATATGGAACTCATACACGTATTGTATTCGTGAAAATACAACCCTCCGAGATTTTTGCATTTTTATAAATCTTCAAATCACGGCAAACATAGTTTCCTATTTCTGTGCGTTTGTCGGAAATATGTTGTAGCGATTATTCCCAAATAAAACGATGCATCAATTTTAAATTTGGTACACACATAGAAACGTACACTTCTTTATAGATATTGCTTCAGAGAATGAGCTCTGGGGTCAATAAGCATTGTAATGGTTTTATAGGAATTTTCCTGGTTCGTGATTCGAAAATGAACGAACTCTTAAAAATAATTAGTTATCAATGCAAATAAAGACGCGGGAAGCAGTTTAAATATGTCATGTTATATGCCGTTTTAAGGGTTTTGGAGTTGAAAAGTCTGAAATAAAATAAATGAGTTTTTTCTTATTTCCAATCTTAACAGGAATTGTTCAAATGAAAAGGAAACTAGCTGAAATCTAACAGTAGGCTACAAACAAATTGACGAAAGTAACAAGTTATACAAGAAAATGTCGATAACGTAAAATAATATCAAGCAGTGATGAAAGAAACAACCTAACAGAAAAAAAGAGAAAATAAGACTACAAGATAGAGAGAGGAACATAAACTAAATACGAACTCTTAGACCCTATAACAGAAATAAGGGTTCATAAATTAAAAACCAAGCATAAGTAGCAGAAGAAAAATAAGGAGAAAGCAAAAAAATCTTGAACTGTTGATTCTGAACAACCATGACGAGAATGAGAGTCATCCTCAGAAAATCACCTTAAAAGCAACATAGAAACGGTACTCCTTTGGAAACAGGCCGAACTCAATAACATATGATGTGGTACAGTCATTGAAAAACCGACTCTCTCAATCTCTTAGACCGATAAAACAAAATGTAATACCCTAACAATGGAAATTAGATTGGTCAACTCACGAAAACAAGCGTCAGCCAAACACGTAGTCGATTAGAGATGTAGAACGCAAGTAAAGGCTGTATTAACTTCTATTTTACCATCATACCTAGTAGCTGAAATAAATCGTAAGAGTTCGAACCACAAAGAACATCAGGATATTTATTTTTTATATACATTAATGATAATAATAAAACATTCAGCATTTTATTAAAAAGATCCATAAGATGTCATAACTGCGTATTCTTTTTTAATTTAGCTAATCCGATTGTTAGGTTTTGGCCCTAAGGTATCAAAGAAGGGAAACAAAGAACAAGAAAATTGCGTTTCGAGCAAATTTATTGTTACTGTTTCAGGGGCCTTTATATCGGTTATTTTTATTTAACTACTTGGAAGTCCTTTGACACGAAGAATTTATAGAATTGGGGCTGCTTGTGGTGTTAGCCTTTAAACAAAATTTCTCAAACGTGAATATGTATATGATATAAGTTGTAATGATTGTATAGCCTGTCCCAAAATATAAGATCCTGATTTTTGCCCGTTTTTAAGTGGGCAATATAAAAATTCTGACCTTTTGTTTATGATAGGTTGCAGAGTTGGACTTAAGAATTTTATTCGTTAAAGTAAATAAATAAAATTATAAGTGTTTTTGGAGATGTTTATTTATAGATGCATGTAAAAACAAATGGATAAGAAGTACAAATATACAGTTTGAATGAATGGGGTTTACAAGAGAGGACATATTGTATAAATAAAAATATATTTTAACTTAAGCCTAATTCGGTTTCACTATCACTGTCATCAGCTGAGGTAATTATCAGTGGTTCTATATTATGTCGTGCTGAATGGAATTCTTCCAGCTTTCACAAGGTATATCATTTATAACTTTTTTTTACTAATTCAACCATTGACACGCTTAAAGAAAAATATTTTGTGCCCTTATTTTTGATTTAACTTAATGCCAAATATGTTCAACTGGATTAAACACACAATAATACGGAGGAAAGAGTGTGTCCCATTTCCTCAGCCATACTGTCACAATCATATTTCTTTTTCAATTTATAGTCTTTCAAAACTTCCAAAAGATCACTTTTTTTTATAACTAAGGTCAAAATAAAATGTCATTTTCTAACATATATTACTGCATTTCCGATTTGGTGTTGGCTGCATTAGGAACCTTATTTAGTAGGCGACTATGGTAACTTGTATTGTCCATAACTAGAACACTCTGTTCGGGAATTTGACAAAAGGAGATTTTAAAAACCAATTTTCAAAAAGTTCTGCGGTCTTCTCTTCGTGATAGTCCAAACTAGAATCTGTTATGTTTTTTGCAGATAATAGTAGACAATTTGAAACCCAGCCCTTTTCAGATCCAACATTCAAAATGGTTATTTGTTTACCTTTATTTGAACGTGCGTTAGTCTTTGTACTACTGTCAACCCACCCTTTTTGCTCAGTGTCATGGGTATCGAACCATGTTTTCGTCAAGGTAAATTATTGGCCAATTTTCTGATCGATACTTTTTAATTTCTTGTAACTAAGTATCTCGCAAGATTCGTAATCTTTGTGATTCCATCCCTACTTGCCTTTTGTTGATTTTTCGGAACGTGAATCACATTCTTAAGAGAATTCTGTGAAGGGTTGATCGGCCACAATGTATATTGGTCCCGTCCTGCACCAGTCTTAATTTTATTTTGTCTAGTGTCGGCACCAACTGCTCTTCATACATAGAATATATTTTTCTCCTGATGAAGTCTTTTTCACAACCGTCTACATGATACATTTGAAAATCTTTCCGATTTTTTTTTTTTTTTTTTTTCCTGTTCCTGAGTGATGGTTTTTCCTACAATACCCTTAATCGTAGAAATTGGAGTTTTTGTTAGTTCACTGGTTTCTTGCAAAGAACTTTGTTTATTCAAATTTCTTTTTACCAAACTGTCGTAAACATTTTCTACTATTTGTTTAGCATCAAGTGATAAATGTTTTCTCTTGCCAGAGCCACTATTGCAATTTTCCCACGGAAGTCACATAATTAAAAATAGAACCGTTACGTTGTAAGTTGTAAGTAAAACTAAAAATAAAAATAATAAAAAGTATCTTTCGAATCTTAATGGGGACCTGTGGTCATTAGGCCAATATTATCAAATACTTAAAGGGCTCCAAACCGGGTTGCCAGGTAGTAAATACAGTCGACTCTCTATATAGTGAAAGACCAAAATGTTGACCGAAATTTCACTATAGAAAGTTTTTCACTATATAAAGAGAAAATCCGTATATATTGCTATGTATGTAGGTCTTGAAAAAATTGCACTATATAGAGTTTTTCACTATATAGAGTTTCAATATAAACAGTGTCGACTGTATATAGGTAAAAATAGATCCAATCCAGGTGAAATAAAACTACGTGTATCGTAATACCTGACAACTATGCACAAAACCTTAATAGGGTCGTTTATTGCCCCATTGAAAAACCAAAAAGGCAGGATCTTATATCTTGGGATTTACTTTAACAAGAAGTAAACAAGGCGCGTGATTGAAATAAGACTTACAGAACAGTTGGGTCATTTAAGGTCCAGTAGATCAGAAAAATTAAATATTGTCGAAAATGCCCTTGAACATAAACATACAGTAAGATTATTTAATTTTAGGTTAATATAAATTATATTTGCTAGAAAATTATATATACAAATACATTCGAGAGTATTGAAATAAGGACCGAGGACATATTCCTCACAGTTCTCTGTACGGGTTGCTCGACCAGCACCCCACCCCCATCAGTGATTGGTCGGTTCCACCAGAGAAAATCACAATTTTAATATACGAGGCATGTTTTTTTAAGTAAGTACCGTTTTGGAATTAAAAAAAAAGACGTGCAAAGATATCGCTATAATTTTATTTTTACATGAAAGCCTGTACCTTAATCTACTTTTCTACATAATTTCCGTGAATATTGAGGCACTTGTCATAACGTGGCACCAGTTTTTGAATACCCTCCTCATAAAATTCTGCCGCCTGACTTGTTAACCACTGTATCACAAATGTTTTGACTTCGTTATCGTCTTGAAGACGCTGACCACCCAGGTGCTTCTTCAAGTGCAGGAACAAATGGTAGTCGCTGGGAGCCAGATCAGGGCTGTATGGAGGATGATCTAGAGTTTCCCATTTAAAAGATTTGATGAGATCTTTGGTCCGATTAGCCACATGTGGACGGGCATAGTCATGCAGCAAAACGATACCCTTACTCAACTTGCCACGTCTTTTGTTCTGGATTGCACGACGCAGATTGTTCAATGTCTCACAATAAGACGCTGCATTGATTGTCTCATTACGAGGCAGAAAACTCCACTAGCAATACTCCTTTTTTGTCCCAAAAAACTGTGCACATGATTTTGCGGGCAGAAATTGTTTGCTTAAACTTCACTTTTTTGGGTGATGATGAATGTCGCCATTCCATGGATTGTTGTTTCGATTCTGGTGTGACGTAGGCCACCCATGTTTCGTCACCAGTAACAATTTGGTCTAAAAAATGTTCACCTTCATTGTGGTACCGCTCAAGGAAAGTCAATGCACTGCCTAAACGTTGGGTTTTGTGCAAATCCGTCAACATTTTTGGAACCCAACGTGAACACAATTTCCGGTAATTCAAGTTCTCGGTCACAATGCGATACAAAACACTACGAGAATATTGAGGAAAGCAGTCGCACAATGATGAAATTGTAAAGCGTCTGTTTTTTCTCTCACCTTTTCGTCCACTTTCTGCACCAAATCTTCATTAACGACCGAAGGACGCCCACTCCGTTCTTCATCATGCACATTTGTGCGGCCATCTTTAAATGCTCTCACCCATTTCCTTACCATTCCATCACTCATAATGTTTTGTCCGTAAACTTCACAGATCTCACGATGAATATCGATCGGTTTTTACGCCTTTAGCACTAAGAAATCGTATAACAGCCCGTACTTCACAATCGGCGGGACTCACGATTGTCGGAGGCATCTTAAACACTCAGTAAACAACGTATACAATGAAGAATCAGACTGTAATGGCGTCAGTGCGTAGACATGAGATGTAGGTTACCAGCGCGCATGCGCGGAACGCCGACCGTATCGCTGCGGCGGCGGAATCGCAAAACGGTACTTACTTAAAAAACATGCCTCGTAAATAGTCGCGCATCAAGTCCAAAAATAAAATCTTGGTGTAATGGTAATAACTGTTGGGTAGTTTCTCGGATATAGGTTAGTAAAGAACAATAACTATTTCTATTTACGACACTTTGCACATTATTTTATTATTTTTTTTTATGGGTCTAGCGCACGTGCTACAGGGAAGTCCCTAAAGCGCTACAGGAGTGACACGCGTGCGGAGAAAGCGATTCACGTTGTGCTTAAATCGTTGTAAATTGTACTCGGGGGGGAAACACAGTCCTGGGCAAATTATTCCAAAGGAATGATGTTCTCCATATAAATGACTGCTTGAAAATCGTTGTACGAGAGTAACAAGCTGAATCTCATACAGATGTGAAGTATTAGCGTGACGTGTACTTCTAACATACACCGCTCTGGGAGGAATTAAGCGGGCCACATCCTTCGAACACTTTGATGTTCCAGGGAATCAAGGCCACCTGTCAGTTCCGGGTCTCCAATCGGACGAACAGCTCTTCTCTGAATAGAATCCAACAAATGCAGTGTATGTTTGGGAGCGGAGCAGTATTCCATAGTTTGGTCGAATTTGAGCTTTATAAAGAATTAACAGTTGTTGTGAAGTTCGAAATAATATTCCCAACTTCTGAGAAGCTCTCCTTTCTATGCCTGCAACATGTTCATGCCAGGACATATTTGCTCCCAAATTTATGCCCAACAATTTGAGTGACGATGTTAGGGGAATGGAGTGCCCCGACATAACTATGTCGGGTTCAGCAACGTTAACTTTTTTAGAAAAAACTGGCGCCTGGGTTTTTGTAGCGTTAAATTCCACTTGGTTACTGTCACCCCAAGATAGAATTTCTTCCAGGTCTTTGTTAAGTTGAATGACTTCCTGCTGTCTGCGGATATTCGTCTGAGTTGCCGATGTCCGAGCGTTCAAAGTGAATGAAGAGATAAGTGTACTGTCATCTGCAAAGCTGTAGATTGGATTCTCGGTCTTTTCCAGCAGATCGTTAATAAATGAGAAAGAGAGTAGGAGACAGTATGGAGCTTTGGGGTACACCGGCGTTGATAGTGAAGGTGTTAGAAAGAAATCCGTCAACTGCCACTCGCAAAGAACGCTCTCTGAGGAAACATGAGAGCCACAAACAGAACTTTTCAGACATACCATAAGAACGTAGCTTAGCCAACAGCCCATCGTGCCAAACACGGTCGAATGTCAAGAGCAACCGCTCGAGATTCTCCAAAGTGTTCAATTGCGTTGTTCCAAATATGTGTTACATAAGTCAGGAGATCTCCTGTTCATCTATTTTTTTTACGAAAGCCATATTGGTGATCGCTAATAATGTTGAATCCTTCAAGATATTTTAGAAGATGCTGATTGATAGCCTTTTCCATGACTTTCGATATTATTGAAAGCAGTGCGATTTGTCGGTAGTTATTTGGCAAGGTCTTCTTGCCTTTTTTAGGTATTGGCTGAACTGTGGCACATTTCCAGCAGGAAGGAAATATTCCCTTTCTGTAAGATAGGTTGAAAGTCTACAGAAAACTGGTGTTAGTTCCTTCGCACAGTTTTTGAGAACTATGGCAGGTATTCCGTCAGCGCCAGAAGCCTTTTTGGTGTCTAGCTTCATCAAAATACGTTTTATGATACGCTGCCTGAAGACAATATCGGGCATCCTTGACTGCACTATGGGAATATTAGGTGGTGTTTTTCCTTGGAAATCGACATTAGAATGTGAAGCGAAGAGTTCAGCCAACAAGTTCGCTTTCTCAACAGGTGTCTTTGCAATAGAATTATCTGGCCGTGTGAGTGGTGGTATGGTGGATTTGGTGAAATTTTGACTAACTGCCTTAGCAACTGACCAAAAGGACTTGGAATTGTTGGGACAAGCGAGAAGTTTGTTTCTAATTCTAATAATTGATTGTGCGCCTCCTTGGTTTCGTCGATAATTTCTTTGGATCTGTTCCTGGCATGAACAAAGGTGTTACGATTTATGGTGTTAGGATTTTCACGCCAATGTCGGTATGCAAGATGTTTAGAAGCAACAGCTTCTTTGTATTTTCGATCAAACCAAGGCTTGCCGTTGGAAGGGCATTTCTTCGAAAAAGGGATGTAAGCCTCCATACCGGCCAAAATAACATCGGAAACCTCCTTGGCGCAGTCAGATGTGTCATCGGATCGAAAAACGAACGTCTAACCCACGGAAAGTTCGAAAATATTTCATGAGATCTTCCCATTTAGCAGATTTGTAGTGCCAAATCTTGCGCGGTTTAGGCGCGTCTCTGTCACTGATTGGTAGGATACTCGATGTCGATAATAGTTTATGGTCGGAAGAACCTAATGACGGATTTACGCTGACCGTGTAGTGCTTTCTCAAGTTTTGTGGAACTATACATTTGGCTATAAAAGTGTAGGTACAGTAAAATGTTAGTGTCAAAAAGCAAAGTATGAATCCTCTGCCACAGTTGCGAATGATTTTATCAACATTTTTTATAACATACCAATATTGATATTTAAATGATTACTATGATTATGTTATTTATATCATTTTATACGAATGCACAAATGTGTTGAACATGTCTTGAGCAGAAATTGATGATATTTCACTGTTGTTACTTAAACAACTTAATCTCAGTAATAATAAAATAATATTGTTAAAGTAACTACAAATAATATTTGCACGTACCTGTTCAGGACTGACTGCACTTAATATTTGTTCCAAATATTAAAACACCAAATGCGATTCGTTATGACCAGTGAAGCTACTCTCGAAAATAATTCGCGGAAGAATAAACAATAAGTGTGAACGAGAGATTAGCCCAACCCAGTTCGGTTTTCGGCAGGCATTCGGTACATGCGAAGCACTCTTGAACAGCGCTGCTCCAGAAATGCCGCGATCTAAGGAAGTATGTTTATCTGTGCTTTATTCGCTATCATAGTTCGATTGCAGCAAACATAACGATCTAACTATACTACTAGAAGAGAGGATGGGAGATAAAAATAATCTCACTTTCATAATACCTGTATAGTAATCAAACAGTATTGTTAAAAATAAAGAATCAAATCACTCAAGCCTTCCCAGGACAGAAAGTTTTCAACCGAACGATAAGCTGTTCACAATCTTCGATACGCGGACGATACCATTATTATAGCTGATAGTCAGGAGGCGACAGAACATTCACAAACGGAGAAGCACATATGTTAAAAATAAACATAGACGAAACAAAAGTAATGGTGGTTAGCAGAACATCAAATAAGCAACTGAAAATCATTGTGAACGGTAAGTACATTCTTAGGTCTCCAGTTCCGGTATCAGTGTGTCAACTGGAGCTACAATACCGCTTAGTTAAATATATACTCGGTACTACTTTACGGTGTAGAGACCTGGACTCTTAAGGCAGACACCATAAGGTCACTGGGGGCCTTTGAGATGTGGGTTTTCAGAAGATTGCTTAAAATTCCATGGACCGACCACGTAGCAAATAATGAGATTTTGAGATTAATGCGGAAAGAAAGAGAACTATTACAAATAGTCAAAAGAGGAAAAACCAGTCACATATTCACAAACACTATGTATGAGTTCCTAAAGCTTACTATGAAGGGAAAAATCGAGAAAAAGAGTGGCATTAGAAGTAAAACAATAAATATACAAATATAAACAAAAAAATAAAGAAAAAGATCAGAGAAGACGTCAGACAGTACAGAAACTCGAAAATAGAAGAAACTTTGAAAGAGGGAAAAAGTCTGAAACATCTGAACAAACAAATGAATGAAGGGAGACATCAAATAATAAAACTTATAAATAAAGATAATCAAGTGATCGCACAAATCAAAGAGATAAAGGAAGCTTCAAAGAAATATTATCAAACACTATATGACACGAAAATATCGCCACCACCAGGAAAAGAAGAAGGAAATAGAGTGATAGTAAGAAATGTGGGATCTAAACAAATTTTTGATGTAACAACGGATGAAATAATGAACGTCCTATAACATATGCACAACAACAAAGAACCAAGGGACGATGAAGTAACTCTTCAAGCTACTTAACAGGTGCCTAATAGAAAGTGAAATACCAAACACCTTGCTTAAACGCCTTGATTGTGATTATTCTTAAAAAGGGGACCAAATATAAATTGGAAAATTACAGATCTATCAGCCTGTTATCGATACTATACAAAATCCTAACTAGAATCATAACATATAGATTAACGAACCAATTATACAGTTATCAACCACGTGAACAAACTGGATTTAGACGGGGATACAGCAGTTTGGACCATCTTCAAACAATTAGATTACTAGTGAAAAAAGCAAATGAATATATGGTCACCTTGTGGATAGCAATGGTTGACTACGAAAAAGCATTTGATTCCGTAGAGATATGGGCAGTCCTCAACGCATCAAGTAACAATGATGAAAGATACACAACTCTTCATATTTAAAAATGCAACATCACAAATAACGCTTGAAGAAGAAACAAATAAAATCAAAATTAAAAGAGGAATTAGACAAAGCTACTCGATATCACCAAAGCTGTTCACGTTAACTCTAGAAAACATGCTCAAATCGATAAAGTGGGAAAATAAAGGAATACTAGTGGACGGTAAACGATTAAATCACTTAAGATTCGTAGATGATGTCACTCTGATCGTCAACACAAAAGAAGAATTGCAACAAATGCTGATGGAGTTGAATAACAACTCTCGAGAAATACGTCTAAAAATAAACTTCACCAAGACCAAATATTTGAACAACGAAAGTGAAGATAACAGCCAGGAACTGTTAAGAGAAGATGATAGAACAGGAAAGGTACAAACATTCATATATTTGGGACATAAAAATCGAAATATCAAAAAATAATTTAAATGCTGACTTGGATAGAGTTAGCTTGGTCTGCGTTTGGAAGGTTACATGCTACATTTAAATTGGACATCTCAAATACAATTAAAGCCAGAGTATTCGATTAATATTTATTGCCGGTATTAACATATGGCACTGAAACGTGAGCTTTAAATAGAAGTATATTAAATAAACTCTAGGTAACCCAAAGAGCAAGAGAGAAGAATGCTAAATATTAGACTCCAAGATCGTATTCCTAACATCGAGATACGAAGAAGATCAAAAGTGACAGATGTAATACAATGAATATGTATATTAAAGTGTAATTGGGCGGGGCATGTCGCAAGGTTGAATGATAACAGATGGATACGCAGTATATTGAACGGAGACCTAGAGAACACAAAAGATGCAGAGGTAGACCACAGACAAGATCGACAGATGACATAAAAAGATTAGCAGGACACGATTAGATGCAAAAAGCAAACAACAAAGCTCATTAAAAACAATCAGGGGAGGCTTACATCCGGCTATGGATGGAATAAGCTAATGATGATGATGACGAGTGGTGATAATTGTCGTGTAGTGTTATTGTGCGAAAGATCCTAAAATGCAAACATAGTGGGATATAGATAAAAAAAATTATTAAAATTTGTTTGTTATAAATACAAATTATATGGCATTTTAAACAAGATGCTACTTTATTTCAGCCACAGTGTATTTTATTGTACGTCAAGTAAGAACTTGTCCGCGATAATTCATTTTTGGTAGATGCGATTCTAGCGATTCAACAAAAAATCAGTAGAGGGAACCTTTTTCTATGGCGCATTTTAGTACAAGTATCAGTCGATTCCGAACTTTCGTCGAAATCACGTAACATCCAAAATGAGTCACTTGTTTGAGTGTCGGTTCGAGGCAGTTCCCATCCAAAAAGGCCTAAAATGACACATTCCGCGGCCGGTGTCATTTATAAAGAAGTGGGTAAACCGTTTTAACGATTTACCCACAAATTTCGACAACTTGTCAAAACATGGCTCGGTAGGCAAAGTACCTCCGAAAGTCAAATAACGAATTGGGCCTTTGTTTTCACGGCAAAATTATGCAAATCTGGTTTAAATGTGTAACATGAGACCATTCGACAACATCTTCGTGCTAATTCCGAAGCACGTTGAAGAAACCTTTACAGTTGCCTCACGAGATTCGAAAAATTTGCAGTGTATGCAGAAAATCTCGTCGACAGCATCCTCGAAGATACCAAGTGATTATTGATGTACACCAAAGAATCCATTGATAGCAAGAAATGTTCTCGAAACATATTTTTTCAAAAATACGAACGGTTACGTTCTTACTTGACAGACTATACATAGTGTCGCTTTGTTGTCAATCCACGTGACATATAAATTGTACGAAAACCATAAAATATACCAATAAGACCTTTTATACAAATTTATACTAGACACCAGACTGCAACATCAAACACATGCCGAAATTACCTCAACACATTCCCGGTTGACCCTGTTTCGAGGAAACACACGTCTCACCCAGACACGATCGTATAAATTTCTCGTGTCAAAGAGCCATTCTATAAAAATTACCGCCACAAAGGGCTCTGGAAAGCTCTAATAATAAATTAGGTCTAGAGGTGAAGATTAAAAATAGATTTTTTGTTCTTTTTCTTTGTTTAAGGAAGAGTTGAAAAGAAAAGAAGTGGCTAACCTTCCCACATTTATTAATAATCTCTTTTGTACAAAAACGTTGAATCTGTTTTTTTTCTGTATATTTCAAGTAAAGATCACATGCGATTTATTTGTATATATGTACTTTTACCTTCACAGTGAAAAAACGGATGCCAAGAGTTAGCTCAAAATGTCTCAAGTAACATTGTTTTATAGGAAATGTTTGGAAGTAGACAGATCACACAACATACCTAAAAAATGGAATAACTAGTTACCGCAACAAATCTCAATAATTTACATTAAAATGCAAAGAACATAACACACTTTAGAAAAACTTAGCATGGATTAGAAAACAAGCGGTAAAGTGATTCGTCTAGTATTTCTCCCGCACACAAAGAACTCGAAACATTATACCCCGATATTTTAAATAGTTAAGTTATGCAGAGAAAAGGCTTCTGTTAAGATTAAAATTAATGAAAAAATAACATAATTTTCAAATTCCTCCACTCTATTTTTTTGGGTCTAGCACACGTGCTGCAGGGAAGTCCCTAAAGCGCTACAGGAGCGACACGTGTACGGAAAAAGCAATTCACGTTGTTTTTGAATCGCTGTAAATTGTACTCGGTGGGAAACACGGTTCTGGGTAAGCTATTCCAAAGGGATGATGTTCTCCATATAAAAGACTGCTTGAAAATCGTTGTACGAAGAGTAACAAGCTGAACCTCATACGGATGTGAAGTATCAGCGCGACGTGTACTTCTAACATGCACCGCTCTGGGAGGAATTAAGCGGGCTACATCCTTTGAACACTCTCCATGAAAATACTTGTAGAATAGACTCAAGTCGCCAACAGTTCTTCGATGTTCCAGCTAGTCAAGGCCGCCGGTCAGTTCTGGGTCTCCAATCAGACGCACAGCCCTTCTCTGAACAGAATCCAACAAATGTGTGTACAGTCCATCGTGCCAAACACGGTCGAATGCCTTGGATATGTCAAGAGCAACCGCTCGAGATTCTCCGAAGTGTTCAAATGCGTGATTTCAAACATGTGTTACATAAGTCAGAGGATCTCCTGTTGATCTATGTTTACGAAAGCCATATTAAACAATATAATAAATAGTTATGCTTCTAATTTGTTCAATAACCCACAAACAAAAAATAAGTAAAAATTTTCATAGTACTAGTGAAACTATATAATATTCTTCCCATCGTCCACTCTTTTACTTCCTTCTCCTGAAACAATATCATTCAAAAATTATAAGTTCCTTTCCGACTTTCAATATTACATATGTGTACCAAATTTAATATTGCCATCTCTTTTCTTCGACCGCTATTATGTCATCAGACAAAAACAGACAGAAATTGAAAACTATGCTTTTTATAATCTAGAAAGCCTGAAATATGAAATAAAAAAATCTCGGAGAGTAATTTGTTCACGAATAAAAAACTTCCATTAGGAAGGGTGGTAAAAAAAGAAAAAAAAATATCAGGATAACAATGTAAATTTGATTTTGGTACATGTTATAGAGAACATTCCAAGTAACATTTTTAAACAATAGTATATTTAGCACTATGTAATTTGTGACACACAAATCTACATACATATATTTGGTGGGATGACAATTATAATTTGATTTGATGTTGATTGTCAAAATAAACTAATTCTAAGCAGTGGGATGTGTGTATGTATTATCTTTTAAGAGTCAAGGAATTTCAATATAATATGTATTATATTATACGTGTATAATAAACGTGTATGTGTTTTGTATGTGATTACAATTTAAAATATCAAGTAGTTTTTATAACTAAAGGAAACTATTGTATTTGTGAAAAAAGTCACACTCCGAAATTTTTGTAATCCTCCAGATTTTTTGGATCTCTAGATTATGAAAAACATAGTCACACATTTCAATTTTGGTACAAATATATTTCAGAAGAAGGCAGTGAGGATAAATCAATTTTATATATTTTCATTATCATTATGAGAATTATTCCAGAGTCTTGATTGATGTAATGAATAAACGGCGGAGAAAGGAATTAGAAGGGTTCTATATAAATTCTGCCTTACATCCATTTCAGTTTTCTTGGAGTTAAAAAATAAGAAAATTGTGTTATTTTTTCATCATTTTCAATTACTTATAGTCAAATAAATCGAGTTAAAGGAAAAGGGAAGGGGATTAGAGGGTTTGCTAAGTATGTATCGTATCCTTTTCAGGGTTTTGGTAGTCGAGGAAACTAAAAATCGTGATATTTTCTAAATCAATTATAGTTAAGCATGTAAAGGGATGATGTGGTGGGAAAGGAAGTTAGAACGTAAATGTATTATACATATTTTTAGGATTTTAGAAGACACTAAATTTAAAAATTGTATTATTTTTTCACTATTTTTAGTTTATATAGTCAAACGTTTAAGGGTTAAAATGGTGGGGGAAAGGTGTCAGAA
Source organism: Pachyrhynchus sulphureomaculatus (assembly GCA_019049505.1). Classification (NCBI taxonomy): domain Eukaryota; kingdom Metazoa; phylum Arthropoda; class Insecta; order Coleoptera; family Curculionidae; genus Pachyrhynchus; species Pachyrhynchus sulphureomaculatus. The sequence continues at coordinate 88,464,923 of CM032447.1, read as the reverse complement.
GGTGGCTTTGTATATATAGTAAAATATATCCTATCGTAGTAATATGGGGGAATATGAAAAGTGTATTATTTTTGCGTTATTTTCAATTATTTAGGGTCAAATATATGTAATATATATTACGGTAAAAAGTAAAGTATATAACGAATACATTCTACCAGTAACAACATATGGTAGTGAAACTTGGGTTCTAACACGGAAAGTTATTAGAAAATTGCCACCAGAGAGCAACTGAAAGGAAAATCCTAGGTATATCACTTAGAGGTAAAAGGATATTTTCCCTTAAGAGGATCTGGGCTGACCAAGTGCCCAGAAATACTGATAACTAGAGTGGAGTCCAGATGGAGATCATGGGAGGAAAAAGAGATACTGGCAGACCTCAACAACGTTGGTATGACGATATTAAAAAATCAGCGGTATCAAATTGCTGAAAACAGGAGAATATGGAAGCACATGAGAGAGGGCTACATCCAAAGGATGGAGAATGGCTAGAAGAAGAAGAAGACGAATATAAAGGGTTAAAGGAATGGGGAAGTTTTATGAAGTTAAGCAATGCGACAAATTATATAATTTTTAATTTTAACTGAAATGGTCTATAAAGGAGACTAGGATGTGATTAAGAGTGATCACAAAAAACCGTTAGCATTATTCACTTTTTACTTCTTTTATTTTATTAGAAAAAAAACAGCTGACTTTAAATGTAATCATTTGTTCATTCCGCTGGTTCCAATAATTTGTGACTGGTATCTTACCTAGAGGTATAATTTTCTTGTTTAAGTTAGTAGCACACATATATAGCTAACGCTGTGCCAGTAGTAATAATTATCCTTTAATGTGAAAACTCAAAATCTGTATTTATTTCACAATTTGTATTTGCAAGAGAGTAAGTTAATGACTTAATAATTATTTTTTTGGTTTGCAAAAGTTTTTTTTTTGGTTATTTGTTGTTTTTTTTTTGTTTATTGTTAAATAATTTACCAATTCATTATGTATGCGTTCTGAAATATTTTTACTATTTCGCCTACTTACTGTCAGTATTGTTGTGGTGTCACTCATCGCTCATCAGTTATCCGACAGTGGTCACTATGTAGTCAACTTGCTTTGAGAAAATGTCAGAATACGTTAAGTTTCATGTGCAATTTAAAAAAAAAAAATTTTAGACATGCTTTCTGAGTGATGTTCTAGGGACTTGTAAAAGATGCGAATGTATATATATATATATATATATATATATATATATATATATATATATATATATATATATGAGGCTGGTTTGAAAAGTCCGTGCAAAAAAATAAAAACTACTTATGTGTTTGGGGTAAACCTTTTTTATTTTTCGACATAGTCTCCTTTTAGGCTTATACACTTCGTCCAACGATGTTCTAGTTTGTTGACACCTTCCGAATAATAGGATTTGTCCAAGTCTGCAAAATATCCATTAGTGTCTGCAATCACCTCCTCGTTTGAATAAAACCTTTGGCCCGGCAGCCATTTCTTCAAATTGGGGAACAAATAGTAGTCCGAGGGAGCCAAGTCTGGAGAAAAGGGGGGATGTGAAACGAGTTGGAATCCTATTTCCATTAACTTTGTTACCACAACTGCTGAGGTGTGTGCTGGTGCGTTGTCGTGATGGAAAAGGACTTTCTTGTGAGCCAATCGCGGGCGTTTTTCTTGCAGCTCGGTTTTCAAACGGTCCAATAACGATGAATAATATTCACCTGTAATAGTTTTACCCTTTTCCAGATAGTCGATGAGGATTATCCCTTGCGAATTCCAAAAGACAGTCGCCATAACCTCGGCCGAAGGAACGGTCTTCGCCTTTTTTGGTGCAGATTCCCCCTTGGTAACCCATTGTTTAGATTGTTGTTTGGTCTCAGGAGTATAGTAATGTATCCATGTTTCATCCACAGTGACGAAACGACGCTTAAAGTCCTCCGGATTCTTCTGGAACAGCTGCAAACCATCCTTGCAACACTTCACACGATTCCGTTTTTGGTCAAGCGTGAGCAATCGCGGCACCCATCTTGCGGATAGCTTTTCTCATGTCCAAATGTTTATGCAAAATATTATGTACCCATTCAATCGAGATGCCCTCAGCACTAGCAATCTCACGCACCTTAACTCTTCTGTCATCCATCACCATATCATGGATTTGATCAATGATTTCTGGAGTCGTAACCTCCACAGGCCGTCCAGAACGTTCAGCGTCACTTGTGCCCATATGGCCAGTCCGAAAATTTTGAAACCACTTATAAACTGTTCTAATCGAAGGTGCAGAGTCACCATAATGTTTATCAAGCTTCTCTTTAGTCTCCTGAGGCGTTTTGCCTTTCATAAAGTAATGTTTAATCACCACACGAAATTCTTTTTCGTCCATTTCTTGAAAATCACTCGACTTCCTTGATTCACACGAATGCCAAACACAAAGAAATAGACCAATATGGCTGAAACTTGGTGTGCGTTCTTTCAAGAGATGCTACTAACTAAACATGACCTCGATACGCGCCGGTGATGCCATCTCTCGGACTTTGCACGGACTTTTCAAACCAGCCTCGTATATATATATATATATATATATATATATATATATATATATATATATATATATATATATATAATAATTTGTTTTCCTTTTCTGAACCTTGTTATTTTTATTAATTTCTCGATTTTTCTATAATTCAGCATTTAGATTCGGTAATGAAACGGTTATTTATTTATTTATTTTTTGGTTGTTGTTTCACCCAATTTTTTGACTAAAAATAAGGTACACACCTGAATGTGTACACATTCAAGGTGTGTACTTCGCGAATCCTAAAAATAAGGTTTATTTGAGCTGTTATTGTCTGTTTTTAGAAAATATGTAAAATAGAAGCTTTCAAACTGCTAAAATTGAACGAAACGTCAACCAAAAAAATAAAAATAAATAAATAATCGTTTCATTACCGAACCTAAATGCCTAATAATAGAAAAATCATGTAATTAATATATATATATATATATATATATATATATATATATATATATATATATATATATATATACATATATATATATATATATATATATATATATATATATATATATATATATATATATATATATATATATATACATATATATATATATATATATATATATATTATATATATATATATATATATATATATATATATATATCGATATATAGGCATTCTGAAAAATCTCCTTTGTTTTGCTGCCAATGTCAGTATTGTTGTGACTATCGCTCGTTAGAACATCTTTAGAAGGTCCTTAAGGTATTACTCAGGGAGCAAATTTCAAAAAAAATCTACAAATTACTTATAATTTCGCTACTTCTTAATAAAATAATTTATTTTATTCACTTAATATTTACCTGAAATACACTAATAGCCCCTGAAATTTCTTTTAATTAAAACACAAAATACTACAGTTCACCCTTATTTCGTTGAAATGTTCATTTTCTTCAAAATAATTGCCTCTATATTTCACAGCCGCAAATAGCTTAACGTTTTGCTTTATATTATCACGAGGCAATAAATAATGCACTGCTGAGAAGGAACACAATGCAATACATTACAATATTTTGAACTTAATGATATATAGAAAACAGTTTAGCCAAAAGACATTAACAAATGTCTCAGGCTATGTTTTCTGCAAAACCTCTGTTGGTTTCTTTAGTCTTAAGATTGGAACTATAAAGGCAGTAGGCGAAACGGCTTAGATATAAATTATGTGAAGTTGGCAAGATGTTTGTTTAAATATATTGTCGAACTGTTAGCTTTTAACATTGATAGTTATGTTTGATGATTGCAAGTATTAAGAAAGCTCTTTTGTAATAATAATTTTGTGAAAACAAATTAGCTTGGTCCAATACTAGGCTCTAGAGAGTACAAAATAACATTTTTTAGTGTTCTGTACGGAACACTTATAAGATCACTTCGGTGTCTAACCTGTCCGTCTGTCTGTCCGTCTGTCAAACCCGATTTTCTCCGAAACTATTTGACATAGAAAGTTGAAATTTGGTACTGATGTAGAAATTGATGGCCTCATTAGAGCCGTGTTGTTTTGAAAGTTAAATTTTAACTTAATAAAAAAAACAAAATTTCAAGGTCATCAGGTTTCAGTAAAGATTGGAAACAAACTTTGTTGAAAACTCATTTGGGGTGTTTTTTGATCATTTTATACCTTTGTAACAAAATTTTTTATTTTAAAAGCAATCAACATACGAAACACTAATTGCGCAAGTTCAACTTGCACTTGACCGTTTATTTCATTATTCGTAATTAATGTGTACATTTATTTAAGTTCTCAGCGGGATTGCAACTCTCACCAATCAGTTGGAAATACCTTTTGTTTATATTTTGGGCTACTATATGGAGGTCTCTTACCTAAAAGCAACATATGACTAGCAATTGTTGAAGGGTCTGCAGTGATCAAAATTTTAGACGTTATTACGCCACTCGCGTGATCTAGTAGTTAGATTTGACAAAAGTTACAGCGTATTATAAGAAGATGGGGTGTAATCATATTAAACATTAATTATCGTAATAAAATAAATTCGGTTCAATAAATTCCCAGATACCTAAATAGTGATCCTTGCGGAACACTTATAAGATCACTTCGGTGTATGTCCGTATGTCACACCCAATTTTCTCCGAAACTATTTGACATAGAAAGTTGAAATTTGGCACTATTTTAGGACTTGATGGCTCCATCGGTGCCGTGTAGCTTTAAAAGTTAGGGGTTAGTTTTGGGGGGTGAAATCGGTAGTGACATTTTTTTTTGCCAGGGCATCGAGTAGGGTGTCAAATGAAAGCTTGTAAAAACACGAGTTCAAAAATATATATGATGTCATAGTTGCACACACACAAGGTGTAAATTAAACGAAAATTATCAGGAGTGTATTATCGTTGATAATTTATCTGGCATATAAAAAAATAAAAATTTCAAGGTAATCAGTTTTCAACAAATATCGGAAACAAACTTTGTTGTAAACTCGTTTGGGGTGTATTTTGTGACATCTAGAAAAAAAAAGTACCTTCAAGGCAATCGCGGTACGGAACACTAACTACGCAAGTCCAACTTGTACTTGACTGGGTTTCTTTTTTAACTGAAGAAGTGCAGTGCAGTATTTAGTATTATTTATACAGATATTTTTCATTTATGCATATTAAAACTCTAAAAATTAATAAACCAATTGCATTTATAATTTATTATTATGATACTTTTATATTATTTGCACATGTCTTTATAAAAATACAAATACAACAAAAAAACATACTTTTTAAAGGTTATTAATTTTCTGTTTTCATAGAGGTCCTGATTTTGAATAATTTGGATAAAATCCTGAAACTGCATGTAGGGCTTTGTCAGCATATTTTAAACGTTCAGCAACATACAACAGAAGACGTTAAAAACTTTTTATCAATAACTTTTTTGACAAAGAATATTTAGGCCTGTAAGTTTTGCAGCTGTCAAATGAACCTTCTCTCTCCCTTCTTTTAGTCTCCTACATTGGACACTCAAGTCGCATCGTTCGCCTCGCTAAAATTAGCTACTCATATAGAACACAGTTTTAGTATTTCATGAAAACTGTCCGCTCTAAAAAATACATGCGAAAGTTTGAGCGGAAAAGTATTTCACATTATAAAAGTTAACTATAATTAATAAAAGTCCAGGAAGATCGGGATAAATAACCAATTGATAATGAAGAAGAAAGGAGTGTTGACGTAATAGATGACGGAGAAGCAAATATTCTGTAATCAGTGAACACCATGCAACATATAGGAAGAGAATTACTAAAAATATTTTTATTATTCTCTTTGATAATATTATTAAATAGTAGAAAATAAGGACCGAATAGAATAGTGGAATACTGATACCCAAACATAAAAAGAACTAAAGAAGTCCTCGTAGAGCTTTCTGAAAAGGTGTCCGGTCAGTTCATTGCATTCAATGAGAATACGCTCGGAAGTGTGGCAGCATACTCAATAATCAACTTCAGTTTTCTACATTTTATGGAGGTAAAATTTGAATCTCATGACTAGTCTAGGATCATCTTTATGAAATTCTAGCAGCAGTAGATAGACAATGTATCTAAGCAAGTAAGAAATAAATCTTCTCGCCTCAGTCCTAGAGTACTTCTTCAGTAGGTTTCTGGCTCTCCTAATTTACTAAGTTCACCATGAAGGTTAGCTATGGCGGAGCCACAGAAGGGTTGATATCCATCAATGGGTCCTCGAGCTCCCTTTTTCTCCTCTTTAATTATTCAGCAAATTCATAGCCTTCCATTTCTTGATGTTCCATCTGTTGGTTTGGCCAGCGTTGTAATTCTGATATTATACAAAATTTTTAGATAAATCTTACGTTCTTAGTAATGTGTCTGTGGTTACGCACATGTGCAAAGGAAGCAGGTCTAGCTGTCATACAGGCAAGTCTTTGCATTTTTTGCAGCTTAATTGGTATAGTTTTTTCCTCTGTTTTTGTTCACCTAACCAATAAAGCGCACGTAATCTAAATTCTGTAACAGCGATATATGAGTGGACTGGGATTTTAGGTCTAATAAAGAATTCATGATGCAAAGTGATAAGATATATAAAGAAGAAAACACTAAAGAAGACATTTGAGAAAACAAATTTGAATTTACTCGTAAAAAAAGCGAACAGCACGCTATTGGATAAGAGAATATAAAAAGGGCCCCGAAAATGTTGAAGAAAGTGTACGACATCATCGTTAGGCTTACTTATTTGGAAACATATAGGAAGAAAACAAAGACAAGTAATACCCTCCGCAAACCAATTAGTAAAGAAAAAGAAATTATTTTGTTGAATAAATAAAACATCCGTTTGTAAAAGTTAAGCAAATTGACATCTGAATGTAAACTTTGTGACAAAGGCAGGCCTTGTAAATTAAAACGGCATCGCTTTCAAACCGACTGAAAGCTGCCACCGTCAAGCGGCAGTTTGACATACGAATTCAATTTAAAGTATTTTCTTTATCTCAAGTTTTAATTAAATAAAACGATATGTAGTTATTTCGAGTTTTAAGATCTTGGTTAAATATTTAACATAATAACTATGCCTAAAAATAAATTACAAAGTTATGGGAAGACAACTTTTTGTATTAAATTTGGTAATATCTTACGATTGTGTGTATGTGTCTGTGTGTGTGGGTATATTGTTATTTAAGTGTACTTGAAATACTGTTCAAATATACTTATCTCTTACTGTTTTACGATTACTTTCCCAAAGTTTAATATATTTTTTTTTTTAAGCATAGCACACGTCCAGCAGGGAAATTCTTGAACACATACGTGTGCGGAAAAAGCAACTCACTTTGGTCTTGAACTACTGTGAATTGTACTCGGTATGAAACACAGTCCTGAGCCAATTATTCCAAAGAGATGAGGTTCTCCATATCAAAGACTGTTTGAAAATGATTGTACGAGGAGTGACAAGCTGAATCTCATATGGATTTGCATGCGTGATTAGCGCGACGTGTTTCCCTAGCATGCACCGCTCTGGGAAGTACTAAGCGGGCTACATCCATCGAACTCTTTCGATAAAAGTACGAGTAGATTAGACTCAAGTCGCCAACCGTTTTTTGATGTTCCAAGAAATCAAGGTTGCCAGTGAGTTCTGGGTTTCCAATCATCCGAACAGTTAGTTCTCTTCTGAATAGAACCCAACAAATGCAGTGCATGTTTGGGAGCAGAGCCCCAAACATGGGAGCAATATTTCATGTTAGTCGAATTTGAGAATTAACAGTTGTTGTGGAGTGTAAAGCTTTCTATTGAAAATAAAATCCCCAGCTTTTGAGAAGCTCTCTTTCCTATGCATATAACATGTTCATGCTAAGACATATTTACTGCCAAGTTAACGTCCAATAAATTGAGTGAAGGTGCTAGAGGAATCCGCCCCAGGTGACGAATAGGGGAAGCCCTCCCAGATATGAGTGATGCGGATATGAAGTACCAAGGGTGGAATAAAACTATCACATAATAAAAGGCAGCTGCATTTACTATTACCGGCTCCAAGCGTAAAGATAATAATTCTAGACCGACTGGAAACTGGACTACCACAGGTATGACTGTAATAGTTTTAAAGGATGTGGCACTAAGTTACTTCCCCAGGATATTCATCCGATTTTATTCTTATCATGTTCAAACAGAAACAAATAGCCTCCAGTCCCGGACAGACCTTTAATAATGGGAGGTGGGAAGAATCTCCCGGCTCCGACTAGATACGAAAATGAAAATAGCAACCTGGAATGTATAAACTTTATTTGCAGTCAAAAAACTTAATAAATTGTTACAGGAAATGGAGGGAATGAAGATAAATAGTCTAAGTGTCAGCGAAACAAGATAGAAGTAATCCAGTATCAATCAGAGTATTGCTACGGTGACACACATATTGCAGATCGAAACCATCGACATAGTGTGGACATTCTAATAGAGGAAAACCTATGAAGATAGGTAAGGAATTTCTTACCAATCTACGAAACGATTATTTTACTACAATTTTTCAGAAAGCCAACCAGTATCAATATTATACAGATGTATGCTCCTACAACAGGTAAACTTGACGATGAAATCGAAGAATTTTACGGACAGCTTGAACAGGCCCTAAAACTAACAAAACCAAATAAAATAAATATTGTCTTAGGTGCAAAGACAGAGTAAATTGTGTAGTGTGATCATAGACTTGGTCAAAGAAACGACAGAGATGAAAGGTTGATCCAGCTTGGTGATGAAAATAGCCTAGTCATTATATATATATTACACATGGTACAAACTAGCACTTAGGCGAATATATACCTGAAAATCACAGCAAGATAATATTTAGAGACGCGATAACTAAGGTTGTATTGATGGACGCCGACATTGGATCCTATCATAATCCTCTGCGATTAGCTAAGGCTAAAAGAAAAAAGAATATTAAGACAATCGATACCAAACTACTAAGAAACGACAGCACTGGATCAGAATAAGTACAACATCTTATTAGACAACTTTCAAATATTATTTATACAGACCCCAATGAGAAGCATCGATGTGACATCAAGAGTGCTTTTGAAAATTCAAATAACGCCATCTATTAAGCGAAAAGGCTAGAATAAGAAATGAATGTATGAACATAAAAATGCTGGAATTAAGGTAACAACACAGACAGTTTAACACCCAGAACAACGTTAATGGTTATCGACACTGTCAAAGGAAAATTGGCAACAAAATAAAAATTGCTAAGAAAAAATGGTTAGCAGTTAGATGTACGGAAGTCGAAATCTTGCTTTCATAAACATAAAAAGGTAAAACAAATAGCGGGGCTGTACAAGAAAAGATCAATAACTCAACTACCAAAAAGAGGACAAAATAATAGTAGACCCTGAAGATTTACTAGAAATCTGCCAAAGAAATGCAGTTCAACTTTGTGAGGATGCAAGAAAACAATATCCTCCGCTCCTATTGGTGAACTCGCCGTCCAGTTCACCCATATTGGGCAACGAAATCCTTTATGCCATCAAACTATCAAAAAGATAATATGATATCAGAAACTTTTAACTTAATAAGAGAGGAGAACATAAAAACGTTGGTAAGATTGTTCAACATCTATTACCCTGGAAACATTCCCAGGGATTGGCTTTGTTCCACGTTTATAATATTGCCAAACCCAAATCATGATAAAAGATAGAAAGATTACCATTTCATTAGCCTAATGGGCCGCTTTTTGAAGCTTTTCCTTCCGATCTTGCAGAAAAGACTCTACAGGAAATGCGAAGAGGTAAAAGGGCGCAGTCAATTTGGTTTTAAGATAGAATTAGGAAATGAAGATGGCCTTTCAGCCTCCGAACATTAATACAAAACTGCTTGGACCAACAACAGGACTTTTTTATATGTTTTATAGAATATGAGAAGACTTTTGATAATGTCAGACAGGGCCTCTTTGTAACACATCTTCAGGATATGGCATTGGAAAACAAAGACATAAAACTAATAGATAATCTATATTGATACCAGACAGCTGAAATACGCTTTCAAAATTCAAAAACAACAGACATATTTATATTAAAGGAAGGTGTCAGATAGGGACGTATTCAGTCTCTAATGTTCTTTTTAATCTGTCTAAGAGCTCTTGTTCAAGGGGTTTGGGAGACTCTCATAGCTATTAAAATGAATGAAATACCAATAAATAATATACGCTATTCAGACGATACTGCAATAATTACTGATACCGCAAACAACAGGCAAGTCAACGAATAGATCCAAAAAATTAATATCAACAAGACAATATTTATGATTGTGTCTAGAAATATTTTTCGTGACCTAAATCTTCATCTCAATGATGAGCGAATAGAGCAAGTTGATCGACTTAAATATTTGGGATGTCTAGTGAATGATAAATTGGATGCAGGATTCGAAATCAAATGGAAGACAAACCAAGCTAGAATATCTTTTCTAAAGCTGAGAAAATTCCTGACAAATCAAAATCTTATTTTTGAGCTCAGATACAGAATGGTCTGGTCCTTTTGTAAGGTGCGGAAGCATGGATGCTCAAAGTTATGTCAAGCACTTGAAATATAAATACTGAGATGGATGCTTAAAACATCATTGACCGATCACACTGACAAAATTATAGAATTATTTGTGACACAGTTGTTCATAAAAGCTTGTAAATTAAAAATGTTAAGATTTCTTCAAGAGTCCTCTACTTCACTACGGCAATCCAGAAAATGAGCAAGTCTATTGAGCATAATTTTCCGCAATCTTTGATTTTCTTATTATTATTAGCAGTAGAGCTGATCTTTTTACTTTGCGACGAAAGTGTCATTTCAAAAAAGATAAAACGTGATTTTAGAAGAGCTATATTTATTTCTTAAACGAAATATGCATTCTCTGAATTCCAGATAAGAGTGACCCTCTTCGATAAACCAAAAACATCAGATGGAACTATTTAAGCTATTTTGATTTAAGCTGTACTCTTTGAAAGCTGTAACCTTAGAAGAATCTAAAATATGTCAATTTTTACCTGCCTATAAATATATCAAAAATAATTAAATTTATGTCTATAAAGTTAGATAATCTGAGTTTTTTTCAACCGGTTAGCGAGGACCTATAAAGATAAAAATCCTAAAATTGATGAAACTACATTTATTATTTTCTTACCTTTTAAACTGACAACCACTCACCAAACTTTTGCAAATACTTACATTTTTAATCGGGTTTTCTCTGTGAACTTACCTAGAAACAAAAAAAATTAGTGTAAAATATAAATACAATTATTTAATTCTTTATTTGAAACTTTTGAGTTCAAGTGGATTGGTACCTTAAACTTCGACAAAAAATATTACAGGACTTTTTTATTAGTTTTTTGGTAGCCTTTGATTCTGCTATCTTGAATGTAAGAATTTTTTGTATTTTTAAATAAAATTTGCACGCTCTGTATGTTCATTTTTTCAGAAATTTGTTCAAGTAGAGCAACGTTTTTCTTGATTTTTGAGAGAACTAAAAATGAGAAAATAAAAATAAAAAGTGTCCATTTTAGTATTGTTTTAACAATAACATATTGAAGGAAAAAGCGTCGAAGAAAAGGAAGAAAGTTTTCCTCGTCAAACTCCATTGAATTTTGAATACCCAATAAATCAATATCTGAAGCACTAATAAGTACAATGAACAAAATCTTAAGGGCTATCATAACTGCTTACTCGTAGTTAAAGAATAGGCTTGTATTTCAAACACATTAAGGAGAAAAAATAAGATTTTACATTTTTACCAGCATGAATTTAAATTCATATTTATTTATATTTTTACTGATAATTAATTTATCCACTTTTATCGTTCGACTACTACTCTAAAATTTCGCGATTACAATCTATATATTTCAATCCACTGCTGGATGTAGGCTTTTTTCCCATTTTATACTATTACCATCTCTTTTGTGCCTTTCTCATCCTCAGTTCCTGTCCTTTCCTTGCAGTCGTCTCTCCATCTCGTGTTTGCTCTTCCTGCATTTCTACGCCCACTCTACTACAAAATTATTTTCGTCCATCTTTCATCTGTTCCACAAACTAAATGTTCGGCCCACCTCCATTGTCGGAGCCATTTATTGTGTTTTCGGTCAGTTAATTTAATATCCAACATTCTTCGTTTGTGAGCTCGCTCTGCTCTGGCTAATCTTTGAGCATGTCTTTTTGTGAGACTCCACGTCTCAGCTCTCTAGGTGAGTACAGGGAGAATACATTGTTCGTACAGTTTTCTTTTCAGAGTGTTGGATATACTCTAAAATGTATGTACACATATAATGTACCAGTTATGGATCGGTAATATTAAATTCAGTTCCTTCAATAAACTGCCAGTTGTTAATTTCCACTATTATAAACCTCAAATCATAACCTTGGTGGTTTTAAAAATAAACACTTCGACAATAAAATTTTAGAATACCAAAGTTGAAGCCCGAAAATTTTGCAACTAAGAAAATTCTGTTTTTTCTCACACTCACCTAAAACACTAAAATCGCATCGCTTGCATCGCGTGAATCGCTGACACCTTAAAACAAGTCGTCCCGCAGTATAAAACAAGAATATCCAAACATTTGGAATATCGATATTAAAACTAAAATTTGCCTGGAATATTATAGTTCTTTTTTTGTAAAATAATGCCAACTTTTTATCTAAACATGTCAGTTCTTGGCTCTCAAAAAATGTTTTTAAAAGTGGAAAATGGGACAATTGGAGAAAACTGCCTGCAGGTAGAATAAAATGGTAATAACAAGGCATTTGAGGATTATAAAACTAGCTCTTTACTTTTCTTGTTGCAAAACCAATTCACAAAATTTATTTTTCTTTCATGAAAATAGATAATTCATGTACCATAAAACGCAAAAGGTGGACTTTCTGCTTATTTCTAGAAAATAGAAAACCCAAGCCAAATCTTGTTTGTTTTAAAATTTATTGTGTTTCGCGATCCGCGTTTTATTTAAAACTACAGTAGGTAAAACTACAATAGTTATTTTAAAATAACCCATTTCAGATTGTTTAAGAATTTTATACGTTCAAAGATCTTTTCTGAATGAAAATTATAACTAGAAATCTAGTAAAAAAAAATGTTTAAAGTTGAAAACAAGACGGCAAAACAAGAGGGAACCGGAAACAAAGAGCCTAGAGAGACCATTTTGCTATAAATATGTTACATATGTCCTATTTTATTATGGTTTTTTTTGTCTTAACTATAATTTATACAAAACACAGAGAATGTTAAAAGCTGACAATTTTTATTGAGGTAGTAAGCATCAGCCAGCCCACTTTCGCTTAAGTTATTTAATGGTTATATCCGGGACGTTACCTTTTGGCATTCACATGCTAAAGACACCACTAGGCTTTGAGAACTTTGTACAGTCAAAAAACCATCAGTGCACACGTTTGCCACTAGCTGTAAATTGTCTATCATATATTATCTCTAAAAATGTAAACAGGATCGGAAAAAGAAATTAACCGATTCAAAATAAAGGAACTAAAAATTAAAGTGAAAGAGGAAGGGAAAAGATGGAGGCAGTATGCGTTTATATGTAGTTAGGAATCAAACGGATACTCGTATCACAGTGATGAAACAAAAATGTTTTCAAGGGAGAACGGTCAACAGTCCCGTAGTAAGCAGTAACGCCCACGGATGACGATAAACGGTCACAGTAACTTACTACAGCGAAAGGGGACACTCACTGATGACGGTCTGTGGTAACGCTGAGTAACGACGGTAAACAGCAACGCAGTTGACGACGATAGATGGTGATTCAAATTGAAGATTATGAAAGATAAGGAAAACCTATAGGAAAGCTCTGAAAGGCAAATAGCAGACGAAATGTGTTCTAGTTTCGTGAGATCGGATTGTCAGACCGACTACCTGGCTCGAAGCAACGTCTCGTGATTTAATGAGCCAGGTACCCGATAGGGAAACCTAACATGGGGTGTATACTTGCACCGATGATGAATATGTACCATTAGTATGATATCAGAATGAAGTAACGACTCGGAAAAGTTGATTTTTCAAACGAAATTTTTAGATAGATTGCATTTTGTTAACCCAGAGCTAACCATTAAAGCAAAAATAAATATTTTATAATTAATGTATAGTAAGACAGAACCGACACGAATAGTGTCTATGTAACTTCGTTATAATGTTGTTTTTAAACGTTACAGAGAGTCCAAACGTAGTCTATTCGGGGAAATCTTCAGACTCAATTTCATCAAATTTGTCCGCGTTTATCGAAATTAACCGCTTATAATTCGACAACAATAGATATATTTTTACACAGATTTTTCCACCTGCCCTCTGAGTGGTTGTTAATTCTTATAATCCTAATTTGCTTGTACCGAATGGCAGCAGAATATTGATAATTATAGTAAACAATTGATTGATACTCTTTTTTAATATCCTATACCTATTATCAGATGCGCAGTAATTAATTTTTCGTTAATGTACCAGGCTTATTTCTTGTCCTAGCCTATTATTCAACCTACTTGAATATAATAAAATTCAAGTTAACATTTCATGTAATTGTGAAGATGTTAAAATTTAAGTTTAAATACTTCGGAATAACAATATTCGTACCTTGAATGTGATACACATGAATTGAAAGAAATTTACAATTTTAAGAAATATATTTAAAAGATTTAAATAAATGGGGCAACTGAGCGTGTTCTACCATTCTCGGGTCGAAACAAAGTTACTCTACGACATTGTTGGGTACTGTAGAGCGACAAAAACTATTTGGCTTTCTTTAAAAAAGTACAGAAATGATTAAAAAACGATTATTTTAGAAAAATGCCTATCCTGTAGATACCTTATTCAGTGGGACAAAGCTGCTTGATGTAAGACCACTTTTTTACCTAATTCTAATGAAGGAAAATCTATGAACCAATTTACCAAACTAAAAATCAAGATACAAGTAGCATACTCTTGGGTGTAAAAAACTATGACTTAAAGAAGTTAATGCTTCCTAGGGTTTTAACTTGGTAACACCCTACCCCCTGAAATCAAATCTTCGAGTTCCAAAAAATAATTAAGAAGAAAAAACAATTAAGAGAAATAGCCTAGAGATACGTAGTTTAATTCACTGAGAATCTTTAATATTATTTATACTAAACTCACTCAAAAATTATAATGAATAACAAAATATTACACCACAATAAAAACAATAAAATTTAAATAAAAATACGAATTCAATAAATAATGAAACTAAATTATTACAAATTGAACCCCCATAAACTCTCAAAAGAATGTAATACCTATATATAATATTATGGTAAAACTTGCCTGACAGTAGTTTTTAACGTATGTTGAATTCATTATTGACTATGGAGTCAATAATATTTGCATACATTTTATGTTAAATAATTTGCTGTCTATAAACAGAAAATTAGTATGTAGTGTCTTATTATGAATAAATGTGATTTAGTACTTACTAATAGATATATTATTATATATAATACTGATAAGTAATATTTACTATTAGACAACTAGTAAAGAATAAAATATACCTATACGTGATATTAAAAAAACTGTCTTGATAACTAACTGAGAACTGAATGTTAATTTTGTAAAATGAAAGACTACTCTCAGAACTAGAGTGAAATATCTAACTCCTTGATTGAAATCTGCCAGCACCAGGCAGCAGCCTCGAAAGCAAATTTAATATAAAATACTTGCACCACTAATTCAAAATATCTAGAACAACATTTCGTTTAACTTGTCTTCTAAAATGTAATATTAATAGAATACCACCGTTGGTTTTAAGAGAATTTAGAGCGGCCACTACATGAAATTTTGAATAGCTTCTGTCTAGCTTGAAGTAAGGTCAAGTAACATGAATTAAATTAAAAGAAAATTTCACGGTCAATGGCCATTAGTTAAAAAGTTGTTTTGTCTTTCAAATAACTATATTAGTACCTATAAATTCATCGATGACATGTCTGTATTAGAGCACACTAAAGACAGACGATCGGTATAAAACTTAGAGATAGAAAAAGAAACAGTTGGATACGTGAACAAACGAAAGTAAAGGATATTATAGAGCATATCGTAGAAAGAAAGTAGCAATAAGCTGGACATGTGTAGCACACAAAACTAATGATCGTTGGACCAAGCGAACACTAAAATGGAGACCACGAGAACAGAAAAGGAGCCTAGAACATCCCAAAATAAGATGGCAGGATGATGTACAGAGGGTTGCAGGTATTGGATGGATGCAACTGCAAATCGATTGAGATGGAAATTCAGGGGGCAGGCCTCCATTCATCATTGGATAGAACTAGGCTCATAGTGATAGTGATGTCTGTAATAGTGAACGATAGTTGTTTACTTTTAAATTAGTATAAAGCACCTGCAAATTGTTCGGCTTTAAAATTTATTTAGCTTAAAACTATTTATTCAGTCTTAACTTAATATTGACGTTGAGAAATATGACTTATCTATTATCTTGTTTTCTCTAAATGCCTAAATAAGCGAGGTGAATTCAGAATGAATGGATTTTTTTTTAAATCAAAAATCATTCTTCTTAGGATGAGACCGTGTCAAATTTTCCATCTCTTACCTACGGGTGAACGAGCCATTTTTAGAAATTTTTACTCTTCAAGGTTGGCACAATAATTCAACTCAGACAAGCTACACACACCTGACCGTTGTGTATATAATTGAGACCTAAAGTAATTAGAAGAATCCACGTGTGATGCAGACTATAACCAATATCTCATCTCTTGCTGCTTGCTAATATTTCCTTTACAGAAACTAGAGATTGAAGCAAGAACTTTTAGAATGGTGTCCGCTAGAGTATTAATGTCCTATTACAGCTGATGGTAAAATTTATTTCTCTTCCATATATCTTTCATCATGTTCTTTAATTCCAGTGGATATTTATCTTCCATTTTCCACTACATAAATTAAGTTGGGAATGTGGAATCTTTGGCACAATGATATTACTCAATATATATCACCACTACACCAAACACTTTATTTTTTCACTCGACGCGCGTTTCGCTAACCATGTTAGCTTCATCAGGAGCGATGATTGACTAAAAGCTAAATTACAAATCTACCCTATTTATACTTAGCCTAAACCTTGAATTACTCAAGCGGAACTAATGACATAGGCAAGGCCCTCAGTTCCGGTCAAGTAACCACTAGAGGGGACTATAAGGAATAGGCCCTCTGTCTTTTTTTAAACTACTTTTACATTTTCTGATTTCCATACTTTCGTATGCGTTCAACAATCTCCTATCAAATACATTTTTTATTAACCTTAGACTATCTAATGTTACAGTATGATCAGCTTCAAGGGCATGTTCGGCAATGCTGGACTTTTCTGTTCTATTGTATCTTAAGTGTGCTAAATATTCTTTAAATCGTGTTTTAATTGACCTTTTAGTTTGCCCAACATACTTTTTGTCACAATCATTACAACTAATTTTATAAATTCCACTTTTCTCACAATTAGGAATCTTATTTTTGGGATTTCCTAAGATATACCTCAGATTGTCTGATGCCTTATAGACTAAGGTGAGGCCTACCTTATTAAATACCTTATTGAGTCCCTTGCTATATTTCGGATTATATGGTATGGAGACATATTTGGTGTTATTTTCTTCGCCTGTAAAAAAGGTGGAATTCTGAATATTAAACCTAAATTTATGTCTATTTATTAGCTTATTTACTAAGTCATTGTCGTAACCATTAACTCTAGTTATATTTCTAATACGATTCCTTTCTTTATTGAAGTTTACTCTGTTCAGAGGGAAAGTGACCAAACGATGAACTAAAAAATGTAATGAGGCTAATTTATGTTGCTTGCAATGAAATGAATCATTAGGAATATATCTATCTGTTACTGTGTCCTTCCTGTAGATATCAAATTCTAATCTATTATTATTTTTTAATAATTAAAATATCTAGAAAAGGCAATTGTCCTTTGTTCTCAACTTAGTAAGTGAATTTAATGAAATCATACCGGCTATTTAATTTAGAAACAAAATCATTAATATTTGCTCTCTTTGTATCCAGAATCGCGAAAATATCATCCACATACCTATACCATACCCTTGGGAAATATTCGAATTCTTGACTGGCTTCGATTTCAAACTTACTCATGAATAAATTGGCTATGAAGGGTGACAAGCAATTACCCATAGCTGTTCCTTCTTTCTGAACATAAAATTGATTGTTATATTGGAATAAAATTATTACGACGGCAAAATTAGAATACCCATTTTTTTCCCCTATTTTGCACTGTAACATCATAAAAATATATATTGGTGTATATACAATCAAAAGATCTATAAAAAAAAGAATAATATATATATATATATATATATATATATATATATATATATATATATATATATATATATATATGTTCCATTTATAAATATAAAGTTTGTGCCATATATCCAAAACATGATGAGTGATTGTTTCTGTTTTTAAATTTAAAAACAGTAAATCTCTTTACTTAACATTTGTGCCTCACTTTTCAAATAACGAAATTAAAACAGTTGTATATACAACTTTTTCGCTTTAAAACTTTGCTCGCAAAAACTTCAACGAAATTTTACAGAACAGTTCGTGAAAAATTGGGAAAATGATCTATGAAACTGCGAATTTTAAGCCAAATACACGGAAAGAAAAACCAAAGGAGTATTTTATATTTTACTGAAAATTTTTCTAGTTCCCGATAACCGACGGACTGGCTTCATGCCAAGCGCCAGCTGCTCTCTCGGCCTATCAAATCCATCTCTCTAAATTAAATTTCGCCCTAGTTCCTGGGACATCTAGACTAGACGTAAGCCTAACCGACTGTTATAATTAATGTTTACTATTTGAATGTTAATTTTAGCATAATTATACCACCGAATAATTCAGCAAAATAAATTAAACTGATCCGGTCTTTAGTTTCATTTCCTCTTTACAAACTGTTGGCAAAAATACCGTATGTTTGTCCTAGATATTTTAGAGCAGCTTATTTTATTATCATTGACGAATTACATCTGGATACCATAAACTTTAATACGTAGTATTGTAAACGACATATCCACTAGTTAACACCTTAACATAAATAAAATTAAATTATACCTCTACTCAACCTAAAAATAATAAAACAGTTTTATATATCCCAACGTTGTAACAGAATAATAAACTAACCAGATGAATATACATAGAGAAACCAAATCAAGGATTTCGTAGAAAAGGTGCAATCATTTTATTAATTACCACAGACTAAGCTAAAATGACGATGTCTTCTAAAAATGGCACAACCATAGACCAGATATTTTTAGAGTAAAAATTTTATGTTATTTTCATTATTTTATATAATATATATAATATATTCCTTTAACTTGAATTGAAAAAAACATGTACTCTTGATTGCTAATATACTGCATTATATAAAATAGTTTTAATCATCTAATAGTCGGTAGTTTAATCTTTATTCTGATGCTGTGTTTAATGAGGCCATCTATGAATCCATTGAAGGAATAACAGTTAATGGAAAAACACTGAACAACATACGGTATGCTGACAATACTGTTCTATTAGCAAATAATATCAAAGATCTCCAGCGGCTGATTAACGAGTCGTAACAGCCAGCGAAGGATTAACTATGAATATAAGAAGAACCAAGTGGATGGTAATAACAAAGAAAAATCTACTACTAGAATCTCTCGAAATCAGGGAAAACACCGTCACCGACTTTTCTTTTCAGGCTCTAACGCGGTAACATATTTTCCTAAAGAAAAAAAAATGTGTGTGCGTGTTCCATGACCTTTTTAGTGATTTTGAGTTAAGGAATTTAAAAATTATGTTATTTTTTTTCACCATTTCTAGTTTGGATGTTTTAAAAAATTTTAAAACTATTAGAATTAAGGAAAAAGTTAGTGAACGTCACTTAATAACCCACGGAGTCACTGATTTCAATAAAATAAAAGATTGTTATGGTATACCACCATGTAGTATATTGAAAAGCAAAAAAACATTTTATCTATGCTTGTTGATATGATACGTATTGTAATAGATAGTAGTATTGTTAAATAATCTGTTGTGACATGTTCGAATCCATGTAAAATTAAGGGAAGGGATTGGTACTGTGGAGTTTAATCTCTCTTTTATCGAATAACTTTTTCATTTTTTATAGGTCTAGTCTACGAGTTTTAAGAATATATGACAAAAATCCTTAACTAACGAAGTAGACATGCCCTTAAAGAGGCTATGCGTTTACCTAAAAATAGATAAGAGTATAGAGGTTTTTAATTTTTTCACGTTTTCGGGACCCTAAATAACAAAAAAGCATAGGTTCCAATTTTCACCTGTGAGATAACTCTGGCACAAAATAAGATATCGAATTCCAATTTAATCCATAATAGCCGAAGTAGGGAATCTATAATTTTTTTTGGTATTTTGCATTACGGTAAGCAGGTGAAGAGGGTTGAGAGTCGATAAATTGCGTATATTTTCAATATCATTATAATTTTTTTTTTTATTATTTTTGATTGAATAATGAAGACATTTTAAGCATAATTATTTATATAACATGTGGAGACAAGTCTCTACATTTAAATATTTGGTAACCAATATAAATGAGAAGTGGGACCCAAGAAAGAAAATATATTCTCGAATTGAACAGGCCCGAGTAATATATATGAATATGAATAAATTTTTTCATCGGACAAGTTTCAGTCTCGAACTCTGAATGAGAATGGTGAGAGCATATATATTTTTCGTGCTATTCTATGGATGTGAGTGCTGGACCCTTGACCCTGGATCAGAGAAACGACTAGAATCTTTTGAAATGTACATTTATAAACACCTTCTTCGCATTTCCTCGTACAGAAAATAAAAAACACAGAAGTATTAGAAAGAATGAACAAAACGAAGGAATTACTAACAACCATAAAAATAAGAATAACTCAATTCTTCGGACATATAATGAGGGCCCCAAAGTACGAACTGCTACGTCTAATTATTGAAGGAAAAATAAAGGGCAAACAATCATTCGGAATACGACAGAATTCTTGGTTAAAGCAGCAGTTTCTAAAGCTCGTTTAGCTATATGGATCGCCAAACTTTGTGAGAAGACGGCATCGTAAGAAGAAGAATAGTCCTATATAAATATTTTAATAATCTTCATAATCACATTTTCCAGAAATCCTGATTAATTTAGATCGAGTGGATAGATGAATAAACATCGACGTCCAGTACACCGGAACCAGTTTACCTGTATATCAGCTTTATTCTATTAATCTTTGAACCTAGGCTCCCCTGTCGTTTACATTTTTCTCGGCGCAATGCTACTGTCACCCCTTTAAGTGTATTTTTAAGATCATCACCCTATTTGATCTAAAGTCTTCTTCCTCTTTTGTGGTCCTGTGATAATTAGTATATTACACAGGACCATATTTTTTGTTTTAACTGAAACAAGACAAGGTATCCTATACGTATTTTGGGCCGCTGAAAACGAATCTGTAGTCCGTTTCGACATAGCACGTCTAGTTTTTTCGTAAATCTCAAAACTATATAAGTAAAATCATCAAAATAAATATCAAGATTTAAACAGGCATACAATTTTTTTTTGTTAAATATATGAGAATTAATATGCTATGAATCTGTATTCTGTATATTTAATTTCGGTCGCTAAATATATGCCGTTGTTTTGCTCCATCACTTTAAGATTTTAGATGGAAGAACTCCAAACCTAACATAATCTTTACACCAAGAACTCCAAAACTAAGGGGATTCGCCGAAAAAAAGCACAAGCGAAATAAAGATTTAACAATCCAAGATACATAAAAATGTATTGTTTTATTTTTTACCAGCAGCACTATATCACCTTCAAAAAAAAACGAAATTTTCATTAATATGAGCAATTTTTAAGGTTAGAAACAAAGTGAAGGCATTCACTGACATAGAGCTATTTTTTACAGTTAGAAAAAAAAAATGGTGACGTAGTTAAGGATTTCATGGTGTAAAGATCTTAGGATTAGGTTGTTAGGTTCGGAGTTTCTGGTGTAAAGTTCTTCCATTAGGTTATTTTAGGTTTGGAGTTCTTGATGTAAAGATCTTAGGATTAGGTTATGTTAGGTTTAGAATTATTCCATCTGAAATCCTAAAGTGATGGAGCAAAATAAACAACGCATGCATTTATATATATATATATATATATATATATATATATATATATATATATATATATATATATATATACAGAATACAGATTCATAGTATATTACATCTCACGTATCTAACCAAAAAAAATTGTGGGCCTATGTTAGGTTAGGTTTTGTTGGTTTTATTAGAAGTTAGGCCAGTTTATGTACGGAATTTAATTTGTAATCTCTAGACTTACATATTTTTTATCAGCTACGTTATCTTAGGTTTGAATCTTGATATTTATTTTGATTTTACTTATGTAGTTTTGAAATTATATTTCTTAGATTTACGCAAAAACTAGACGTGCTGGGTCTAAACGGACAACGGATTCGTTTTCAGTGACCCGAAATACTTATAGGACACTGTCTGGTTTAAGTAAAAAAATTTGTGGTCCTGTGTTATCTGTTTGTCTCATTGCGGAATTACCGCCAAATTTCCATCTTTTTTTTGCTATCTGTTCTTTTACGTCCTTAGCTTTTGTTATACCTCTAATACATACGTTTCATATCGTGATTTCCAGTTTGATATGATCCGTTTGTCTTTTCATTGAGCATTTCGTATATCTTTCTTTGTGATTCACATGTAAAACCAGTAGAATACATTGGTTAAATAGTCTTATTTTAAGATATTGTGAATATTTTTTGTTTCTCAAAATAAAGTTCAGCTTTCCGAATGCGGTTCAGACCAGTTCAACTTCTCCTTCTATTTCTGCTGTTTCGTTTTCTTTGTTAAATTTTTGTTAGTGGTCCTAGAAATGTGTATTTATTGACTGATTTTATTTGTGTGTGTATGTTATATCGTCTTATTGTGACATCTTTAGCTGTATTTGCATGATTTTCATTTTGTTGTAGTTCGTATCACCGCCTATGTTTTTGGCTTCTGTTACTAGTTTCTTAAACATTTTTTTACACTACCACGTCGGTATAGCTCAGTTAATTTAAGTACTGTCCATAAATTTTAGTACCTTGCTAGTTCCGTCAAAGTTTCTAAAAAGTATCTTCCAGCACTTGACTGAAAAGTTTTAGGAATTTTGTGCCCCTCTGTCTAATACCTCGGCTTAAGTACAACAAAATCCATCAATTCTTTGTTTTACTTTAGGTTAGATTATTGAAGCCTTTGACAGCAGGCATAACATCAATCGATACTTATGCTAGCAATACAAGTCTAGTCTTGTGCTACTAGAATTGACTCCTTATTATCAAATTATTATTTTATGCTGCTCCTTATTGAGTTTTAAGTGTCATACAAACTTAAATAAATAATTATTTTTAAAAATCCTGCTGGTCATTTTTAGTGTTCCGTACGGAACACTTACAAGATGACTTCGGTATCTGTCTGTCTGTCTGTCACACCAGATTTTCTCCGAAACTATTTGTCATAGAAAGTTGAAATTTGGTAATAATATAGGAATTGATGGCCTCATCAGAGCCGTGTAGTTTTGAAAGTTAAATTTTGACTTAAGGGATTAGTTTTGGGGGGTGAAATCGGAAGTGAAAAAAAAAAATTTTACTAGGTCATCGAGTGTGGTGTCAAATGAAAGGTTGTGAAAATACGAGTAATATATATATATATATATATATATATATATATATATATATATATATATATATATATATATATATGTATGTATGTATATATATATATATATATATATATATATATATATATATATATATATATATATATATATATATATGTATATATATACATATATATAATGTAATACTTGCGCACACTTTTCTTTGTATTATTTTTAAAAAATCGCTGTCCCCCCCCTTTATCTCGAAAAGTACTGACCAAAAAATTTTGAAAAAAATCTGGAATATTCTCCACGGAGTGTAGATTGAATGAAAATTATCACGAGTGCGTTACGTTTAATAATTTATCTGGTATATAAAAAAGACAAAAATTTCAAGGTCATCAGTTTTCAGTAAAGATTGGATACAAACTTTGTTGAAAACTCATTTGGGGGTGCGTTTTGTGAAGTCACTGATCATTTTATACCTCCGTAACAAAATTTTTGATTTTAAAAGCAATCAACGTACGGAACACTAATTGCGTAAGTTCAACTTGCACTTGACCGGTTATTTCAACTTAACACGTACATAACACTTTAGTATATTCTATTTTTATTCCTCATTAATCTACTTAACAGTATTTTTCTAACAAACTTACATATAATACAAGCAAAAATGTTCATTAAATAATAATTTTAGCGTCCCAGGTTTCTTAAAGCTTTGTTAGTTTCAGTCATTTTCAGGTCACGCTTTACAAACTTAAGTACCAAATTAACTACAAATTGCAAAGACGAGCCATGGAATGACTGTAACCGAGTTTATTATTTGACTGCAAAATAATCATCAAGAGTATGTGTACGAATGTTGAACAAAACTATTAAATTGAATTTCATAAAGCTTTTATTCACGCTCTGCCTCTTTCAACGAGGCTTATGTTAAAACGAAGTAAATTACCTATACTGGCTTTGCGTAAAAATATATATTTACTGAATAGGACTACTTTTATTCTTAATTTATAATGAGTTACTTAGTAACTTTGTGACATCAATGTAATTAAATATAGAATAGTTATTTACCTGTCAAGTTTGAAAAGTAATATTTTGCAAGATGAAATTTTATGAAATTTTACAAGTCTGGTTACCACTTTTACACATTTTTTTTTTTTGGCTACAATTTTTTTTGAGCATTCGTTGTGGAAAATATTTTGGTTTGTACAATTTGTCATAAGATTAAAAAAAACAACAAAAATAAAGTGTACAATAATAATCCGTATATAGTGATACCAAAGCAATATTGCGAGATCAAAAGATTGATTAAGGTTAAGTGCAGGTCAACTTTTGATAGGTATATACTTGGTGTCCAGGAAGCAATTAACAGTGATTCAGGGAAGTTTTGGTCCTTTATTAATCAGAAGAATCGAGAATCAAGGATTCCCGGAGCAATTCATTTGAGCGGTGCTTGGTATGAAAAGCCGTAAGACATAGTAAATGCGTTCGCTTGTTATTTTGAAAGTGTATTCTGGCCTAACGAGAATGAAATCGATTTTGTTCCGGAGAGTACTTATCAGCTTTTCGGTAGTGTTGACATTTCATCAGACAGAGATTCAACACGCTACTAAAAAATTAAAGAATAAGCTGACCGCAGGACCTGATGGTATTCCATCTTTTATGGTTAAAGATTGTATGGGTGCACTTATGGTACCTCTAAAATATATATTTAATTTGGCGTTAAGGATGTTAACATTTCCGGGGAGCTGAAGGGAAACGAGGGTATGCCCCATTTTCAAATCCGGCGAACGTAGCGAGGTAAACAATTATCGACCTATTTCTATTCTGAACAATTTTTCGAAGGGGTTTGAAGTAATTCTGTACAATCGAATTTATACTCAGGTTAGAGGCATTCTGCCAACCCATCAACATGGATTTATTGACGGTAGATCCACTGTAACAAACTTGGGAGTTTATACAAACTTTACAGAGAACATATTAGACGCAGGAGGGCAGGTTGACGTAATATATACGGACTTTTCTAAAGCCATTGATAGTATACCTCATTTCGTTTTGCTGCAGAAGCTTTGGCGTATGGTTTTTGGTGTGGATGCGTTCATATTTCGGGGGCCGCTCTCAGTCAATACACTATAATGAATATATTTTCGATTCCTATACCGCAACCTCGAGCGTGCCACAGGGATCCAATCTTGGTCCCCTACTATTTTTGCTATATATTAATGACCTCTGTGATGCTCTGAATTGTGGCAGACTTTTCGCTGATGATCTCAAGCTGTATGCGCCCGTATCATGTATTCAGGACTGTAAACTGCATCAAACTGAGCTTTGCGTGCTTGAGGATTGGTGTAAGCACAATAAATTAGATAAAATTATGTCGGTGACGAGGAAAAACCATATAATAACATATGAATATTCACTAGGAACGTCAACTCTCAGACGCACCAACAGTGTAAGGGACTTGGGAGTAGTATTCGATAACAAAATGAATTTTTCTAATCACATTAATAACGTAACGCTGGAAGCCAATCGTCTATATGGCTTTATAGTGCGCAATTGTAGTGCAACGTAATAGTGAACGATCTTTAATACTGCTATATGAGTCTTATGTGAGATCCAAACTGGAGTATGCATCTTTTATTTGGAGCCCATATTATTTATGCTACAAACTAATGCTAGAACGAGTTCAAAGAAGATTTCTAAAATATTTATCATATAAAGTAGATGGTGTCTATCCAGTGAGAGTGTTCGTCTATAGTTTTCTTGTATAGATTGTTGCACGGAGTTATCGACTGTCCTCAGCTGCTATCGGAGGTGGCTATATTGGTACCTAGAATTAATTCACGAAATACTGCTATTTTTGTTTGTTCACGTGCTAGGACTAAGGGTTAATTGAACCAATCAATGTTATGTGCAATAAATTTAACTTAATTAGTAATGAATATGACATTTTTGCAGACATCGAAAATAAGATTCGATCAATATGTTTAGAACATTTATAAAAATTCTTTTAGAAGCTTGTTTTGCTTGTTGGGTGTATGTAACTAATATTTGTTTTATTTCTCTTTTATTATAATTTGCACTGCGCTAATTCATTTAATTTCTTTATTTATTTTTATTTCTTTCTTTCTTCTCCTTTTTTTGTTGTTTTTGTCTATTTTTGTTGTTACTTTAGTACCTTAGTTTTAAGAGAAAATTTCATTCATATTGTTTCTTGTTTTCCCTGTAAATGGTTCTTATTGTTGGGAATAAAGCTATTATTATTATTATTATTATTATTAATATTTCCTATTTGTTAGGCAACTTTTGGCCACATATTATTTTTATAGTAATTTGTACGAATTAACAAAACATTTTGTACTTGTCACTTGCGAAAACTAATTGTCTTATAGCAAGACTCGCATCGCTCTATAAAAGATCACTCTCAGAACACAAATGTCTGTTGTATCATAAGGTTAGATGTTAAGAAATGATATAAGATGATTTTTTTTAATTATTTATGTCTATTATAGTCGACCCTAGAAAATTTTCAACTCCACAAGATTTAGTAAAAACTATGTTTATTCATGAAGAATTAAATTATCGCCACTATGAATCAAATAGGTAAAAAGAAAAATAAAGCAGAGATGCCCTTCAATTTTAAACATAGATACCTGAAGCATTTTTGCCTTTATAGAGTTTATTGGGAACCTGCCTTAAGTGAAAAATTCCAAATACGATTTGTAGTTTGGATCACCTTGGAACCCGATGTAAGTAAAGTGCTTATTCAAATGATCCAGTGAGGATTTTTATGACTACTTGCTATTCTTTTCTATTTCGTTTAACTTTAGTAAGAACCTAGTATACTCATTTAATTTCATATTAAAAGTTTTGAATGATCTCACTCCTGGTGCCTCGTTTAATTCTCTGATAAACTTATCGTTCAGGTTTGCGACCTCCTAATAATTTTTTGTACAGGATTCTTAAAAAGATTTTAAGTCCTGTGGAACTCGTTCAAGCTTACTGTCTACCCAGACATCCATATTCCTAGGTATGTAAACTAATAAAGTATGATGGTCAACAAATTCTTGTACTCGTTCACGAGTTAGGGCCACTTTACTACTACTTTACCGAACAAATCTATACAGTCTTTCTCTTCAAATCGTATCTCATTGTTTCCGATCTACGCATCCGCATGGCATAGAAATCTGCTTGGAAACTACATACATAATAGCCTACCAATGATGATAATGCTTTTCCTATCTGTGGTCAATAGACACCTGCGCCTGTGTAGACTTTTCATTTGAAACCGTTTTATCCTTGAAGAGATTGTTCAATTTTCTCATGCCAGTATTAGAATTCTCAGTAGTTTATCTTTGAATATCCTTGGAGTAATATATTGTGGACGACTTTTTCTCTATCAGATGCAACGATTCCCTGAGCTCCTCCATTTTTGTATGCCTTCGGACGAACAGTTGATAAGTCAAGATGTACATGAAGTCCTAGGTACTGTTCTCCTAGTAGTTTCAAAGCATGCTGAACTTTATCATATTTGGAACTAGCTTATTTTTTTCTCAGATATAGGCTGTACCACCAACACTCATTATGTAAGTTATCAAGTAAATCTAATGTATTATGAATGGAATTTTGAATTTAATGCAAAAAAAAGAACTTAAAGATTTCTGAAAATATATCTAGGCCAAGCTTTAAAGGAAGAAGACGTGTCACAGAAATTAAAAATTAAGAAGAGGCTAATGAAAAGCAGACACATAATCGAATTAAAAATGCTCAGCAAGCTTTTGGCCAACTAAGGTCTCTATGGACATCAAGCCAAATCAATGTAGACACTAAGCTGAGGATATTTAATAGCAATGTTAAATCGGTGTTATTATATGGTTATGAAACCTAGAGAGTGACAAAAAGCTTAACAGACAAAATACAAACTTTCATTAACAAATGTCTGAGTCGAATTCTACGCACACCATTCGTTACGAAGACCTCTGGCAACTCACACAACAAGAGGAAATGCACCGAGATATATTACTACGCAAATGGGGATGGATAAGTCACACGTTCTGAAAAGCCCATGACGATATAACAAAAAGTTCCCTAGACTAGAATATACAAGGACGCAGAAGATGCGGACGCCCAAGACAAACGTTAAGAAATGCAAGAACTGAGAAGAGCTGACACTACATGAGCAGAGGCAAAGAAAATAGCAGCCAATTGAACACGTTAGAGAGTCTTTGCAGAAGCCCTATGCTTCTTGCTAACCCGATATACAGGAAGTTATGTCAGGGCACTCCATTCCACTAGCTTCTTCACTCAATTTGCTAGGCGTTAATTGGGAGCAATTATCTTGGCATGAACATGTTACAAACATAGCAAAGAAAGTTTTTTAAAAGCTAGGAATATTATTTCGAACCAAAAAGCCTTACACCCCACAACAACTGATAACTCTGTACAAGGCTCAAATTCGACCAACGATGGAATACTGCTCCCATGTCTGGGGTTTTGCTTCCAAACATATACGACATTTGTTGGATTCTGTTCAGAAGAGAACTGTTCGCCTGACTGGAGACCCAGAACTGAGTAGACATCTTGATTTCTTAGAACATGGAAGAAAGGTTGGCGATTTGAGTCTATTCTATAAGTATTTTCATGGAAAGTGTTCGACGGATGTAGCAAACTTAATTCCTTCCAAAGCGGTGTATGCTAAGAATACACGTCGCCCTAATACTGCACATCCGTATGAAGTTCTGCTCGTCATCCCTCGTACACCCCTTCTGAAGCAGTCTTTTATATGGAGAACCTCATCTCTTTTGAATAATTTGATCAGGACTGTGTTCCGCACCAAGTACAGTTTATAGCGATTCAAGACCAACGTGAATCGCTTTTTCCGCACAAACGTCGCTCTTATCGAGCTTTAAGGATTTCCCAGCAGCACTTATGTTATGCTGATAAAAAAAAACAAATACGAAGGTGCAAAAAATACTTTTCTAATTAAAAATATGTATTACTTTTTTCACTAGAAAACAAAAATAAGACGTTTTCTCTCACAAAACAATAAAATTTTATTTGTGTTTTAACTTAAAATTAAAATTTCTTTTTTCTCGATTTTTATTACTTAAATCGTAATATACTTATACAGAATTTTTTCTAAATGACAATAAACATAATTTTTTATCAAGCTTCATCACACTTTCCACAAAAATATATCTGTCGCTTAAAATAATAGACAAACAACCTGCCACTGTATATTTTTAGAATCTGTTATGTTGAGCAATAAAAAATAATCCTTATAAAGCATGCATCAAGCAGTATTATAATCCCAAATAGGATTAATCCAGTAATAGTAAGTTTTGTACATGTATGTCGACATATTTTTAGAAATCTTTAATGTAAACATGAATGCTTAATTTACGAGTGACATTTCATAAATAATTTCCACTACTTCCTTACACGTATATTCTATTTTAGGTAGTATGAGACAATTCTTCTGTAATACAATTACTATTTTGGAAGGTTTGCTGGGCCACTGATGGTATCAGGGTTTTTAAGAAGAAAGCTTCCCGGATAGGTTTTTCATCTTAGAGCATAAGCTGAAGTGAAGAAATTTATTCAGCAAATTTTTTGTTGTGCGTTGTGAAGCAAAATGACTCACCCTTGAGCAATCAATTTTTGTGTTTTTTTCTGCGCCAATATCACATAAAATCTCGATAGTACGCTGCTGTGGCACTGATCCCACACGGAACTATTTCAGTTTGTGATGATTCCTATTTAAATATGGCACTCTATTGGTAGACATCAGCTTGCTGATCAATTTGCTTGTTTTCATTATTGATAATAATATTGATAATAATAGAAGCCTCTTGTAAGATAGATATGCTTTCATTACTTGAGTTTGTTTTTGAGAGAGAGAGAGAGAAAGAGAACATTTATATTTTCAGCTGCTTTACCTGAATGTTCGGGAAAGACGTTTTTGTCCACGGACCAAACTCGAGCCCCTTTAAGTCCATTCACCATATTCCCAACGATAGCAGCTCTTTGGTAAGCTTCTGCAAATATACTTGCAACTTGATATTGCGTTACTTAACGACATGGATTTGTCCGCATTCATTTTTCTGTTGCTTGAATATAATAACTGCTCATAGATTTAAAAAGACACGTCTAGTGGCCGAAGCCGGTGAGTAGTAAGGCATTTGTAACATTATCATCCCATTGCTATATTTAACGTTTTCTATTCCTAAAGTGACACTTTATTTTCAGGGGTTGGCTTTATTATGCTTATAAAATGTTTCATCTATTCTACAAATAAGTTTGAATTAATATAGCCAGTGTCTGAAATGGTGACAATATTCTCAGAAGGTGTGCCATTCCACGATTCAGGATTTTGTCTCATTCTTTTGAATACAAGCATTGGTGGCACAAACTGACCAGCCACACTGGCATAACACAAGGCTGTCGTATTAATCTCTCCTTCTCCGCTTGTGATTGCGCCGATTTGTTTCTTCCTTTTTAATCCTAAGACTTTCCGAGATTTTTTCTGAACGACGGAAAATCTACTTTCATCAACGTTAAATATTTTTGTAGACGAAAATGTATTTTTTTTCTACGATTTTTTCAAACTGAAAGTCGATTTGCCCTCCTCTCCTTTACTTGAAAGTGCGCAAATGCCAATGCCCTTTACAAAAACATCAAATTCAAGTTTACTTTGTTTATTTACAGCCAACGTTAACAAATTTTACAATATGGACGGTGTTTTTAAAGATGGACTAATACAGTTTTGGTAATTAATAAACTTGTAAAAAATGTTAAATATAGCAGCAAGTGTGATAGAATGTGTCGTTCGCTTCAGTTAGTTTAGTTATAAATATGTCACGCACAAATTAGGATATTTTATATGGAATTCAATTGCACAAGGTACATAAAAATAATAAACATATACTTTTTAAACTTATTTTGTTTTTCTTCAAGACTAAAAAAATCTTACATTTCTTACAAGAAAATCGTTTACCATTACAGTATTAACCTTGAAACAATTAACAAGAAAACCTATTTGAAATTCTGTTTTTGTTTTGCCCAAACAGCTGTTAATATAAAAATCAAATTTAGCTGTTAAGAGCAATGATCCAGTTGTTCTCGGGCGTTAGCAAGGAATTATTTCTTTTCAAATAATAGTTTAAAAAATTATTAATTATGGTTAAATATTATTTTTAGTATGCATTTTCTATTACACTGGTCAACAAAAAAAAGAAAATTGCTTGTTTCCTGTGATTTTTTTTTGTTTCTGTCTCAAAGTGACGCGTATTTTTTAAATATGGCAACAATTTTGTTTTTGAGTTATAGCTAACTACCCCTATTTACTATTTTTACTTAGATTTTCGTTTTTTATTGGACACTAAAATATATTTTGTTGTTGTTTTAGATATGGCTTCGTCAAGAAGATGTTGTGTACTTAATCCCGATTGTTTTTGCTATATTTGTGGTGAATATATATTTGCAAAATATCGAAAACCTATATCGGACTTTGTGAAAACTGCGTATCATTAATACTTTAAAATAAAATTGTGTAATCAGGACAAGCCATGGGTTCCTCATATTGTATGCCAGAAATGTGTGGTATGTCTACGGTTATGGTCCAGTGGAAAAAGAGATGCAATAATGTTCGTAACACCCATGATTTGGCGAGAACCTCGAAACCATCATGACGATTGCTACTTCTGCTGCGTTGTGAAAATAAACGGAATTAATCCTGGAAATCGAAGTAAGTGGTCATATCCTAACTTATCTTCGTCTCAACGACCTCAATTAAAATCACAAGAGGTACAACCCAGCACATCTAAATCTTCTGATGATCCAAATCTCTGTGAACCCGAACGAAATACATCAAGTGAAGACTCTGATTCAGACTACAAATGTAGCCTTTTAGAACCTCAACCATTTAATCAGAAAGAACTAAATGACTTAGTAAGAGATCTGAACTTACCAAAAGAAGCTTCTGAAACTTTAGCATCTCGTTTAAAAGAAAAAAATTTGCTTACTCCGGAAACCAACATTACATTTTATCGTACCCGAGAAAAAATCTGTTACCGTATTTTTCTCAAGAGAAGGATTTAATTTTTTGTAACGATGTTGGTGGTATTTTGCAGCAGATGGGATTAAAACAGTGATTGGCGTCTTTTCATAGACAGCAGCAAAAGAAGTTTAAAGTGTGTTTTGCTTCATAACGGTAACAAGTACGGATCTATACCTATTGCACATTCGACGACTTTAAAAGAAGAATATGTAAATGTTTCTAAGATTATGAAAAAAATTAAGTATCAAGACCACAAATGGGTCATTTGTGTTGATCTGAAAATGGTTAACTTTCTTTTAAGTCAACAAGGGGGTACACAAAGTTCCCTTGTTTCATGTGTCTCTGAGATAGTCGTGACAAACAACACCATTGGTCACAAAAAGTTTGGCCAGTGCGGGAAGAGCTAAAAGTTGGTACAAAAAATATTATAAACGTGCCTTTAGTTAGCCGAGACCGCATTATACTTCCACCAACTTGGCTTAATGAAACAGTTTGTGAAGGCGCTTGATAAAAGTGGCGAATGTTTTAATTTTCTTTCACGCAAGTTTCCAGGATTAAGTTCAGGTCCGTCCGTCCGTCTGTCTGATTTTCTCTGAAAGTATTTAACATAGAAAGTTGAAACTTGGCACAAATATAGAAACTGATGCCCTATTAGGGCCATGTAGTTTTAAAAGTTAAATTTTGACTTGAGGGGGGTGTAATTGGAAGTGAAAAAAAAATTACCGGGCCATTGAATGGGTTCTCAAATGAAAGCTTGTGAAAACATGAGTTCATAAATATATACTTGCGGACACTTTTCTTTGTATTATTTTTAAAAAAATGGCCAAAAATCCCTGTTCACCGACCCTATCTGGAAAAGTACTAATCAAAAAATTTTGAAAAAAAACTGTGATAGTCTACATAAAGTGTAGGTTGAGCGAAAATTATTACGAGTGCATTACGTTAGTTTATTTGGTATAAAAAGAACTATTTGCCTGCCAAAATGATAAAAGTTTATTTCGTCCTAATTATTTTATTGAAAACTCATTTGGGATGTGTTTTGTGAAATTGAAAGCTGGTATTTTTGATGGGCCACAGATTAGGCAACTCGTGAAAGATCCTAATTTTGTCAAATCAATGACTGAAGTCGAATCCAAAGCTTGGAATTCATTTGTTTTGGTTATGAGTAGCTTCCTAAGCAAAAAGAAATCTGAGGACCATGTCGAGCTTGTTGAGTGCATGCTATCGAACTTGCAAGAGCTAGGGTGCAACATGAGCATAAAAATCCACTTCCTGCACTCGCATTTAGACCGATATCTGGGTGATTTTAGTGAGGAGCAGGGTGAAAGATTTCATCAGGATCTTCGGACAATGGAAGAGCGTTATCAGGGGCGGTGGGACTCACATATGATAGCAGACTACTGCTGGAGTTTGCAACGAGATCTACCTAAAGTCGTTCATTCAAGGAAATCTTATAAAAGATCATTTGCTAGTGTTCAATAGAAATTTTGTTAACATAATGTATTATTTTTTTGTATTTTTTTGGCAAAATAATAAAACTGTATATTTCAAAAGGTAAAGCTGTTAGCAATCTCCCAGTATTTTTTTCATAGTCAGGGCCATAGAAATACCCAACAACATAAAAAAAATAAAGGAAACAAGACTTATGTCGACCAGTGTTATTATTTTCATATATATTTCACTTGAAATTTAAAATAGTTCGTATAATGGCGGCCTTTCATGGGCAGGTTGATTATGTAAATGATTTGGTAAAATGCAGTTTTCGAATGAAAAAAAAATATAGAATGGGCTTCTACACGACCCCACGAGTCGCCCGTTTCAATATATGTAGTGAATTTCATAACACTTTGAATATATATATATATATATATATATATATATATATATATATATATATATATATATATATATATGATATAAAAGAATGCGTATTAAATAATTTAATAAAATATAATAAAGAACTTTTAAGAAATGATAAACAATTCAATCAAATGCAGAATAAATACTATAATTTGTGTAATGTCAAAAAGTATCGTTGATGGTTACTAAAAGGTCAACAATAAATCGATCACTGCAAAAAATTTGTATGATCAAAAATTCAGAAATTTAAATGCCTAACCTTCATCATGACCACTTCAGAATTTGCAGTGGTCATGCTATTTTTACATTCCTGCCAAAAAACTGAAATAACATTACGTTGTTCATTTTCGGATCTACGTTTCATTAACATTAGGAATATATTGGTTTCATATATGTGATATCGACCCATTAAAATATGAAATCTAAAATTTAGCTTTAATTTCAAAATAAATTTTAAATTTGTATTACACACGAGAGTGTGACTGTTTTTTGAAAATAAATAAAATTCACATGGAAATAAAGCCGATTCAACTATATTTGCAAGCAATAAACTGTCGAAATTAAATATACAGATTAAATCAGAACTGACATTTATATACCAAACTAAAGTTAATAACTAATATGTTTAACTCGAACACGTTTTCAGTGCATTTCAGGAAATATTTTATAACTATGATACTGTTTTCACTTGTTCAGTGTTTTAATTTTTAAATTATTAACAAAGAAGCTAAATAAAGAACTCCATTTATTTCCTATTATTTTAGGTAGTACAAAACACGTTTGTTTTGTGTATTTATTTTATGTTAAAACTATTTTTAATAAGCTAAAATAAATGGCCCTTCAACAAGAAACTATAAAAATGAATTTAGATAGCTAACGTAAATAATTCTTATTCTGAATTAAATTGTTATTAGTATTAACCACTTCTACATTTTTTGTAGAACCTTTCCAATTTTCTTTTTATTGCTGGGTACAATACATTTTTTATGACCTA
The DNA here is from genome assembly GCA_019049505.1 of Pachyrhynchus sulphureomaculatus. Lineage (NCBI taxonomy): Eukaryota > Metazoa > Arthropoda > Insecta > Coleoptera > Curculionidae > Pachyrhynchus > Pachyrhynchus sulphureomaculatus. The sequence continues at coordinate 88,429,315 of CM032447.1, read as the reverse complement.
TTCTACGTACGCTACCCTAAAGAAATGATGCAGCGAATGAAATGAGAGAAAAAATCGTACTCACTCTGCCACTGGTAAAGAAAACGAATTGGATTAACAATGTTGCCGTGGTTGAACTAGAAGTTTCATAACAAATTTCCAAAAAAAAATTGTTACTTTTGTAATATAAAAAAAATACTTGATAACTTTCCAGAAACCGATTACACTTGATAATAACTCTGAAATTATTTCCAAAGATGAACTGTTGACAACATTCACTGCATTGAACTAAAAGTGTCACATTTTAAAAAACACCATAAACAGTCAAAAATAACAGTTAAAAAATGCATTACCTAAACGAGTAGTGCAAATAATACTTATTCTAATATCGGCCACAACATGCAAACAGTTGATTTTGTTTAGTTATTGTAAAATAATTAGGGCGGTATTCCGAATTCAACAGCGACTTTTTAAAAAAATAAGTCTGGCATCGTTCTTTTCCCGTAATCACTGAATACCGATATTTTAATAATTCACTTTTTATTATAAATATTTTTAAACTAGTAATACTCGTAAACAGTAACTGTCAAAACGAGCTGAGTGCAATTGGACAGATGATAGTCGATTGAAGTTAGCAACGGAATGATTTGAATATCCAGCACGTTCCCATTTTAAAGAGGCTACTCATAATAAGTTCCCAGGTTGACGCTTAAACACTATTTGATTCAAAATTTTACACTTAAAAGGGTTTTGATTTGGAAAATTTAGTTATGAATTTTTGTTGACCCTTGATAAAAAGGTAAGATACTTAGGAAGTAAAGTTTAAATATAAAAAAAAAATAAAAATACACACAGAGAAGTTCTCTTGCCTCAAAGTTGATGCACTGTATACGTCCTGAGAAACTTTAAGTAGTATTTATACAATTTAGCGTTTTGAACCCTAGATTAAGGTGTTAACCACCCCTATTCTGAAATCGTTAAAAAAAATGGTTTCATCTTGAGTTTGATATAAGCTATATTCCTTTAGCTAACTAGTGGTTATACAGTTTCGCGTTTAGAACCCTTGGTAGGGGTGTCAGCTACCCTTATTGGAAAATCATTAGTAAAATTAAAAACATACTCAAAGAATTTATTCCACCTTCAGTTTGTCCAATCTGATATCTCTAGAGATAGTGCTAGTGTGTATGTTTCATCTTATGTTTTTTTAAAATTTTTAAATGAGGGCAGGTTACAACCTTATACAGGATTAAAGACGCAAAGCCATGTAACCGCTAGTTTAAATATCTCAAGGAGTATAGCCTAGATCAGAGTTAATGTGAAACAAATTGTCTATGGATATTTTTTGATATTTTTAATGATTTTAGAATAAGAGAAGTTGATTACTAGCTGCCGTATCTTGGGACGTATACAATGTATAACGCTTAAGTTCGGAGAAATTCTCTGTGTATAATTTTTAATTTTTTATTTCTTATTTGACCTTTGCTTTATGACTGCCATATACCCATACCAAGGGTAAAGGAAATTCTTAACCAACTTTCCCAAATCAAAACTCTTCTGCGTGTAAATTTTAATCAAATAATGATTAAGTATCAAAGCCATTAAATATCAGCCAGTGAACTTATTATGTGTAGCTTCTATAAAATGGAAACTCGATAAGACTTCGTTGTTAGCTTCATGTTTGCATGATGGATCAAATTAGCCTTAGATACCTCTAGGTGGAGTTAATGTTTTCCGAGATATCTCTCACTTTTTCTCTTTCATTAAAAAACCTTGGATTTGTCATAAGAAAATTGTTTACCATTTGTGTATTACTTTTGGAATTGTTATTGGTACAATAGTTCTCAAATTCTGCGGCCATTTTACCAAAACATGTAAGGTGAACTATAACGTCAACGTCAATTTTCAGTGCCTTATCAAGGGAAGTCTTTTGAAAAAATAGATTAGAAATCTTCTTTAATATGATTAAATATAATTTTTTTCTAGGTATGGCTTATTATTATTTTGTTTGTTTCTCAAAATTTAGAATTATTGAATACAATCATGTATTTGGCAACACTGAGGAATTTCCAATATCTTGTTAAGGGCCTTTGTCTTCTTTAGTCCAATAATGGCCATTGATCTGATGTCAATGGTTGGTTGGATTAGCAGTCAAATCCAAGCTTGGCTTTTTTTTAATTTTTCAGAAATGTTCGAATTGGAAAAAAAATGAATGTATTTCTGTACGACCCCGTGAGTTTTTGCAATTTATCAATTTCAATATACTAAACAACTTTCATAACACCCTATATGTATATATATATATATATATATATATATATATATATATATATATATGTATATATATATATATATATATATATATATATATATATATATATATATATATATATATATATATATATATATATATATATATATATATATATATATATATATATATATATATATATATATATATATATATATATATATATATATATATATATATATATATATATATATATATATATATATATATTTATTATTATTTATTATTTATTTAGTAATAGCATTCACAATACTTTTTAATTTACATTTAAAATAATTTAACAAACAATTTCATACTCTGATTAAAAACCAATATTTTTTAAAAAATTTATTGTTCCTTTTCTAAACATATTTATATTTGTTTCACTCTTTATGTTGTTGGGCATCATATTGTATAAGCTCAGGCCTTTTGAAAATAAAGATTTTTGCATTGCACTGGTATCTGCACGTTGCGGTCTGAAATCTAATGCGTTCCTCAGGCTGTACGGTTGAACATCCCCAACATATCTTATTTGTTCAATCAAGTATTCCGGTGCATTTCCCATTTTCATTTTCTGGATAAAACATATTGTATTTAGCTGTAGTCTTTGCTTTACATTTAGCCATTTCAGTGCATCTAGCATATATCTTATTGATGTGAAACGATTGCATTTCAAAATAGAGCGCATAGCCTTGTTTTGGAGTTTTTGTAGCCTTGCCTGTTGTTGGTCTGAACAGCATGTGAATAACACCGTTGATGCATATTCAAAATGAGGTTTTATCATGGTGTTGTATATATTTATTGCAGTTAATATTGTTACTTTACTTCTTAAACGTTTGAAAAAACCCGATTTTTTTCCCTATTTTTTTACATATATATTCGACATGTTCTTTAAAGTTCAAATCCCTGTCTATGAGGAAACCCAGGTATTTTATATTACTTACTTTTTCTATTATTACATTATTTATTTTGAATGCTCTGTCAGTGTTCATATCAATTTCCATTAATTTTGTCTTGTTTTCATTTAATTTTAACTTATTCATTTTTAACCATTTGTTAATGTTATCCATATCATTTTTTTAAATTTTCATGACATATCTCCTCTGTTGCTGCTTCTGTAAAAATTAATGTATCATCTGCATATAATACAATTTCACATTTTTTTAATACATTTTCCATGTCATTTATATATTACAAAGAGAAGAGCTCCCAAAATTGAGCCCTGTGGTACTCCAAAATCGTTTTCTATTGCATTTGATATTTCGTTATTGATATTTGTGAATTGTTTACGATTTGTCAGATAGGACTGAAACCATTTTAGCTCTGTGTCTTGAATACCGTATGTAGTAAGTTTTTTCAATAGAATATCCCTATCTATAGTAGTATAGTATATATATATATATATATATATATATATATATATATATATATATATATATATATACATATATGTGTGTATATATGATTTTCCATTTTTTACAGCTAGCTCTACTTAAATTTTTTCCTAGATTTTTATGAGTTCGAGTTCATGATGGGACTCTCAGATTTTGCAATGATTTCCTGTTGAGCCCCAAAGGACTTCATATCGTCACCTTGTTTATTAATGTTGTACACTTCACAATTTTATAAAGTTCTTCGTTATTGAACGCCACATTTATATACGGATGACACACAAATTTACTATTCCTTCAATGAAGATGATTCTGATATATTATGCGTGGTGTTTAATCAAGATCTCACGTCACCTTGCAAAATATCGAATGCGTAATAGTTACAGATAATCAGGTTATGTTATTTATCAGGATAGAAGCCAGATCAAGATGTATAGAGGGCGTTAATATGATCCTTGACTACACAAGGCTCTCTTTAACCGATCAGGCAAAAAATTTAGGTGTGGTTTTTGATTCTAAACTTAGATTTACCAACCACGTTATACCGATTACTAAAATACTGTTCTGTAATCTTAAAATGATCTATTTCAATCGAAAGATTCTTTACTAAGAAATGTCGTACAGTACTCTACGACATAGTTAAGGTCCTCTCGCACCTTAACTATGGCGATAATGTATATGGCCCAAATTTGCTTAATACGGAATTTTGTTTTGAAAAACTGAATTAATATAAACGACTGCCGTTATTGGCGCTCCTATTTGGTAAGTACCTAAATATGTCAATTAGTGTGTGGTTGCCAAAGTTACAAAAAAAAGTTAATAATATTCCGAAAAAACAAATAAATTGTTTCCACTGAAATATGTATAAAATTCATTCGAATATTTTTTTCAGAAATAATTAACAAATTAACAGAAATTCAAAATTAGCAAAAAAATGGAAGTTTTATGAAATTACTTAAAATTTATTTATTTATAATAATAAAGAGACAAAGCAACTTTTATTAAATGCATAAAATATATAATATTTTAATACGAATTGAGCAACAACTACGCTAATGAGATATTTGGGCTTAAAAGGCCGGCCTTCAACGTTGGCTTGGCCTACTACTCGTACTGAATAGGTAGGTGCTTCAAGTAAAATTAGATATAACCATATAACCAAAACACATCAACTCTCGTAATAACCTAAATTATCCATCAAAAGGAGTAGGACATTAATGACAAGAGCCAGATCATAAGCTACAGCAGCTACAAAGATATCGTTATCGTTATAATGACGCGTTTCGTATTAAATATATCATTACTTTTTATTGTAAATATAAATAAATAAATCTTAAATAACTTCAGAGTATTTTGAAGTTACTACTAATTTACTAATAATTTCTCATAAAATATGAGAACAGATTTAATGGATGTATAATTCCAAATAATTTATTTATGTATTATATACAGACGATATTACCTTTTTGGAACTCTGGCACCGACACATTAAATGACATGCTCATGTAACAACCAAATCGGAACGCAAATAATGGCGGTGGCTAATATTAATTACCTTTTATTAAAACAAATTTGTAGAAACACTAGACCTGGATCTGAAAAGACCTAAACGTTTCACCATGTCTGTGAAAAGAAGGAGGTAAATTTTGTGGTGAAATCGAAAAATTAGGTAAATGTATGTCAGTGTAATTCAATATAACACACCGATTTTATAAAAGGAAGCAGTTTTTTGAGAATATCTCAAAAAGTAAATCTCACCGCTAAGTTTCGTTTTCGTATTGGTATTGTACATAATACATATATCCTGCGAAAATTATAAAATTTTGAGTGGAATAGGATAACCATATTTTTTTATAATAAACATTTTAAAACTACTTTCCTAAAAAATGATTTGACAATGATTAATATTATGGTGAAGTTATCATAACGATATTTAATAAAAGTTTGATTTATATAAACATATTTTTCTTCTGGCCTACAGGGTGAATCAAGGATAGAGTAAAGTTCATTATCTCATTTGTTTCGGGAATGACGAAAAAATGTTAGATGCAATAGTTTTAGGAAATGTGCACAGTTTAAATTTATTTTTGAGTATGCAGGGTACTTCAAAAAAGTGTGGCTGATATAACATACATTTTTTTAAATGGAACATCCTATTTTCTAATTTATTTTTAAATTCTGCGTAAAATTTTATAACTTTTTTATTAAAAATATTTATATACCTACACCAAGTAGTTTTTCTAATATTTCAATTTTTTTAAAAAAATACTGGTTTTCAGTTTTGTAAAAAATTGCCAGTAGCGCCATTGTTTCTGAAGGTGGAATACTCAAATTGGTACGAGCGTTCTATAGAGATGAAAGAAAAGATATATGTAGATGTTAGATGCTATAGGGTGTTCAAATTTTTTAAATGGCACACCCTGTATATTATTATTTTTTCTGATAGATTTTACAAAACCCTCCAACTTTTATTAGGTATATCATATACCTATTTCTAATAGTTTTCGATTTATTTTGAATTTTTCAATTTTTACCCTTCTTTTAATACACTTACGCTGTTGTGAAAACATAAACAAATAGTTAGTAATAAATTTTATGTAGTTTAACTTATCTAATGATTAATTATTATGACGTAATAAATGTTCAAAAATATGCCCGTCTACTTGAATACACATGTTTAGTCGTTTTACTATATTTTCCTTCACTTTCCTTAGCATAAAGGGCGTTATTGTCCTGCACGCATCCCGTATCCTATTTTCCATATCTACTGGTGTTGTAGGAGGATTCACATAAACACGATCTTTAATGTAGCCCCACAAAAAGAAGTCTAAACGTATTAAGTCACATGATCGAGGGGGCCACTGAATGAATCCATCCCTACCGATCCATTTTTGTGGGTAAAGTGGGTAAGGTAAAAATCCCCGAACTTCCCGGTGGTAATGAGCAGGAGCTCCGTCTTGTTGAATCCACATTTGTTACCTTTCAAAGTTATCAACTTCTTCAAGAAACTGGCGTAATTCTTTTTGCAAAAAATTTAGATATCTAGGCCCGCTAAGCGGTGCGCGGATAAAATATGAACCAATAATTCGAAAATTGAATATTCCACACAATACATTAAGCGACCAGTGGTTTTGGTTTTGAACTTTTCGGACCCAAAACTGTTGAATAATAATGCATGTTATGGCTGTTAACTGCTCGATTATTGCGAAAAGTAGCTTCCTCAGAAAACATTATTTTGAATAAAAAATTTGGAAGGGCCACTATTGCTTCATTCATGGTGGTACAAAAGTTTACTCGTCGTTCAAAATCACGGTCTTTAAGTTCTTGGTGTAGTTCCATATGAAAGGGATGATACTTGTATTTTTTCGTGGTACGTTTAGCCGTAAATTGGGATGTGTCAGATAAGTCTGCTAGTTGACGGCTGCTGACCTGGGGATCTTCAACATCAAGTAAAATCTTCATTTCTTTTTCCTTATTGGTAGCATTTTGGTACTACTTTCTCTTTCGTATAGTGAACGCTATCACTATCATCAAACCGTTCCATTATGCACTGAAAAGATTTTCTAGATGGTATACGTCTATTAGGGTACTTCGCTCCGTAAAGCTTTACTGCCAAAAGACAATTTTTTCCCGCCTCGCCCAGTATATAAACCATATCAATTAATTTATTTTTAGGAAAATCCTACTATTACCCGTCACTTACTACAACAATTTAAACTATTTTTACTTGCTTAATAGACATGTCAAAATTTGACAATTTTTGTTTTGTCTTGGCAATTATGATGTAGTGATTAAAAAAAGAGGTATATGACATACTTAGTAAAAATTGGAGGGTTTTATAAAATCTATCAGAAAAATAATAATATACATGGTGTGCCATTTAAAAAAAAAAATGAGATTTTTCAATTTGAAATAGTCGAAATGCATTTATTTTAAACACCCTGTAGCATCTATATCTATATCTTTTTTCATCTCTCTAAAATACTCGTACCAATTATGAGTATTCCACCTTCAGAAACAATGGCGCTACTGGCAATTTTTTACAAAACTGAAAACTAGTATTTTTTAAAAAAAAAATTGAAATATAAAAACTACTAGGTTTAGGTATATAACATTATTAATAAAAAAGTAATAAAATTTTACGCAGAATTTAAAAATAAATTAGAAAATGGGATGTTCCATTTAAAAAAACATATGTTATATCGGCCACACTTTTTTGAAGTAGCCCGTATACTCAAAAATAATTTTAAACTGTGCACCTTAACATTGAAACAAAATGAAATAATGAACTTTACTCTATCGCTGAGTCCCCCTGTACAATTTTATAATATTTACTGCAACCATGCGCTAAATTAAAAAAAAAAAACAACCTGTACACATTTTTTTAATATTTAATTTTCAGATGAGAAATGAATTTGGAAAGTACTATATGTAGTATAAATTTATACTTTTTCAATCACAGTGTATAAATGAACTAATACACTATTTTAAAAATCATTTGTTAACCTTTAATTAAACCATTATACACTAACGTTTAATTTCCGTTACAGTAAATAGTTTTTAGCTCGGCTTAAGTTATCTCAATGTGCATCAGTAAATTATTAATCAATAATTAAAAGCTGTGCTGATTTAATCACATCTGACATTTTGTTGCAAATATAGATGTTGTAATGAATAATAACACAAAGCCTTGTTTGTTCCGTTAAGGATATCGGTGCAGCGTGTGGAAAGGATATGCTGTATTAAACGATAAAAATCCCCTCAAATTATAGATTACTTGAAATGAAAATAAAGAAAAAAGTTTCAGAAAAGGCAAATTAAAGATGGTGAAAAAATATCGGCTCAAAATTTTGTGGATTCAGGTAATTTCCTTTTATCTAATAGAAAGTTTCAGTCAGTCTTCACTCTGATCTCTATGCCGTAAAATTTAATAAAAATTAGATATCTCATACTTTCTTTTCACAGATTTCTATATTTCTTTTAATTACATTTCTCTTATTTAAGCCAAGCTATTAAGTCATTTACAGTCACTTGAAATATCATTTTGTCAGTTTGCCGTTTTTTGTAACGATATTTTATGTAATCGGTAATAATAAAATTAAATTTCATTCTTTTCGTCTTAATATATTGGAAAAATTATATATGCAGGCTTCTCGACATCATTTAAAGCATTCCAGCAAGCTCCAATTACTTTATACTTTTTAGCGTGCCTAATGGCATAAAGTATTTCAAGTAGTTATGGATTTACTTTAGCAAATACTTCAAACGCAAGTGCTTCTTGATAATGTCAAGACTAAACTTACTCGCAAACAATAAAGATACTTTCTGTCAAAAAGTGTTTTATATGCCAGGCACAGAAAAACAATGCTTGCAAAAAAAGAAATTGAATTACTTTTCTTATTACAGGTTAAATACTAGCATTTCAGACACTGTCGCTACTACCTACTAGGCTTGTATAATTTCTAAACATAAAAGCTGAAGAATAAGGACCATTTCTCGTTACTGTCAAAAAAGAAAGACAGTAAGTATTACTATTAGCAATAAAACATAAAAATGTAAGTATTAAACTACATGACAAAGTATACGTTAATCAGATTGGTAATATTAACAAAAACAAACAAGAAAAATCAAAAAGACAGCTATAATTAAAATTCACAATATTATTTTAAATTTTCACATAACAGATTTTCAAAATTTAAAATACTCATTATTAAGAAAGCATCTATTGTGCAGATATCGATCAGTGTGATAGATTAAATGGCATTTATATTACTGGGTATTGTAGAATTTATACTACTATGCGACAAAATATTTTTAAATTCATATTATTTTAACTTTTAGTGTACACATTAAATTGAAAATATCCTTTATTAAAAGTTTCCAATGTTTTATGAATGTATCGTAGAATTTGAACTACCGTGTGTTATATTTAGTAGCTATAATATATTTCAATATCGACATTATTTTAATTTCGTTAAAAATTTTTTTCTTAAATCTAAAATATCCTTTATTAAAAATTAATGATATAACTATACTGATCAGTAAGACAGTTAAAGAGCATTCATAATGATTACAACTTCTATTTAGAAAGGTATACAATTAGTCGATACCAAGTAAAATTTAAGGTATCGAATCCTTGATAGGACTGATATCATCAACAGCTTTGCAGTCCATCGTCGGACATAAGCCTCCCCTAAGTACGTCCATCTTCTTCGGTTTAGGGCCTCGTTTATCCAGCTGTATTCCACTACTCTTTTGATGTCGTCAGAACATCGGGTTTACGGATGTCCTCTACTCTTTTCTCATTCCAGGGCCTCCAGTTGATTATTTTATTGGTCTATCGATTATCAGAGAATTTGGCGATATGACCCTCCCATCTGCACTTCAACCTGCTTACCCTCTCAGCCACATCAGTTATCTTGGACCGTCCTCGAATTTCTTCATTACTCAACCCATCCCTCAACGATATTCCCAACATCCTCCTTTCCATCGCTCGCGGCTTATAGGCGCTTATAATTTCTTGATTCAAGCCCACATTTCCATTCCGTATATCATCTGGTATAATATATTTTAAAATTTAGGATATTATTTTAAAGGGAATTTAGAAAATTTTGACTATTTTTTATGAAAAGTTAACAACCTATCGCAAATATATAAAGGATAAAGTCATACTTACACTAGTTAAAACCATTCTTGTTTAGAAAACTATATAAATACCCGAAGCTGAATAAATGTGTCCTAGAATTTAAAATATAGTATTATATATGGACAGCTATAATATGATAATTTTAAAACTCACAATATCTGTTTTAAATTTAAACATTTTGAAGTCTTCTCTATTAAAAATTACAATATATCGTGATATTTAAAAAATTCTTGATCCTAGTTAGTTAAGGATATTTTATTAACATCAATAATCCTTTATTTTTGGTAATAAAAATCCAACAACCAAAATTTTATATGAATGTAAGTCCCCTTAAATTTTTGTTGGCTTGAAGAGCTATAAAGACTGACCGGGGAACAGTTCTTAAGAGAAGAATAAAATAAAAAATGGAGAAAATTAATTATTTATATACTATTCTTAAAGATAAATGGCTCTATTACAGTGTCACATAAAATGTTTATTAATATTGTAGGGAAATAATTTTTTTATTTGTTTTTTTCCTGAAAGTAATCCCGAAGATTGCTTTACCTTTATGATATTTTTTATGTCAAAATGAGAAAACAATTTTCTCGAGAAAATTAAAGCACATTAATCTTTTAGCAAGGAAAAATGACATACTAAAAAAGTGATATGAAAGGAAAAACTTGCTAGCGTGATCCTCTCTTTTTTCCTGGAAATATCATACGTCAGGGTAACAAAGACATCTAATTAAAGCAATTTTGTAGTTTTGTCTGAAAGTAGTAAGTAATAAATTATAGGAAAAAAATATTTCTTGTAAAACAATAAAATAATCAAACTAAACACGCTGGTTAGCACAAAAGGACCACCTTAATTCTTAACAGGACACATCGAAAAATTATATAGAAACTAGGTCCATTCCTCGTCCTTGAGCAAATTCTAGAGCTTCAATTTATCTTGGAAGACGTTTTTCGTGTTTCAAAAATTTAAACCACAAGGATATGCGATTTTGAAGTTTGATTTTCTTAATTCACTTTTGGTTACTTTGGATAAAACACATGAATTTTAAGTCCATTTTTATTTAGATCTTTTAGTTACAGGTTCATAAATCATTTCCGTTTAACTTTTTGATTTAGTGAAAAACCGAAACGGGAAGAAATGGTCAGATTTCCCGGGCTGTGACTATGGGAATATATTGAAGTTTGATTTGTTATTTTTTAGATACAGTTATAAGCGTGACAAATAGGATAGAGTTGCGAATATGAAATGAAAGGTCAGGCTTTAATGACACAAAAATTCATATATTTTCTGTTTGTCTAAAACTACCCTTTTTCTTTAAAATGGGGCGTCCAAAAATCGTATTTCTAATTTAGAAAGAAGCTCTAAAACTCACCTTTTACTAGTTGCATCTTTTAAGACTGCTTGGTTAGGGATTTACTGCAAACAGATCACCATAATTTGAGATAGCTCTGTATGGTATCTGGAACCTCATCGACATCTGAATCTTCGGTTATGTCCTAGAGGAAAGGCTGCGAATTTCAACTGGATTTTACAATTTCTTGTTCTGTATCAATGGATTTTGAAAAACATAATATAATTTGCTAGATCAAAAAACCCTAAAAAGGACGCATAATATGATTTAACGCACAAATTCAAAAAATCATTTAACACTTTTTCTTTATCACTTGTGTGTCTGGCTACTATAACAATTAGTTATTTTCGAGGATATTACGGGTAAGATCATCTTCTGAAGATCAAGATTTAACGCCCCTACCTCTTACACCCCTTAGTGGTATTAAAAACTAGTCTATTCACTTCCCTTGTATATTTTACATGAAATCGATCACTCACAGAAGATCATGGAAAAATTAAATCCATATTTTTTTGTGATCTAGGGCTTTGAAACGGAAGCAAAAATGTGATTTTTTAACTGTTTACCTATTGGATAAAAAATATATACTTCCATCCCCGACCCTCTTCTTTTCAACCAGAAACTAAAGTAAACTGCATCCAAGGTCGTAATTTTCTTAATTAACTCAAAAACTGTACCAGCAGTTTCAATGGTTACTATCAGGTATTTTAGTATTAGACTTCGGTAATAAATTTTCAAATTTTTCATAATTTCCTGGTCAAGTGGTTGAAAAGCTGATGTAACTTATGGGGCAGAAGATTTTTTAAAAGGACGTTTTTTGGCTAAGATCCTGCATTGTTTAAAAATAACAAAATGTTTCTTTTTTCTTTGTCATTTATCAAACAAGATCCTGCAACCACTCTGACGTAATTTCTCCTGTCATCCAAGCTTTCTTATTAAATTTCCAAGTTATAGGCAGGTTATTTATGTTAATATTTTTAAATACTCTGGGTTTAGCTGCCTTACCAATGACTAAGACTTTTTTTTTTTCTCCCGCCATATTGCACAATGCACAATTCTAAACCTCTGCAAAATTTCATTTTTTTTTTCTAATCTTAGCGTTTTGTTGGGTAGAGCCCTAAAATACAGGTCTGTCTCATCGGCATTATACCATAGATGTCTCTAGGTGAATATCCCTTAATTAATGAAATGAATGGGAAACATCTTCAGCAATAACCGAAACTCCTTCTCCTGAAATCGCTTTGAAACTTATGTTGTGGAGGATTCTACATTTATTAAGCCAACCAGAAGAAGCACTGAATGTAGAATGTCCCAGAGACTCGGCTATTTCTTTTGCTTTGCATCGTATTAGCCGACCTGAAGAAAACATTAACAATTTTTTTTTGCATTCTTGCCACGACAAGCCTACTAATACTCTCACGCCTTTTATTCATTCTTTGAATTAATATGAAAAGAAAATCCATGCACTAATTCCAGAAAACCTTATCTAAAAAAAATATCCTGTCAAAGGAATTCCCTTATGGAGAGCTGCTATAAACCAGTTATAACATAACTTGTCAATTTTGGTACCATCACCAGTCCAAAAGCTTCTTTTTTCATTCAAATTGTTGTTCGACATCCACTTGTTTAGAAGGATTTCTTTATGTTTAATTGTATCAGCAGCTTATGTTTTTTCCGATATTAAAACGCTTGGATAAGTCCCTTACACTTAACTTTTCCTTATTGTGAACTTCAATAACCTCAATTTTTTGTTTAAGTGTGAGAATTTTTTATTTGGAGCCATTTCTACAATGAATGTGTCGCCCACTGTGTCTCTTTTTCGCACAGGCGTCAGACTAATATTAAATCCCCGCGTGTACCGAAAAATTGAGATCGGTAAATCCCCGGTTTACTCGGGGAAGTCTCTTAGTGAAGGCAAAATGAGACAAGGCGTTTATTTTTTATTGTTTTTTGTCCGGTTAAGAGAACATTTTTTTGTGTCGGCGTCCGATCAAGAAAATGTCCATCCAAGAGGGAGTTAACACAATGCCAATTATATGAGTGTCGGTCGGATATAATATATATTTATCTAAACTATTATTCGAAAATCTGAATTTAAAGATCGGCCAAGGATAATAACAAAAATTATAGAAAAATTTGAATTTATGCTGTCGAGGAAATTAAAAAAAAAAGAAAAAATGTTTGCAAAAATGTAAATTTTAGTCACGATTTTTATAACAATAATAACGCAGAAATTTAGTTTAAAGAAAAAACGTATAGTTATTTAATAAGTAAAAAGGCTAAAATAAAAATGAAGCCCTAATAAAGAGGCCAAAAAAACAGTAATTAAATAGCCTGACGATCATGATTATTTATAGTTTCCACAATATAAAAACGCTTTTAGATAGTTTTTTTTTTAAACTTAATAAATCTCCAAACTGACACATTCAATACTGGCTGTTGAAAAAATAGTGAATAATGTTCTATCAAGTGAACTAAACAGTTTAATTATATAGTACTGAGGTATCTCATTGCACAAATTTTCGGGAATCACTTACACAAACTGACGTGAAAGATCGAAAATTAAAATGAAATTTAACCTCTAAAGCTTTAACAAAGCTATTAACAAGGTCTCTAAAATAATTTTAAAATAATTATTGAGAAAATATGATCATTATTTATTGTTGTCGTGATTAATATTTTGCATAAACAGGATTAATAAATGTTATATCGTTTAAATTTATGATCCTGAAGAAACATGATTTATTATTAGGTACTATATACAAAAAGAACATACAGTCTGTCAAGTAAGAACGTGTCCGCGATAATTCATTTTTGGTTGATGCGATTCTAGCGATTCAACAAAAAGGCGGTAGGGGAACCTTTCTCTACGACGTGTTTTAGTAAAAGTATCAGTCAATTCCGAACTTACATCGAAATCACGTTAAATCCAAAATGAAGTCACTTGTTTAAGCAGTCTTTCTTTGTTCCCATCCAAAGGGGCCTAAAATGACAGATTCCGCGGCCGCTGAATACATTAAAAAGTCAATATCGTTTGTGAAGAAGTGGGTAAATCGTTTTAACGAACGATAAATGTCGACGACTTGCCAAAACGTGCCTAATAGGCAGTCCCTCCGAAAGTCGAAAAACGAATCGTGTCTTTGTTTTTACGGGACCCGAAATTGACTGCGTTGAGGAGCGACAAAACTAAGAAAATCGAGTTTGAATGTGTCCCATGAGACCATTCGGCAACATTTTCCTGCTCACGATGTCAAATTTCGAAGCATGTTCAAGAAACCTTTGCTGGGCGAAAATCACGTCTCGAAACGACTCGCTTGGACTCATGATACTAGAGAGGCCCTCACAATCACCGGACGCCAACTTATTGAAAACATTTGGTCCCTTGTAAAGAGAAACCTCAGGGAAAGATTCTGAGGTCTCGCGAGATTCGAAAAATTTGCAGAGAATGCAGAAAATCTCGTCAACACCATGTCTCGAAGGCAATTATTGATGCATGAGGCGATGAGTCAACTTACTAAGGCAATTGTGTTTTTGTTAGCACACCAACGAATACATTGATGGAAAAAATGTTCTCGAAACACATTTTTTTCCAGAATACGAGCGGTCACGTTCTTACTTGACAGACTGTATATACCATTAAAGCGTGACTCGATTACTGGTTATTTATTTGTTAATCATTATAAAATTTAAATGAAATTTTAATAACTTTATTGAACGCTGTAATTTTTCAAGCTCCCACACTATACCATTTCTCCTTCTTAAATAAATTTTAAGTAAACGAACGGAATTTATGGGTTATAATTTCTATTTAAAAATTGCATTTAGTCTAAAAGATATTCACCATCCGTATACAGTTGTGGTTATTCTGTTCTTTCTCTACAGACATAACATATCAACTGCAACTCGAGATCAAAGTGCACTAATCTAATTATAATCTTGAAAATTATCCAAAAATTATAAGAACTTACTGGAAAACATATTCGAAGTAAGGTTTTTGAAATGTCTGGATTAATATAAAGTTCCAGAAGGTTATGTAGATCTACATGTTTTAAAGATTTTATATTAAAAAAACGTAGGTCATCTAGATTTTATTACTGTACATACATTATAAATTTAATAGCCTTGTTTTATAAGAAGTTTTAATCTTGGTCTAAATTGATGTGAAGTATCAAATTTAAAAGTACAGAAATAAGCAAACTAATTTTTAAAAATATGTAGTTCCTCTTTATTAATAATCAATTCAAATAAAATTTAAAAGACAATTTTCTTAAATTGTCTCTAAATGAACGTTTTTTTGGTAATAACAATTTAAAAAAAAACACCGAGTGAAACTGAAGTTTTATATTCTATGGCAACCGGCCTTTTTTATAAATTTAGGAGTAAAAATATTTTTAGTATTCCGTACGAGAGACTTATAAGATCACTTCGGTGTCTGTCTGTCCGTCTGTCTCTCTGTGTGTCACACCCGATTTTCTCCGAAACTATTTCACCTAGAAAGTTGAAATTTGGCAGTTATATAGAAATTGATGGTCTCATCAGAGCCGTGTAGTTTTGAAAGTTAAATTTTGACTTAAGGGGCTAAATTTGGGTGTGTGAAATCGGAAATGAAAAAAAAATCATCGCGTGAGGTGTCAAAAATATTATAATGTAATACTTGCGCACACTTTTCTCTCTATTATTTTTTTTTAAAAATTTCTGTCCCCCCCTTATCTCGAAAAGTACTGACCAAAAAATTTAAAAAAATTCTGGAATAGTGTTAATAAGGTGTAGAGTGTACTTTAATAATTTATCTGGTATATAAAAAAAATCAAGGTCATCAGTTTTCAGTAAAGATCGGAAAAAACTTAAAAATTCAGTTGGGATGTGTTTTGTGAAGTCATTGATCATCCATATCTCCATAACAAAAAATTTTATTTTAAAAGCAATTAACGTACAGAACACTAATTACGCAAGTCCGACTTGCACCGATTATTGAGTCTAAAAATTTAATGTCTAATATTTTTTAATTTGCATCCACTACATACATTTTTTGGTACTGTCATTAGCACTTCATCTAGTTCTTGGCTTACAAATCAATACTTTTTCTAACTATACGTTACATAATATATGAGACATTTCCTGCTGTTTATTTAGTCCTTGCTATGTATTTCGTAAAAGATATAAATTTGATTCTAGATTTTCAGGTACGTACGGATCTTTTTTTTTCATTTATCATCAATGTTTGCACCACTTTGATTAACCATTTCTGCTAGGCTTCGTGCCTGTACTGCATATACACCATGAATAAATTTATTATAAAAGCTAGTCTTTAAATGCAGAAGAACTTTGTGATCAAAAACTGATGTTAATTCACCGTCCATATCCTAGCTCGTTTGACTGTTCTGAATGTCTGCAGTTTTTGAGTTCTTAGAGAATAAAGTTTAATAATTTGAGATATATATGCATATAAGATACAACTATTAATACAAATTCTTTTATACACTCAATCTTTCTTTCTCATTAATTTGTATTTTTGACATTAGCCTTGGTCCAAGATTTGGCGCTCACTTCCTATCCATCAATATTATTGCCGTCGTTATTTCAAATTGTGTTATGACTTTTGCAATTATGATTATGGTCACGGCAAGCTCGACAAATGTCCACCATTAATATTTATTTTCATTGGTTTTCAGTTGACAATATCAGAGAAGTCTTCGGAAGCATTTGTAAAACATTTAAAGAAGTGAAAATTGCTTCTTATTTATTATCATCTCTATAGTATCCCGTTTAGTCTTTTGGTAAGAAGTAGTCTTTTCTTTAACACAAGAAAAAATTAAATTTTTTCCAGGTCTAAAATAAATAAATTCCCTGATGCTGACATTTATGAATTTTTAAGAACGTAAAAAGTGCTACAATTAATATTTCAACCGGTGCTATAAAAATAAAATTAATTTTTTTAGTCTTTTTCTATTTAATATATTTTCCTCCTAATTTAGTTCACTTTTTGTAACTAATTAAAAGTGATTGAAATGAATTTTCCAATTCATTTTACAAGTTCGCCAGCACAACATGTATAAGAAGACTTTTAATTGGTCGCTATATCCTCTAAAACGCATCATCTAAACCTCATTTTAGCTTTTGGGGATAGTAAAAACGTAACAAGGTGCTTAGCCATTAAAAAATCAACATTGTCTGAAACTTACCGTATTTTTTTGGCTTACCGTGATGATTTTAACTTAACATATTGAAAACACTCTTTCTCGTCACCAGTAATAATTGATTCCAGGAAGTCTGGATTATTTCTGGAGGCTCGTATGATACATAACATATATAAAACTTGTCATTTGGTTTCGACCAACGCCATAAACCCACACACATACACAATAACTTTTGACCTCATTTAAAATATGTGAAACAATTGTGCGTAAACCTTTATTTTGCATGTTAAAACCATTCGGCTTGTTTACCTGTTGATGTTTAACTCTTCTTAACTTTTCGAGTTTTTGAACTCGAAAAACGGTCGTTTTTGGCTGAAAAAAGCGGGTACAGCTTCGTCCTCCGGTATTGGCAGCGTCTGCCTTTTTCAGGTTGCCTCTTATTTTATCAAGAACAAACTAAATTTATTGATTTTATACGGTTAAATGCCTTTTTAGTGTCAATAAATGTTATGGTACTTGATGCAAGTGGTTAAAACAGTCCATTTTTGGATGTAGCATTTTGAGCATTCCATGGGGGCGCAAAATCAACGTTAAAGGCTTTTATTCGATTCGGCCGACAAAATGAACGACTAGGCAGATGGTTAGTCGACAGGTCAAAATTTTGGGTCGCCCTCTTGGTCTATCATCTTCAGGCAGGTTACGTTCTTGATAAGCAATCACAAGTCATTTTGTTTTTCAGTTGCATTTGCCTCTAGCTTTGCGTAAAATTTATCTACAGCTCTTTGTTGTGTTAAAATTTTCTATCTCAGTCATCTGTTCATATTTAACTTAATTTTAGAAAGAAAATCGGCAGAGGATACAGCTGTAAAATGACATATTAAGCATGTAGATGGCGTAACTAGGTCATTATATAGAACACTAGTCGAAATAATTAGTTATCGTTTTGTCGATATCATATGAATGAGGTTTCATCTTTACTGCATTGAAATGATTTAAATATTTCATGCTTCTTTCAACTCTTTAGAACACTATATTTTGAATTTAAACAAAAAATTAAAAATATATACTTGAAATTTATAAACTTATTGGTTTGAGAGTATTTTCAAAGACTCATTATCCACACTAAATTAAAAATTTTAGTATCCTTGCCTTATTTAGCAGAACATCTGTGTTTTTTTTTTTAATTTCATAATAGTCCATTTACAACTAAAAACATATTTTGGGAAGCCAGCTGATTTACTAAATTATAGAGGGGTGAGCCTAAAACATATTGGTATAATAAAAACGTGGGTTTCAAAAATAAAAAGGGATCATTAAGCGAAGCAAATGTGCCACACAAAAGGTTAAACGACAATTAGAGCCGAAAAAAATAAATCATCCCATATGGGTTGTCATCATGATACTGCAAAATAACTTTTTTTTGTAGTAAAATCATCATTGCATGCATGAGTGAACAAAGTTTGCTTTCAACACTATTCTTATATTTAAAAAAGCATTAATAAACGTGCAGAGTTTACATTTTTTAAGTCGATAAGGCGCCTTATGCAATTTTTTAAAAATATACAAAGAAAAGTGCGCGCAAGTATTACATTATATATACATTTCTTATGCAAGTTTTATGGAATTAACCGATTCTTGACGATAATCCTATTCTCAATTAATAGAAATGAAACAAAGTTTTCCATTAAGATTTCTACGATCGTTTCGGCAGCATTGTGTCTTCTTCAGGTGACTTACAACTACTCACGTACTCCGGTTTTGTTTTTAATGTTCTGTTTGTAGAGAGACATTTTTCTACCAGTACTAAACGTAGTTTTTTATGAGAAAGCCAAATATGATAACAAAAAAATTGTCACTTGTCAAATTTGACAGATTACAAAGCCAATTAAAATTTCTTTAGATGGTACGCTCTACATCTGATCACATCATAAATAGCATTTTTCAATTCGCTTACAAAAATATAAATAGTTACCGATATCAGCATCATCATTAGCTCATTCCACCATAGTCGGATGTAAACCTATCCTAAGTTGTCTCCAATGAGCTTTGTTGTTTGTTTTTTGCATCTAATCGTGTCCCGCTAATCTTTCTATGTGTCGTCTGTCCATCTTGTCTGTAGTCTACCTCTGCATACTTTCTGTTCTCTAGACCTCCATTTCGACTATACGGCGTGTGCAACTGTGTGTCATTCATTCTTGCGATATGCCCTGCCCAATTCCATCTTAATATACATATCCGTTGTATTACGTCCGTCACTTTTGATCTTCTTCGAATCTCGATATTAGGAATACGATCTTGGAGTATAATATTTAGCATTCTCCTCTCCATTGCTCTTTGGGTTACCTGGAGTTTATTTATTATACTTTTATTTAAAGCCCACGTTTCAGTGCCATATGTTAATACCGGCAGTACATATTTATCGACTACTCTGGCTTTTGTTGCATTTGGATGTCTAATTTAAATGTAGATTGTAACCGTCGAAACGCAGACCAAGCTAACGAGACTCTTCTATCCAAGTCAGCCTTTAAATTGCCTCTTGATGTTTCGATTTTTCGTCCTAATTATATGAAAGGTACAAAACCTTTCCTATTCTGTCACCTTCTTTTAGTAATTTCCAGCTGTTGTGTTTACTTTTGTTGTCCAAACATTTGATTTTGATGAAGTTTATTTTTAGACCTACTTCTCGAGACTCGTTATTTAATTCCATCAGCATTTCTTGTAATTCTTCTTTTGTGTTGGAGATCAGAGTGACATCATATGCAAGGCTTAAGTGATTTCAATCGTTCACCCTCCATTAGTATTCCTTTATTCTCCCACTTTAACGATTTGGACATATCTTCTAGAGTCAACGTGAACAGCTCTGGGTATATCGAGTCGCCTTGCCTAATTCCTCTTTCAATTTTGATTTTATTTGTTTTTTCTTTAAGCAGTGTATCTTTCAGCGACTCTGCCGTTACCGATGTACAGGTTCCAAATTAAATTCAAGTTATTTAACTGAATTTTAACTTTTAAGGGGCTTACCCGCATTATTATTCTCATATTTGGGGTATCAAAAAAATTGTTTTACTACACGAGGAATCTGAAAGAGCCAAATATGATAGCAAAAAATTTGTCATTTTTCAAATCATACTTGGATGATGCCATTTTAAAAAATCTAGTTGATATTGTAATCTGTTGAATTTGACAAGTGACAAATTTTTTGTTATTTTATTTGATTTCCTGAGAAAAAAGTTTAGCAGTAAAAGGACTTTTTTGATATGCTACATAGGAAAATAATAAATCGGTTGAGCAACTTAAAAGTTACAAATCGATGGAGGATTCCAAGTCTCGTTGCGTCTGGCAAGTACCGAAAAATACTTTAGGGCGGCCAAATATCGTTGAGAAATTTTTTCCTCGCCAGTTTCTATTCTGGTGTAAGAACTTTGAGTATCTATCATGCAGATCGTTTTTAGTGTTTCGTACGGAACACCTATAAAATCACTTCGATGCCTGCCTGTCCGTCTGTCACACCCGATTTTTTCTCTGAAACTATTTGCCATAGAAAGTTGAAATTTCGCACTAATACAGGAATTGATCGCTCCATCAGAGCCGTGTAGTTTTGAAAGTTAAATTTTGACTTAAAAGGTTAGTTTTGTGGAAGAAAACGGAAGGAAAAAAAAAATTTACGAGGTGATTAAATGGGGTGTCAAATGAAAGTTTGTGAAAATATATAACGTAATACTTGCCCACACTTTTCCTTGTATTATTTTTTAAAAACTACCAAAAATCGCTATCCCGCCACCCTTAACTCGAAAAGTACTGATCAAGAAATTTTAAAAAAATTCGGGAATATTCTCCACAGGATGTAGATTGAATGAAAATTATCAAATCTTTAATAATTTTTCTGGTATATAAAAAACAATAATTTCAAGGTCATCAGTTTTTCAACAAAGATCGAAAACAAACTTTGTTGAAACTCATTTGGGGTGTGTTTTGTGAAGTCGTTGATCATTTTTATATCTCCGTAACAAACATTTTTATTTTAAAAGCAATCAACGTACGGAACACTAATTAAGCAAGTCTGACTTGCACTTGGCCGGTTATTATTTTTTTATCCTACATTCGTCATACACAATTATGAAAATTGTAATTTCATATATTTCAGCTATTTTAAGAAGCACATTGGTTGATTTGACAGCAGCAAATTATTAACAAACCGAATGTTATCCTCAGTTTTTGCCTCAGCCGGTCTCTCAGATCGTAGATCATTCGAAATTAAGTATGAGCCACATCGAAACTGTTTGGATGAAAATTTTACTTTAAAATAAAATGGGTTGTCATTGCCATCTACCTAGGCTATTCTTCCATGAATAGATGATCCATTTTCCTCTTTAATGAAAAACGAGATCTTCCAAATTACTTTCGATTATTTTTCGGAGGAAAAACCTGTATAAAATTGTATCACGTCATTTTCATGGCTAAATAAATAACTTAAAAACATTCTCGTAATATATATTAAAAACTAATGATCAGAGCTATCGTCAGAATCCACACATCTTGTATACACACATACGTAGTCTGGTAATATTGCAATATTTTCTATTTTCTATTAGAATCACAAGATGAAGTAGTTTAAAAAAGCGATACCAAATACTTCTCTTGCAAATATACAAAAAAAAAAAAAAATTCAGAGAGTTGTTTTTTTACGAGATCCTTTTAGCAAAAAAAACAAAAGCAGAACGTGATCTATAACATCTGACTGACATCATCTACGCAGAATCATAAATATTAGCAGTCTGAACTATAGAATTATTCACTAATAATACTCACGAAGAAAATTATTTAATTTCTGCTTGCCGAAATCAAATGTATGATTAATATCGAGCAGTTAAATCCTGGAATTCAGAGAAGCCAACAAATCTAATGAAAAGAATACCAGGTTTGGTTATTTATTATGGTATTATATATGGTTATAATTAAGACAACACTTAAGAGTAATGGTCTAGTTAACTGCCGGATTCAAGTATTGATTTAGGATCTAGGATTTCAGTCCTAGAATTCAGCGTATGTAACAAATTTAACGTAAAAAAAGAGTTTTGCTTTATTGATATTATTATAATTCAGTGTTGCTACGAGTATAGATGGTTATACCATAGGTCAGATTGATGGCTTGGTTTTCTTTTGGCGTAGCACACGTGCTGTAGGAAATTCTCTAAAGCGCTACAAGAGCGACGTGTGTGCGGAAAAAGAAATTCACGCTAATCTTGAATCGCTGTAAGTTGTACTCGGTGGGAAACAAAGGCCGTGGCAAATTATCCCAAAGGGATAATGTTTTCTATATAAAAAGCTGCTTAAAAAATGTTGTACGAGGAGTAGCAAACTAAACCCCATACGGATGTGACGGATTAGTGCGATATGTATTAATAGCATACACTACTCTGGGAGGAATTAAGCGGGCTACATCCATAGAATACTTTCCATAAAAATACTTATAAAATAGACTCAGGTCACTAACCTTTCTTCGATGTTCCAAGGTATCAAGGTTTCCAATCAGACGAACAGCTTTTTTCTGAATAGAATCCAATAAATACACTGTATGTTTGGTAGCAGAACCCGAAATATGGGCGCAGTATTCCATGGTTGGTCGAATTTGAGCTTTGTATAAAATTAACCGTTGTTGTGGAGTGCGCTTTCTAGCTCTAAATAGTATTCCGAGGTTTTGAGGAGGTCTCCTTGCTGTATATGCGACATATGCGTGCCAAAACATATTTGCTTCTAAGTTAACGCCCGGCAACTTGAGTACGATACTAGAGGAATGGAGGGGGATATAACTATGTGGGGATCCAACAGTTAGCTTTTTTAGAAAAAACTACTGCCGGGGTTTTTATATCGTTAAATCCTACATGGTTACTGTTACCCCACGATACAGTTTCTTCCAGGTCTTTGTTTAGTTAAACGGCTTCCTGATGTCTGTGGTTACTTGCATGAGCAGCCGTTGCTCCAGCATTCAAAGTGAATAAAGAAATAAGCGTACTGTAATCTGCAGAACTGTAGATTCGATTTCTGGTCCTTTCCAGCAGGTCTTTCATGCCAATGAGAAGAAGAGAAGGAGATAGTAGGGAGCCTTGGAGCACACACCAGCGTTGATAGTGAAGGTATTAGAAAGAAATCCGTCGACCTATACTCGTGAAGTTTTTGAGGTTAAGCACTAGATTGACGTATTAGTATAAATATTGGTATCCACGGAATGCAACAAATTAAACGAAAAGTTTACCAAGTTTTGTCCCTAATGACTACAAAATTTTACATTCTTCTTAACAAAATTGTGAAAAAAAAACTTTTTTACTTTATCAAATTAACAACTGGTTTCAGCCAATATTTTTCTCTGTGTAGCTTCTTACTTTTATTTTAAAATTAAATAGCATACACAAGGTTTTTTTTTTAACAGGAAAGTGTTATAATTATTTTTAACTCAAGTTTTCTCTGTTTATTTTCTTAAGAGCTAAAAGACTTCAGACCGAAACATTCACTTAAAACTTTAATTGATTTGATGCTTCTGGCTTTAACTTCACAGCGTAATGAGGTTATTCAAGCTGTTGGTACTTGAGATTCCAGATATAAAAGATGAAATATGAGTTTACAATTGTGTCTTAACAAATTGGTTGGTTTTCAAGTATTTATTTTTATTATTTATGTGTGGGATGATGATTTTTTATTATGATATATAGTCAGGCGGAATTCTTGCATCTCGCTTTAAACTTAAAGATAAATAGCTATCTGAAAAAAGGGTTTATATAATTGTTATGTAACGATATGTTTCTTATTCATAAATTTTTTTATTCAGTATATGCCATATATCTGGTTAATGTAAAATAACTGAAAACAGATGGGGCCCATATTTCAGCAGTTGACCCACTGTTCTCTTATTCGTCAAATCTATCCCGAGACACGTTTAGCCATATCATGACTCGTCAGTCGGGTTAGGATTGACAAACAAGAGAACAGAATTTACTGGTACTTATCCAAGTAGTTACGGAACCCGATGGTATATATATATATATATATATATATATATATATATATATATATATATATATATATATATATATATATATATATATATATATATGTAATGTATATATGATATATATATATATATATATATATATATATATATATATATATATATATATATATATATATATATATATATATATATATATATACTACAGTGATCGAAAAATAGTAAGACTTTTGAAATAAAACGCAAACGGGATATTTATTTTTCCAAATTTATTTCGTCCGCTTCAAAGTAATCCCCCTTGGATACAACGCATTTATGCCAACGTTTTTTCCAGTA
>CM032447.1:88223183-88404088 GCA_019049505.1 Pachyrhynchus sulphureomaculatus | reverse complement strand
ATGATGGTGCTGTTTGAACGTATATTCATCTCCTACAATTTTTAAAATTATATAATTAAATATATTTCTTTCAAATCCTTGAAAATATAATTACTATGTAACGTTATAAAATTATTTTTACCAAAAGTGAATTTAAATTGTGGATAATTTGGCTTAGGGCAAAAATAAAGGAGAATTGTATTATTGTTATATTAAATCGAAAATAAAAACCAGGTATTTCATTTTTAAAGTACCAAATCTTATATATAAATTTTTAAAAGCAGTGCAAAATCTACCGTGATTCTTATTTTTTTACTCTATGTATAATATACACTGGTGAGCAAAAAAACCGACTCAAACGATTTTGCTTCATTTAACACCGATCCTCGAATTTAATTTTCAAAGGTGTTATTTTTGGTATCATTATAATGCTGCTTTTCTACTCTTTCCAATAATACCAGAAACATCTGGATTTCCAAAAAGTTTTGTTTAAAACGGTTTTGCTCGCTAAGCAACGTATTCGTTGCGCGCTATTCATGACTATAAAAACACATACAACTGCATTTTCCTATCATTCCTTTATCGGAACTTGAACCGTCAACATCTCTACAATACCTGGTTACTAATTACGACATCGAAAAATGGATACCACACCGGAAGAAACGGCACAAGTCATTGTCCTATTGCAAGAAGGGCATAGCCAACCTGTAGTCGCTGCGCAACTGCACCTGTGCCAGTCAGCTGTCTCCAGAGTCCATAGACGTTACCAAGAGACTGGCGTCTTTACACAGAGACCAGGATCAGGAAGAAGAAGGTGTACCTCGGAGCAAAACGACCGCTTCATTGTCAATACAACTCTAAGAAATTGCCCCTTGACCGGTGTTGAAGTCCAGCAGGAGCTAAGTTCGTGGTCGGGTCGTAAGTCACTGGAGAGTAAGAAGAAGACTTAAACGAATTAACCTAACTCCGGAGAGATTAGCTAACGGACCCAAATTGGCAGCAGCCCATCGACAAGCGCGACTCAGATTTACGCGAGAACATGTCGACTGGACTTTAGAGCAATGGTGCCCCGTTTTATTCTCTGACGAGTCCCGAATGTGCCTACATGGCAATGATGGAAGAAGACGAGTCTATAGGTAGCCTGGGGAGCACTATGCGCAGTGCTGCTTTACTGAAACGGTCGCCTACGGAGGAGGTTCTGTCATCGTGTGGGGAAGCAACTCACTGGATGCGAAAACTGATTTAGTTTTCGTGACTGATGAGACTGGAGATTCTACAGGAACACGTCCTTCCTTACGTCGGGTTTGTTGGCAATAGCTTCGTGCTAGTGCACTACAATGCGAGGCCACATTCTGCTGCATCGGTGTGACAATGCTTGGCGGAAGTGGGAATACCCACATTAGACCGGCCTGCGAGGAGTCCTGCCCTGCATCGCTAAGGAACGTAAAGGTTACGACAGCGGAAGAGTGGGGAAGAATCCCACATATAGTGGTGAAAAAGCTCACCCGCTCCATGATAAACCGGCTAGAAGCAATAATAAGCGCTAGGGGGGGGGGGGGGGGGTAATAAGAAAATGTTGAATTTGGTTTTCTATCAATAAATTTAATTGTTAAACTTAAAATTTGTTTAATTTTTGCTTTTTCTTATCCCTATTTTCAATTCTTGTTCTCTTTGTTTCCCTTTTCAATCATTTTAATCAGTAAAAGGCATTAGGTATGCTATGGAATTTGGTAACATTAAAAAGAGAATAGAATGGGCTTTCAGATGATACTAAAAAATATATAAACACTAAATTCTAGAATCCGTGTTAAAAGAAGCTAATTAGTTTGAGTAGATTTTTTTGCTCACCAGTGTAGTTTTAGCTAATTTCATTCAAATTTATATATACGACGATGTGAATTTAAAGACTAATATTCATGCATCATGCATGAATATTAGTTTAAAAAATTTATTTACTTGCTGTGTAATTGGATAAATCAGTTTAAAACAATTTTTATTATTTTTTTTTGTTAAAAACTTCCAAATGACTGCACAAACGTTAGGTATTGATTTTTTACCGCTCAGTGTCGTTACTTTTTGATCATGATGGTGTAACATTTTCTTTTATTTCGCAGTTCATGCCGTATTAAATAAAATGGGGGATTTTTTACAGAAGTTCATCCTTTTGTAATAAAAACCCAAAAAATTTGCGGTAACATTACGTAATTTATGAATTCTGTTATTTCTTCGATTTTTTTGTATTTTATCACAAACTGTACAAAGTACTTACAAGTCAAGCTGAGATGCGTGAAGTTTCTCGTAAATTTCCCAGTTATGTTATAAATCAACATTTCCATACCTAAAACAAAAAAAAAAAATAAAATAAATAAATGATGGCCTTCGATTAAGGCGCAAGTAAACGATTTAATTTTAGGTATAATTCAATAAATCTTACCACGACGTTACGCCAGTACGGAAATAAGTACTCGAAGTCCTGTTGTTTATCGATCTTAGCTCGGCTAATGAGTCGTAATAAGGCAGAATGTGTTTCGAAATGGATGGACAAATAAGAGAACAGTGAGTAAACTGCTGAAATATGAACTTTGTCCATTTATTGAACCATATATTTATGGGGTGGAACCCTTGTCGAATCGCACTGCCTGCCGTGAATGTTGGCAATTTGCTGGCCATTTCTCTGTCGTCGGCTTGTGGGTATAGACGGCCTTTGATTGAGTAGCAGGTATGCGTTTCAATCTTAGGTACAATTCATTGTATCTTACCACGATGTTACGCCAATTCGGAAATAACTACTAGAAGTTCTATGCTCTGATTTCTCTATCCTACCTCGACTGATGAGCCGTGATATGGCGAAACAAGTTTCGAGATGGATCGATAAATTAGAAAAGAGGGGCAAGACTGCTGAAAGAGGGACCTTGTCCAATTTCATTGATTTTACATTGAACCGAATGTATATGTACAAATATTATTTCTTGCTATAAATAAGTTAATTTTTTTTTAATAAATTATATTTGCTGGTAAATTAGTTATTTTAATAAAATAACTTTTATACAAAAGTTATATAATAAACGAGATAAAGTCTGTTCCGAAATTTTAAATATCCAAGGAACTAATTCCACATGAAGTACTTTTTATGACTGTATGTATTTTTACTTACCTTTGTTTCTTAATTACATGCCTTCTTTAAATATAAATCTATTAAAAATCTGATAAGATACTGTCAAGGCTAAGTCGTGCCGAGGAAGAGATCGTCGTAATAGCTCTTTTCGATAAATATACCTATAAAGTTTGGATAAAATGAAACCACGTTTATCTTATATTATTATTAAATTACGCTAAAATTATTACAAAAAAGCAGATTTAAGAAGAAATGGTGAAAATTACAGTAATTTTCCGTTTTTTTTTTCGTTTTTGATAATTTACCGGAAAAATTAAAAAATTTTAATTTTAAACATTTTGATAATACTATCTCATGATTATTTCGCTACTTACATAATGTGTACAAAGCGAATTTGTGACATATTCAACATCATTTGCATTTTTTCGATTTTCTTTATTTGTCTCTGAAAAGAGTATAAATGTAGCAAATTTCTAGAAAAGTTTATATAACAGGCCATCGTCCTTCTACTTAAACCACAATACTTAACAATATTTTTGAATATAAACTTAATTTTGTTGTTTATGATGTAACAAATATCTAATGAAACCCACACAGCCAACCATTTATAAAGAACTTAAATAACCCATTACGGAAAAGGATGCAATTTGTTAAGTCAACTATGCAAACTATTTTGTCCTACAACTAGCATTTTGTTATCTATATTCTAACATAATTTATAGGTAGGTAGAACCCACGGCCATTAATTATCACTTCCATATATGACTTTTATCTAAGATTGTTTTTTCAATCAGAAGAAGTCTATACTTAAAATGTGTGTAGTTCAAGATATCTCTACCTAGTAAAAAGAAAAACCACCACCAGTTAGTTATAATACTAAAAATGTTGGGTATTTGTGCTAGTGCCACAAGTTTTAGAAAAAAATATTTTGTACAAAAATTATCTGGTTACCTGAGCATCATTAAAAAATATATTTAATGCCCCAATTCAGCTCAGAATTAAAATTTGATAACTGACAAAAATTTGAATTAAATTTAGGAAAATCTACACTTTACCCAGAGTACATGTATGCTAAATTTTTTTCAATCGGTTAAGAAATATTCTTCTTAGAGTATCCACAAATTTCGTTTTTCTCCACACGTATTCTAAGGTTTTACCCATTAAGGAATACATCACTAAGTTAACAATATTTTTGTTTATATCGGGTGTACTAAAAATTTTCAGAAAAACAGATATTTTTTTAATGCGACATCAGATACATTTTTTAATATCTTAATTTGGACGATTTTAAAGAAAGTTCATGAAGTGTAGCAACCTAAATTAAATAATTTTCAGGATTGTATTGACATTTAGAAATCGCAATATTGTATATTGTAGTCAAACTATTATAGAGAATGAAAATGAAAAACTAAAATGAGCGGTTTGGTTTCAGTAGCCTGCCAAAGGGTAAAAATGTACATGTTTCAGATATCTCAGACACTATAAAATTTAAATACAATGTAGGTTATATGAAATATAAATATCTAGAGTGGCATAAACAATCCAAATATGATTTCACTAGAAATTTCTGGTACCCTCTAAACAAAAAGACATTTAAATTATGGACATTCACTTCATAATTAAAGCTACATTGACCAAACAGTTAAAGTTAAACAAATATGCAACAAATGTGAATAATTTTTATTTACAATTTCTTGCAGCTCCGGTTTAGAATGAAACTTAGTGCTTCAAAAGAAACATGTTTGACCTGCGAAAATATACAATTAAAATTAAAAATAATGAAAAAAGAACATTATTTTCCGGTTTCTCGTCTCCACGAACTCCGAAAAAGGCGTACAACAATATATATACAAGACAACCCCTTTCACACCATTCCCCCTTATACACCTAATATAAACAATTATACTTCAACTGGGTTCATTATCTAACTAAAACCTGAAAAAAATTATTAGAAAACGCTCTGGTTTAAAGCGATATTGAGAACTATAGGTTCCTTTCCTACATTAAGTAATATATTTATACAAAAATTTACAATCAATATCTCATTTTGTCCGATAGTTATTGGACACAGAAACAGACAGACAAACAAACCAACAGACAAACTATATTTTTCTTGATCTAGGAAACCTAAACCGTGGAGAAATGCAAAACTCTCGAAGGATAATGTTTTAACGCATAGGAAAGTAAAAGTCTAATAACAATTTTTCACATAAAGAAGTCTATATTTAGAGACTTGAATATATTACCTTTAAAAATGGAAAAAGTTGTAAACTTTTATAAAGATTTAAAAATGGTATTAATGGTCGTTAAAGAAAGGTAGGGACATAATATATTTAAAATTTTAAGTACGTTGCGATGAACAATTCCTAGAAATTTGTTTGTAAATTAAAACGCCATATGATGGAAAAGAAAACTACTTGTTACATTTACAAATAAGACTGCGACATAAGCAAAGAGTTAAATCCTAATTAGGGAACTGGCACCAGAAATCTGTATCCGTTCGCATCGCTTGTTTGAAGTAGTAGACGTAATTTTTTATTTCTTATCTGAACGCTGACAAAAAAAAGTTGTATATCACCTTATAATAGTTGTAGAAAATGTATGTTATTGGGATCATATATTTCTATTACGATAGAATAAATTTCTTCTTGTAATAAATTGTTGACCAAATGAGGTCTATCCAAAATAATATATGATTATATTTTAGCTGTGATAAAATTGTTTTTGTTTATCTGTTTCACTTATTGTACATTACTGGACAAGAATAGTAACATCCACAAAAGAATTATTCCTATCATACTAATATATATATATATATATATATATATATATATATATATATATATATATATATATATATATATATATATATATATATATCTCATTAACATCATTAGCTTATTCATCAATAGTCGGATGTAAACCTCCCCAAGTTGACTCCAATGAGCTTTGTTTTTTTGCTTTTTGCATCCAGTCGTATCCTGCTAATCTTTTTATGCCCTCCGTCGATCTTGTCTGTGGTCTACCTCTGCATCTGTTGTGTTCTATGGGCCTCCCTTCAACTATACGGCATGTCCCTCTGTTATTATTCATCTTTGCGATATGCCCCACCTTAATATACATATTCGTTATATTCGACCTGTCACTTTTGATCTTCTTCGAATCTCCACGTTAGGAATACGATCTTGGAGTCTAATATTTAGTATTCTCCTCTCTATTGCTCTTTGGGTTATATGGAGTTTATTTATTATACTTTTATTTAGAGCCTACGTTACAGTGCCATATGTTAATACTGGCAATACATATTGATCGAATGCTCTGGCTTTTATTATATTTGGGATGTCCAATTTAAATGTAGATTGTAACCTTCCGAACGCAGACCAAACTAACAAGACTCTTCTATCCAAGTCAGCCTTTAAATTATTTTTGATATTTCGATTTTTTGTCCTAAATATATTCCTATTCTTTCACCTTCTATTAATAGTTTTTGGCTGTTATCTTCGCTATCGTTGTTCAAATATTTGGTTTTGGTGAAGTTTATTTTTAGACCTATATATATATATATATATATATATATATATATATATATATATATATATATATATATATATATATTTATATATATATATATATATATATATATATATATATATATATATATATATAAATATTATATAAATATATATATATATATATATATATATATATATATATATATATATATATATATATATATATATATAAATTTATATATATATATATATATATATATATACATATATATATATAAATATATATAAATATATATATATATATATATATATATATATATATATATATATATATATATATATATATATATAAACATATATGTATATATATATTTATATATATATATTTATATATATATATATATATATATATATATATATATATATATATATAACATATATGTATATATATATTTATATATATATATTTATATATATATATATATATATATATATATATATATATATATATATATATTTATATATATATATATATATATATATATATATATATATATATATACGAGGCTGGTTTGAAAAGTCCCGTGCAAAAATAAAAACTACTTATTTGTTTGGGGTAAACCTTTTTTGTTTTTCGACATAGTCTCCTTTTAGGCTTATACACTTCGTCCAACGATGTTCTAATTTGTTGATCCCTTCCGAATAATAGGATTTGTCCAAGTCTGCAAAATATCCATTAGTGTTTGCAATTAGCTCCTCGTTTGGATAAAATCTTTGTCCGCCAGCCATTTCTTCAAATTGGGGAACAAATAGTAGTCCGAGGGAGCCAAGTCTGGAGAATAGGGAGGATGTGAAACGAGTTGGAATCCTATTTCCATTAATTTTGCGACCACAACTGCTGAGGTGTGTGCTGGTGCGTTGTCGTGATGGAAAAGGACTTTCTTGTGGGCCAATCGCGGGCGTTTTTCTTGCAGCTCGGTTTTCAAACGGTCCAATAACGATGAATAATATTCACCTGTAATAGTTTTACCCTTTTCCAGATAGTCGATGAGGATTATCCCTTGCGAATCCCAAAAGACAGTCGCCATAACCTTTCCGGCCGAAGGAACGGTCTTCGCCTTTTTTGGTGCAGATTCCCCCTTGGTAAACCATTGTTTAGATTGTTGTTTGGTCTCAGGAGTATAGTAATGTATCCATGTTTCATCCACAGTGACGAAACGTCGGTTTAAAGTCCTCCGGATTCTTCTGGAACAGCTGCAAACCATCCTTGCAACACTTCACACGATTCCATTTTTGGTCAAGCGTGAACAATCGCGGCACCCATCTTGCGGATAGCTTTCTCATGTCCAAATGTTTATGCAAAATATTATGTACCCGTTCAGTCCAGATGCCCACAGCACTAGCAATCTCACGCACCTGAACTCTTCTGTCATCCATCACCATATCATGGATTTGATCAATGATTTCTGGAGTCGTAACCTCCACAGGCCGTCCAGAACGTTCAGCGTCACTTGTGCCCATATGGCCAGTCCGAAAATTTTGAAACCACTTATAAACTGTTCTAGTCGAAGGTGCAGAGTCACCATAATGTTTATCAAGCTTCTCTTTAGTCTCCTGAGGCGTTTTGCCTTTCATAAAGTAATGTTTAATCACCACACGAAATTCTTTTTCGTCCATTTCTTGAAAATCACTCGACTTCCTTGATTCACACGAATGCCAAACACAAAGAAATAGACCAATATGGCTGAAAACTTGGTGTGCGTTCATTCAAGAGATGCTACTAACTAAACATGACCTCGATACGCGCCGGTGGTGCCATCTCTCGGACTTTGCACGGACTTTTTCAAACCAGCCTCGTATATATATATATATATATATATATATATATATATATATATATATATATATATATATATATATAGTCGACACTGTTTATAGTGAAACTCTATATAGTGAAAAAATCTTTATAGTGTAATTTTTTCAAGACCTAGAATATCTTACATACATAGCAATATATACGGATTTTTTCTTTATATAGTGAAAAACTCTCTATAGTGAAATTTCGGTCAACATTTTGGTCTTTCACTATATAGAGTGTCGACTGTATATATACCGGGTGCCACAGCCAACATGTAATTTTTTTATTTTGAAAGTTACATATTTGCATTTTTAGATACCCTGTATATTTTTTTATCAATTCCAATTCGCTTTGAAACGCACTTTGAAATTCTCTTTCCAACGATGTATTACAAATTGACATTTGTTTGACAGGTGACCTACAAAAACTGATTTAAACTCTTAGACTTAGGCGGCCCGGGCGGATATACTAGTACAAAATTTTATGCTTTATATTCAGTTACAGAATTTCCTCTTTAAATAATGATCAATATCACCGAAATTAAGATAGGAACACATATTTTTTATTTAACCTAGTTACACATTACAGGTGTTTTGCCAACATACATCTAATAGAACTATCTAACGCCAATTGGATTTAATATTATTTTCAGAAAATAAACCGTTTTATTATGCAGTAATGTGATATCAACAAGTTCCATTACGGACTTAGTAGGCTGTGATAAAACAGACGAACCGAAAGTTATGGTTGCTGCGTGTTACCAAAATGGCCATTATTATTGTTTACTTTACATTAAAGATAATTTCTCGTTAACAAAAATGTATTCAACGGATTCACGTTATTAATTTATGGAGAGTGCAGAGAGAATAGCCGACAAGCCGCCGAGTTGTACATGATAAGATATCTCGATAGGAGGCACCCACCCAACAATTATTTTTTAAGGGTAGAGCAGCAGTTTAGCAAGGCAACCGATTGAACCTCCTGATGTATTTATTGTTGACGGAGAGTCAGAGATCAATGTATTGGCCATTGTTCAGGTAGATCCTACAGTTTCTATAAGACATGTTGAAGAACAAACCGGTGTAAATCGTGAAACCGCTCGCCGCATTTTAAGAAAATATAAATTCAAGTCCTACAAATATGAAATAAATCAACATTTATTTCAAATAGATTACCAAAGAAGAATCGATTATTGTAATTGGTTTTTGCAAAGATACCACCTTGATAACCAATTTCAT
Organism: Pachyrhynchus sulphureomaculatus; assembly: GCA_019049505.1. NCBI lineage: Eukaryota > Metazoa > Arthropoda > Insecta > Coleoptera > Curculionidae > Pachyrhynchus > Pachyrhynchus sulphureomaculatus. Next base: position 88,394,386 of record CM032447.1, on the reverse strand, counting down.
TACAATATTCTATTTTCGGATGAATATAGATTGACCAATTTGGGTCTATTTAATAGTAACATTACTCGATATTGGGCCCAAGAAAATCCTAGAATTATGCGAGAAAGATTCGGCTTTAACGTCGAGATATTGTTTTCCAGCAGGATTGCGCTCCAGCTCACAATAGTAGAAATGTAGTAAACTACTAGAATCAAAGATTTGGCGCAAATTGGTTAGGTACCAGTGGACCTCATAAATGGCCTGCAAAATCGCCAGATCTTAAGCCTCTTGATTTTTTTTATATGGAACCATCTAAAAGAGAAGGTTTACAAAAATCCACCAACAGACAGAAATGATTTAGAGATGCGCTTAAGAAGAGCAGTAAATCTGATTACTGAAATTCAGTTGGAGAACGTTATGAGAACCACAGTGAGAAAAACAAGATTATGTAGGATTAACACCGGACAGCATTTTGAACATTTGGAATAGATACCTAGCAAATTTATATCTAGTAAAAAATAAAAAAAAAACCTACTTATTTTTATTATATTATTAATATTATAAATATATATATATATATATATATATATATATATATATATATATATATATATATATATGTATATATGTATATATATATATATATATATATATATATATATATATATATATATATTATATATTTATAGTTAAAATGTCACTTCTTTCTAATATTAATTAATTACAATTATCGGTTTTGTTGTGTTATTCTTATTATTAAATGTTTTGGTTTTATTATTTGCATTTAAATATTTATGTAATAAATAGGTTTCTTATTTTCTGAAAATAATAATAATGAATCCAATTGGCGTTAGATAGTTCTATTAGATGTATGTTGGCAAAACACCTGAAATGTGTAACTAGGTTAAATAAAAAATATGTGTTCCTATCTTAATTTCGGTGATATTGATCATTATTTAAAGAGGAAATTCTGTAACTGAATGTAAAGCATAAAATTTTGTACAAGCCACTTAGGCACGATAAATGGATAGTCTTAAATTCTTTCCAAAGTGAGATAAAACGAAGAAAAACAATTGCTAGTATATCCGCCATGGCCGCCTAAGTCTAAGAATTTAAATCAGTTTTTGCCGATCACCTGTCAAATAAATGTCAACTTCGTCGTTGGAAAGAGAATTGCAAAGCGAATTGAAATTGATAAAAAAAAATGACAGGGTTCTATTAAAATAAAAAAGTTGCAGTCACTTCCGTCAAACCGGGAGTAGTTAAAAATATTTCTTGAGTGATAAAAGAGCCTAATAATGTCCCATTCTGGTATCTAAAAATGAAAATAAGTAATTTTCAAAATAAAAAAATTTTACAGGGTGTTTATATGTTGGCTGTCTCACCGGTATATATATATATATATATATATATATATATATATATATATATATATATATATATATATAAACTTGATTGGTTTTTCTTGGGTACTTAGGTTCTTTTGGAAAACACAAACAACAGAACCTAAGTACCCAAGAAAAACCAATCAAGTTTATGTAAACAAAAGGTTCAACAGAAAAATTATTATATATATATATATATATATATATATATATATATATATATATATATATATATATATATATATATAATTTCATTAAACTTGTTTTATTATTTTGTTTTTCCTACAAAGTATTAAAAATATCAGCCTAAATATTATTAAGAGATGTTAATTTTCGAGAACAATATGAGCATTGTTTAGATTAAAAACTTTTATTTTTTACTGTTGTTTTACCTATAATGCAACGTTGTACTACAATATCATTAAAAAAACTTTATATGAACTTCTTTTATACTTTTTTGTAGGAAAATTAAAATGGTTCTTTCTTACCATTCTGTTCCTTCCTTTTTTCACAGATCTACATGTCCACGAAAGTGAAAGTAATCCACACCTCATCTTTTCGATTGGTCACGATATTTCAATGGCCTGTTAAACTTCGAAGCACATTAAAAGTGTTTGTTTTCTAAATGTCATTATTAATTTTACTATAACTACTTCCATTTCGTGTAAAATTTTGCAGACGTTTCGCCAAGGACTCACTTGGCACTTTGAAATTTGTTGGAGTTAAGTGGCTTACATTGCTGCCAGATGCGTTTCATAAGTATTCTGGAGGTTGCAATAATACCAATTGATGTATTTGGTTTCGCCCCGTTGACCGTTGCTACATAATAGCCTTTTAACTTACTAGAAGCTTTTGGATTTATTTAAATCTTTTTCTGCCACACTATAAAATGGTTATATGTTGGTAAAACGAAAATATTTATAGTATAAATAGGGGAGGCAAATGCCGTAAAATTTTCATGATTTTTAAAAATTTTTGGCTATAGCTTGGAAATCGATTTAACTACTTTGAAACAGTGCCAACATAATGTAAACGAGTTTTGTCAGGCTAATTTTGACCGCAAGAACTTTCTTCTAATTTAGTGCATTTTTCACATTTTAATACTTTCGGTTCGCTATTTCTTAACTATCTTAGCTTCCGCTCGTTGTTGTGAGATAGAAAAATATTCATTTCATCATAAAACTGCCTAAAAACTACGTAGATTGCATTGCAGAATACTAAGTATATAACCTAAAAAGAAGTATTTACTACGGCAAAATTGAAAAATGTTTTTTACGGGTAACTTCCGTTCAATTTGATATTATGCCTTTAAATTATAAGAAAAATATAGCTTCTATATTAATAAAAAAGTGTGCTAAATTTTAAGAGGATTGGTCAAAATTCGCATTTTAGTCCAAATTTTATTATGGATGTTTCTTGTGGGAAAGAGGTCGTAGGAAGCTTTTTTTAAATATGCGAAATTTTATGCTCCTCAAGGTGGTTAGAAGGAAAAATAAAGAATATATGAAGAACTAACTTATGTTTAAATTTTTTTTGTTACGAAATATTCAATTTGTTTTGGCTTGCTTTTGCTCTAGAAAAGGTCTGATTCATTCTCTTTATTTCTATTCAATATTTTATCTTAAATATAACATGAAATAGTATCTATTTTACAATAAAATTATGATTTCGATAACGGAAAAAGAAAAAATACAACGAAACACAAATACACTAAAATAATGCTAACAAAGAAACTGGATGGTTTAATATACACTACATACATTTCTTAAACATATTAACAATAAAGTCTTATTAACAAAAAATATAATTACAAATCACAAAACTGTAATCTTCTGAAATGTTTAAGGAGTTAAAGAATACACGAGACACATACGTAAAATAAACCGCGAGATGTTAGCATAGAAATACAGTACACTACGATAAGACTAACTACGATGAAAAGTTTGATGCTTACGATACAGGTTATTAGTATTGCAACGTATTTCGAAGCGTAGTGTCGAGGCACTATGCGCTAATTTTCAAATTACCTTATATTATGTAGTAGTACGTGTAGGTAATGCCTTTAAAGCCAAATATTCTTTTTTTTTAATATTGTTTTATTTTTAAACTGCTTAATCATATTACTATTACTATTTTTTCAGCATTAAAATAGTAATAATTATTACGTTTCTGTTATCTAAATCATAAGTTTATTCTAAAATATTGAATAGAAATAAAGAGAATAAACCAGGCTTTTTCTAGAGCAAAGAAATTGAATGTTTCGTAACGAAAAAGATCAAAAATAAAATAATTTTTGTATATTCTTTATTTTTCCTTGAAGAGCATAAAATTTCGCATATTTAAAAAAAAAGCTTTTTACGACCTTTTGCCTACAAGAAAAATCCATCATAAGATTTGGACTAAAATGCGAATTTCGACCAATCCTCATAGTATTTTTTAATAAAATTTGGTACACCTTTTTTTTAATATAAAAGCTATATTTTCTTATATGGTGAAGCCGTAATATTGAATTGGACGGAAATTACCCGTAAAAAATAATTTTTTTAATTTGCCGTTGTAAATACTTTTTATAGGAATTTTATGACGAGTAAAATGATTTTTTTTTTGTAGGATAACAACGAACAGAAGCTGAGATATTTAAGAAATAGTGAACCGAAAGCGTTAAAATGCACTAAAATAGAAGAAAAGTGATCTTGCGGTCAAAATTAGCCTGAAAAAACTCGTTTACATTGTTTCAAAGCAGTTACATCGATTTCCAAGCTGTACCCAAAAATTTCCAAAAATCATGAAAATTTTACATTTGCCTCCACTAAAAACACATCTTGGGCAAGTGAAGTTACAAAGAGGAATTATACTTCAACAAAGAACAAAACATCATCTAGTTGTTAAGAGAGTTTGCAAACAAAATTTGACATAAGAAAATATGACTTACATTATCTAAAAAATATAACACATGTACGGAAACAATACATTCAATATTCAAAAGGATTGTAGTCAAGTTATATCTAAGTAGCATCTGAAGATCATTTTTGTTTACTTTCTTATACTATGTTACCTTTAAATAAATTGTCTGACAGGTATTTTATTTAAATTCCTAAATTTCAGAGAATAAACGCGAAAAATGTCTAATGTCTAAAATTTTTATACGACTGATCCACTGTATACTATAGATGTCATTAGGCTGTAGTATTCTAGTTTGCTATCTCAACGGCCTAAGCAATAAAATCCTGCCATTTGATTATTGATATTGTGTACTGAAAACGAAATATGATCTTGTCATTTATTAGTAAACATTTTCACCACCAAATACGTAAATGTAAATGTTTTTTGAGAATAACCTTTAATAACAATTTGTATATCTTCCCATAACCTATTTATCCATGTTAGATTAGAAATATTTACTTTAAGCAATTGTAGCTAATGAGAAGTACAAACATAATTTAAAGACACAACTTTAAAGAAAAATCTATGGCATGGCATTCTTAAACATAACGAGTAAAAATTTTTCTTCATTAACACCACCTATAAATAGCCGTAGTCGAACTTCTCGATTGATAATTTAATTTATTTATAGATACAAGCAAACGAAGTAAATTTCATTACTTAGGACTATATATTTAGGTACGGAACACAGTTTTTAAATTATTAAGAATACCCTAGATTTCATAAAATAGTTTATTTTAACCAATGTTTAATTGAAATGTTCTGGAATTTTTTAGGTTTACGTAAACTGTGTATTATGACTGACTTCTATAAGAGTATTTTGAAAATTTGTAAACTTATACTAAGTGATTCACTAAAGAGATCTGGCCTAATTTGACCAATATGTATTTAGATTGTCACGAGCACTAGTAAATCAAATAAATGTATGATACAGTATAGTGCAGTGATTCCCAAAGTGGTTCAGGTGGACCCCCAGGGGTCCACGGGAGACTCGAACGGGGGTCTACGTTGGCGTGAAAAAAAAAATGGGGGTTCACAAGTTGTAAGTAGAGGTCCACGAAAATTTATCTGGTTTCAATAGTAAAGAACAAAAATGTTGGCTTGGCTTTACCTAGCAATGTAGGCAGATAATACACTACTCAAAAAAATTTAGGGAGCAAAAAAAAAATCCAAATTTTTCAGTGATTTTTGACAGGCTGTATTTCGGTGAAAAATGGTCGTATTGAGACTTTAAAAAAAAAAGCATTTTGAAGCTTTAAGATTCAAATTTTCAGATTTTTTGGCTAAGATTTTTTAGGAGCTACGGTTCTCATGCAATCCTAACAGATAGCGCGAAAAAATAATATTGCAAATATTTTGCTTTTTTTGGTCCACCGGCTTGAAAAAAAATTTTTTCAGTTAGGCCGGTATATGGATCAGATAGCCTGTTTATTTAGCATTAATTTCCTTGTTTTAAAACTTTCCTTAATATTTTTGAGTAGTGTATTTTAAGAAGGTCAGCGACTGTTATTTGTAAAAACTTGCATATTCGATATTCAGTACAACACGCGTCGAGACTTGCAAAGCGCCGCCCGCCCGCCTCCACGCAATCCGTTCAGACGTGCAAAGGGACGAAATACGACTTGTGCTGTGCTTGCAATCTTGCATGAACTTGTTTGATTCTTCACCAATATAAATACGAATGCCAAGGACAAACGTTACTCAGTTGTTTCCGGAATTTTGAAAAGAAAAGTGTGAGTGAATCGATGTCAGTATTTGCCAGTGCCGGAAAAAGTAAGTACCTGCCTACTTGTTATTCATACTTTTATTTTATATCGTAATAATATTATATTTGTTATGTTTGCGTGTAGTAGGTACGTAATAAAAATTAAATACTGAACAGGGCCATTATTCGATACTTCTATAAAAGAACAGAATGCCGAGAAAGATTGAACTTCTAGTACTTTTTATTATAAAATTATTTATTTACCCGACTGTGGTGATTCATTAAAGGAGAGATATATGATTGACCTGCATGTTTGTACATATTTCAGTGCCCTCGTAGTTGCTAATGCTAAATGACTAAAAATATTTTCATAAATTGTACATGTCTTTATGTACCACTCGTAACGTACATCGGAGTTTTGATGTCAAAATATTCTTTAAAAGTATTTTCTCTCGAATTTACAGAAATGTATCAAAATATAATTAATCAAAAAGTATTTTATATTACATTCAAATAGGTTCAGCCTTTTGTGAAAACCTCCATATGGGTCTTAGCAGTGTATTGCTTTTAATAATTAAAATCAGTTTTGCCGCCGGCATTTTGGTTTTTTTCATTGCAATAATTAATTAATCCTATTTTATTCTGTTAAAATAGCCATATCCTGTTAAAGTCGCCTTATGATTACTAAAACAAACATTTTTTTTTTTTTTACAGGTAGCTAACTGATACGAAACATGGCTAAATCGAAGAAATGTCGACAGTACAGTGTTGATTATTTGAAATTTGATTTTCTTCCATCAAAGGCAGACAAACGATTGTTTTGAGCAATGACTCTATGAAACCATCGAAGCTCGAAGAAGATGTCATCCTGACAAAATAGGTAAAGATTTAAAATATTTTCAAACATTGCAGGAAATATATGAAAAGAGACCCACCGTGCACAGTATGTTCGCTTCAACAACTCAAAGTAACGATGATGGCTTACGGGCATCTTACAATATCTCATTGCTTATAGCGAAATCTGGAAAACCGCACACCATCGGAGAACAGTTAATTTTACCCGCTGTTGAAGAGGTTTTAAAAACTGTTCTGCATAAACCTCCATTTGACGTACTCAAAAGAATTCCTTTGGGTAACAACACTGTACAAAGACGTATTGATGAAATGAGCTCTGATATTGAAAGCTTCTTGTGTAATTATCTGCAAACAACTCATTTTTCTATTCAACTGGACGAGTCAACTTTACCTGGTAATGAAGCATTATTATTGGCGTATGTTCGATTTATTATGGACGAAGAAATCCATGAAGAGCTGCTATTCGCGAAAACTTTGGAGACGGACACTAAAGGCGAATCAATATTTAATGTCCTGAGTGATTTTTTTAAGGAAAAATCGATTCCATTTACAAACATTATTTCGGTGGCAGCAGATGGAGCTCCTGCCATCTTCGGGCGATATCGTGGATTTATAAGCCATCTTAAAAGAATTATACCAGGAGCAACTGCAATTCACTGTGTCACCCACCGACAACACCTGGTAGCGAAAAATTTGAGTGATAGATTGCACCAATCGCTTCAATTTGTGATTAAAGCAGTTAACAAAATAAGAAGCAGTGCGTTGAATACCCGTTTATTTGCACATTTGTGCGACGAAAATGATGAAGACTTCCAACGATTGCTCTTACGTACTGAAGTACGCTGGTTGTCGAAAGGTGCATGTTTAATAAGATTTTATTCACTTTTTGAATCAGTTTTAAAGTTTCTGGAAAGATCCAGATTTAAAAGAAAACCTGATCAAATTGAAAGCAGACATCGCGTATTTGACAGATTTGTTCAAAAAATTTAATGACATTAACTTGCAGTTACACGGGGACAGCCTAAATTTAATAAAAACAAAGGGTGTAATTTCGGCTTTTCTTGGAAAATTGAAATTTATGAAGCAAAATATTAGTCGGCGCGAATTCTCCCAGTTTCCAAACTTGTCACAGGCAGAATGTCTTGATGGGGATATTCAGACATACGTTCAACATTTAAATGCCCTGCATGATGACTTCAAAAATAGATTTGAAGATATTCTATTCCTTACAAGACTGAAGCCAAATATTGATAATTTGCTGTCAATCCATCAAGTACATCCCTCCCATTAAAATTATGACTATTTTTTTTTAATTGTTGATTTGCATTGTTGAAGTTACAGTACGTTATTAATGTTTAATTTTAATTCTATTAAGTCTGTAATCATATTATTTTAATAAACAGAACACAAGAAAATATATTATTTTTCTTTTTATTTTTACCACTCCGAATTTAGGGTTGGAACTCAGCCACGATGCAAGTTTCCATCGTTAGATCTAATCTTCACATTTTTTGACGAGTTTTGGGAATATGGTAGAAATGTAGCAGCAGGGGGTCCACCGAAACCAGTAAAAATTTTGAAAATGGTCTACGAGAAAAAAAAAGTTTGGGAACCTCTGGTATAGTGCAACATCAGAAATTTCGTCTTAATTTATGATTAAGCCGATAAAAATTTAATACTGTCTTTAAATCTTAAAAGCTATTAAATTTCTTGACCCTCTTAAGGTTTTAATTCTCGATTTTTTTTATCAAAATTTCTTATTTAAACATTTATTTGGTGATTTTTACAATACAAAATATTACATTATATACCATATATATATATATATATATATATATATATATATATATATATATATATATATATATATAAACTCCTGGACAAAATTAACGCAACAATCTGAAAATTACTTTATCTTTTTCTTATGTCAGTTTTAAAGTTTATCGAGTATTTGAATAGTAGGCTCTGCATATTTTGTTTCGTTGTTTATGACAGAAATCAAAACAATTCGTTTAAATTTACAGTTTTAAAGAATTTTTTAGAAGATAAACAATTTTCTGTAATAATGCGATAGATTTTTTTTTTTAAAAGTAAGCTTATAAATTGTTTCCTTTTACAAAGTAATACGTTTTTGTGGTAGACTGTTTTATTTTTGACCCGAAAAATTAGAAAAAATGAATCGAACAAGGAATTTAACTGAACACGAGGTAGTGCGAGCCTTAGTTTTATTGGACGAGGGATATTGTCAGAGTTATGTTACCAATTTGTTAGGCAAACATCGTTCCACAATAAGTCGTATGGTAAGACGCTTGAATGAAGTAGGAACTTATTCTAGAAGGCTAGGGCAAGGGCGAAAACGATGCACTAGCGACCTAGATGAACGTTTTATAAGACAATATGCTATAAGAAACAGGACTGTCACTAGTTCTATAAAAGAAACAAACTCAAAGCTGTTCGCAATGTCACAATTTCTTCTAAAACAGTTAGAAGACGGTTAAATAAAGCTGGATTAAACAGTAGGAGACCAGCCACTGCGCCCTTGCTTACTAGGGAGAACAGAGTTGCCAGGTTACGTTTGGCTCGAAATCACGAAAACTGGTCTGTGGATGATTGGAAACAAGTTTTCTCCACAGATGAAACTAGGGTTAGTCTAAAACATCCAGATGGTCGTGAACGAGTATGGCGAAGACCAGGAGAGAGGTTTGCTCCTTGCAATATCTCTGCAAGGATTCCATTCGGCGGTGGTTCTGTTATGTTCTGGGGTGGCATCTGCTTTGATGCTCGCACAGAGTTGGCTCCTGTCCGTACGAGATCCATGAATGCTGAGTACTATCTTGAGAATATTGTAATAGAACATGTGATGCCTTTCGGTCATTTTGTGGGGCCCAATTTCCTGTTTATGCAAGACAACGCTCGACCTCACGTGGCTAGGGAGGTACTCGATTATCTTAATCAAGTTGATATACCAGTTATGCAATGGCCACCAAAAAGCCCGGATCTGAATCAGATAGAACATGTATGGGATCACCTTAAGAAAAATGTGAAACGTCATATACCTGCACCTAGAAACCTGAGGGAACTTGGAAATGCAGTTATCACAGAATGGGAGCAAATTCCTCAAGATTTTATCCAAAATTTAATTAGAAGCATGCCTAGGCGCATAAACGCTGTCATCCGAAGTAGAGGAGGCAAACACACGCTACTAGTGTCCCAGTTTTTTTTTCATTATTACATAATTTCAACGATTTTGTTATTAGGTCTTAAGAATAATTTTAATTCGAATCTCATAGAGAAATTTGGTAGCTAATTCACTTTTAAAGTATCCGAATAAGTTTTTTTCTAACTTTTAGTGTAACCAATGTTTATTAAAAATTATTAAAATTAATTCATTATAGAGATTTGTATGATGTTATATATTGTTGCGTTAATTTTGTCCAGGAGTGTATACATACATATATATATATATATATATATATATATATATATATATATATATATATATATATATAGAATAAAGAAAGAAAGCAAAATGTTGCCGTATCTACCAAAATTATTAAAAATACAATCTTAATTGGGGAGCTCGGCAAATTTGGAAGTGATAGGAGATCACACAATTTTCATTAAGCCGCCAATATTTCGGTCCTGGATTGGGACCTTCTTCAGGGCAGAACTGAAAAGAAGAACAGAGCGTATTCACTGATAGTGTCTGGGACAACTTTAAGTTAATGATGTTATCATTAGGTTGTTATAATTAATAAAATTAGTGTGGAACAAGAATAAGATATTAGTCATAATAAGTTAAAAAACTCACATGAGAAGTGCACAGAATTTCGTTAGCCTGAATGGCCGTAGGTTATACATAAAAAGTTGTTACATATAAAAGTTGGTTAATCCATAAAATATACAAAATACACATTAAAACACTGTAGATAAAATTCTAATGATCTCCTATCACGCCAAATATATATATATATATATATATATATATATATATATATATATATATATATATATATATATATATATTAGACTGACCACAAAAAAAAGTTTTGTTGCTATAGGCTAAAAATTTCTATTAGGTGTAAATAGAGATTTATGAAATTTTGGCTAAAAATATTAAGGTTGAGAGGGTGTTAAAGTCGATTTTATTTGTAAGTGTATTCTATATTTTACAGGATAAAAACATAATTGTAAGTTGAAAACTTTTTTTTGACGTTTCAGTTGTATAAATATGTAGAACTGACAATAAGTTACAAAGTTAGACCACGTTCAACCACGGAAGACCAAATAAACTCAAGTTATGAGTCATTAAAAGACGTTTAAAATGCACAAAGAGGCCAAATTAATTTAAGTTGTCTTGGTCAATGACGGATGTCATATAGGTGCCTAAATACTTTGTACGTACCTTTGTACTTTTCTACACGTTTTATTTGTTTTCCTTCAAGGAATAATTGGCAATTGTTGATTTGATGTTTAGAAACGAGCATAAATTTTGTTTTTTTTTCCGTGGTTATCGTCAAACCCATTTCGATACTTTCTCTATTCACGTTATCAACCAGTGCTTGCAGGTCCTCTAATGTTTCTGCTCAGATATCCTCGGCAAAACGAATGGTATTTATCACTTCACCCCGTACCCTGATTCCTTCACTTCGTTCCCATAATGCTTTCTTCAAGATGACTTGGGAATACAAGTTAAACAATACAGGTGACAGTACGCAGCCTTGCCTGACTCCTCACTGAATCGGTATTTCCTCTGTTACTATTTCTTTTACTTGTACTACAGCAGTCTGACTCTAATAGATGTGTTTTATTATTTCTATGTCTTTCTGGTCAAGTTGGATGTTCTTTAATTCTTTTATCAGTTTGATGTACTGTACTTTATCAAACGCTTTTTGATAGTCTAGAATTTCTATGCTAGGCTAGATATTTACCAATACGTCCCCGTATGTGTATTTATATAGCCTCAAAAAGGCAAATCAGGCTAGAGTACTGCAGTTTAAAACAGCGGGGCGACAAATGAGTTAGCGCCGACCATTAATATGAGCTACCATGTTCATATTTAGAACGACTAGATTTTTCAAATAAGCAAATAGTTCGTTGTTTCTGGATTTGTCAGATTTCTATGTCTAAAGCTAAAACTTCCTCGTAATTTACCGATAAGTACTAGACCATAACTTAGTTAACGATTTAATCTACCGTATTTATTTAAATAATAATAACGTAACATTTGTATTCACTGTTTTATGAATCAAAATAAAAACACTACCAACAAATAACTTATGACATGGCAGCTATTTTCAAACCACCTACTTAAACACTATAATCATTCATAACTGCCGGTATTTCTGCTAAATGAAATATAGCCTACGTTACTTCCGAGCATAGCAACATCATTTTTCACGTTATTATTTCAGTTTCGCCCATATTTCATAAAACGAAGTACTGTTAATAATGCATTGAGTTTAATGTTTCTCATTACATACTACGCCTACAGAAAATTAAAACTTATTTGTAACATTTCACAGTGTAAGAGAACAAATACAAAGGATACAATTAATTTTTTATGGTCACTTATTCCCTGTTTCTTGACAAGGTGCGATTAGATCTTTAGCGGTAGCCAAGAGGGGTCCACGGAGCATATGTCCCCTCGAACTAATATAGATTGAGAAAAAAAAATCCCTCGTTTACCTTTAAGTCAAATTTCTTTTTAAAGTTTTTAAACTTAAATTTTACGCTTGTATAAGAAAGAGTTTTTTTTCTTTGAGAAGTCTGCTCCGATATATCAGTGTTTTTCTACTGTAGTGGGGAGTCTTTAAAATTTCATTGCAAGAGAGAATTTTTTCGAGAGGTTCTGTTTCCCTGGACTTCGATTGGTCTTTTAAAGTTCTCAGAAGTTCTTCCATTTTTTCCATAAAAAATTTCCCTATTTTAATTGACGTATTCTCTTTTTACTTAGATACGACCTTTGTCGCTTTCAATTAATTCACGAAATGAGTTTATTGGAATATTATTATGAATAGTAGTCACTGTCCCTTGAATATTTTGAATGGTGTAGTGTCGCTTTTCGTTCATTGGCAAATGAAATTGGGAGAAGGCAAAGAAATCTCAGGGTGTTAGGACAGATAAATCTGGCGAGTGATTCAACATAAATACTTATTTCTTGCTCAAAAACTCTCTAACAGTGCCCGAATAAACCATGTTTTATCATCAGTAAGGACAGTTTCAAGAAAATTTGCGATCAACATATTCCACACAGTTAATTTTGAAATCTTGAATACGTCATAAGCATGCTTTTTGAAACATTTATTGAATCATAATAGTTCTTCGTTTGAAATTAATTTTTTAACCGTTTATCGAAACATGATCACCTGTATAACTAGTCATCTACTGAAACAAATATTATCAAATGGCGGACACTACACTAATATAGTTTGCTGCTTTCGACAACAAAAAGAAACAACGGCTGCTGCTACGATATTCTTCTTTGATTCTTTTGAACAGAGGCTGTATCTTTTACTAGATATAAATATAAATTATTCCTACAACTAATAAAAGTGTTTCATAAATGATACCATCCTCAGAGTCATAGTATTTTATGTCAAGAATAAATAAGTACATTAAAAATAAGTACACAATTTCTCATTACTTCTTGTTTCACTGTGTATGTCACATTAAATTTTGGAATAGCACAGAGAATCAATAATTTCTGAGATAATCATCCAGAAAAAATTACTCGATTTTTCAAATTCATTTTTATAATTTGTTTATAGTATCTAAAGTTTTAACGGGGGGGGGGGGAGGTTGAAAATGGATTTTTTTGTTTTATTTTTGTAATTGAAACGACATATTCATACGAACAAAATGAGACATTTTTTTTTTGTATTTCTGACGACTGAAAGTGGCGCGTAAAGATTGTCCTCTGCCGCGTCCAACTCTCCTTCAATTTGTCTACGGGCCTTACTTCGTTTCTGTCGGGCTTCTTTGGTTTCAGGCTTAGATTTATATTCTGCGTTTGCAATTTTGTGGTTAGTGATAGTTTTCAAAGCTGCTATGCAGAATGCTCCCGGTTCAACATCAGTTGAGACACCGAAAGAGACAGGTGGAAACACATTGCTGCCGAACGCGGTGGGTGCCGGCAGGCAAGGCAATTTCAGAAACCTTCCTGTAAAATCACGTGTTGGCGATTCCGGTACATTTTCCTCAGCATCTACTAAACCGAATTGAGTATTTTTTTTCTTTGTTTGTGGATAAATTCTGCACATTTTGACTGATTTATTTTATTTAAATTTTATTTATTCAAATGTTATTTAAAAAAATCGTTTTTGTAAAGCCACAGCAATTACAACTAACAGTGTTTTTTTAAATAATAATCATTCAAAATGAACCTTTTTATATACCAAACACAACTCGATTCTATTAATCGCAAAACAAAAGTATAAGTTCCCATCTACACTCAGTTGTATATAGGCTCTAAGTGATTTTGGTAATATCAACACTCTTTGTCAAGAGTCATTAACTTGTTAAACATAAAAATCTAAAAGGGATAGTACCCTCTCCAAATAATCCACTAGCCTTCCTGGGTTATTGGTTAGAAATCCCCCACCCGTTATAGTAAAAATAACGGAAAAATTACTAGTAATGTAGTTTTGGCTTCATCCTTTAAGTCAAGTTTCAAAGTATCCAAATCTAGGGGAGAAACTCCCTAAAATTCCTCAGTGTAATGCTAGACAAGAGATTTACCTGGAAGAACAATGCTTCCAAATTCACTTAAACTCTTGGTACCCTATATTTTCGACTAGGTAAAAATAGTGTGATAGGTTTTAAGAACAAGATTCTAATCTACAAAAAAATATCAGATCATGGTGTCATTTTTATGCGATTTTAAAAACCCCCAAAGAGAGTAAGAATATCCAAAGGGACTAACTTGCCTCTTCAATCACTCACCATGCGGGCGCGCAACAAACTAAAGCATCCTTGTTTTTGATATCTCTCTCTCTCTTCTAGCCATTCTATATCTTTTGGATATAGGCCTCTCTCATATGCTTCTATATGTCCCTGTTTCAAGCAATTTGATACCAACTGAGCCCCGCTGATATTTTAATATCATTATACCAACGTTATTGGGGTCCGCCAGTACTTTTTTTTTCACCCCCATGGTCTCCATCTGGTCACTTTTCCGCTCCAGTTATCAGTATTTCTAGCCACATGGCCAGCCCAGTTCTACTTGAGGGAAGATATCCTCTCAATTATGTCGTGGACCTTTGTTTTTTGCTCAACCAATCGTTTGATTTGCAGTCCCTAACTGATATACCTAGGATTTTCCTTTCAATTGCTCCCTGATGCACTTGCAATTTTCTAATTATTTTCTATGTCAAAAAACCCAAGAATGCATTCGTTATATACTTTACTTTTGACAGACTTGCCTCATTTTACCATAAGCCGCCCATCGTAGGCGTATCCTTCGAGTGACTTCCAGTTCTTGATTCAATTTTCCGAATGTAACTTCTTCTCTCAAATATACATATGAATCCACCCTTTCCAATGGTTGTCCGTGTATGGATATTACGTCATTAATAGTTGTTTGTTCGTTCGTCATAAATTTGTTTTTTGTGATATTTATCTCTAAACCGACCTTTTTTGCTTCAGTTTGGAATTCTTGAAGCATTTCTATCAATTCGAGTTCATTTTTGGCAAAAAAGTGCGATGTCATTAGCGAATCTTAAGTTGTTGAGTCTCTCTCCGGCTATGTTAAGTCCCATGTTTTCCCACTGAAGGCTCTTGAAGATATCTTCTAGTACAAGAGTGATATGATGTCACCCTGTCTAACATCTCTCTTTATTTTTACTTCCTTGGTATCCTCGTGTAATCTCATTTTTGATTGTTCATTGATTTTTGTCAGTATGTTAATATACCTTGATGCGTTTTTCATCGCTTTCTCAATTAGCCAGTATTCCACTGTGTCAAAGGCTTTTCGGAAGTCGACGAGTGCGGTCCAGGCTGCAAGATTGTATTTAGTTACCTTTTCTATAAGTTGTCAGACCGTGTGTAGATGTTCGATTGTACTAAATCTTTTTCAGAAGCTTGCTTGTTCTCTGGGTTGGTAATTTTCAAACTTCTTGTCTAATCGGTTTGTGATTATTCTCGTGAATAATTTGCTTATTTGCGATAGAAGACTTATTAGCCTATAGTTCTCCAAATTACTAGGATGTCCTTTTTTCTACCATATATTAATATAACTATGGCCGTTTCCCAATCTTTTGATATCACCCCTTCGATTAAACATTTATTGAAGAGTTTTTTAAGCTCTTTGATTAATGGCGGTCCTCCCTCATTTAGCATTTCCGGCAGAATGTCATCTTCTCCTGCTGCTTTTCCATTTTTAATTTGGTTAATGGCTTTTTCAATTTCTTCAACTTCGATGTCTGATATTAAGTATCCTTGGATTCTCCTCTCTTGTTCTTCTCGAAGTTTCCTCATCACCTTTCGACACGTATAGATCAGCATAGAATGTTTCTGTCACTTTAAGTATTTGTGGCCTTTCTTCTATAGGGTTTTCATTTTTGTCTATCGGTTTGTTAATCTCCCTTCTGTGTGAGTTTTTCTTTCTGAATATGTGGAAACCCCTATTCTGTTGTATCAGTTCTTCTATCCATTTCTTCTGGTGTTCACTAATATCCTGTTTTGCCATTCTTCTTGCAGTTCTGTTGATTTCAGCATATTCCACCGTATTTTTTTTATTCGACCCTATTAGTTCTCTCCGTTTCTCCAGTAGTTGTTTTGTTTTTTGTGTCAATTTATCCTTTCTTTGTTCCTTTAATATCATGTGGTTTGCTGCCGTTTCTTTTATCAATTTTGATATAACGGGCCATAATTAACATATGATTTGTTATAAACTAATATAACTACCAAAATTGAAAGTTCATATTTCGATAATTATTTATTATTTTCTTCATCTGTGAAACTTTGTGGTATTTTGCCGCATCACAGTTCATCAGCTGAGCTAGGAGAGCAAAACTAGAAGTACCTATTGTCGTACTGGCGTAACATAGCAATATGCAAAAGTTGTAACTGTAGCTAGTGAAAGCCCAACATTAAAAGTATACCTACCCTCTACCGGTAGTCGTTTAAAACCACCACAAGTTTTACTGCTATATAACTTTTGATATATCGTAAAGCAAAAAATTTAAATGTAATTTTTTTTGTTACATCCCTAAAATTTGAAGCAAAATGTCCTTCTGTGTAACTACAATTTATTCTTTTATTTCCTATTAAACACAAACTTTAAAATCTCTACCCTTCCAGGATTTATATTTACTTTAAATGTGACTTGAACACTTGAACTTTCGTTTTATTTAATGCCTCAAAAGCTCCAAAAGTATTCGATAAAAGCGGAAATTTGCAGCTGAAACGTGACAACACATTGATCAATGATCGTGACGAAAGATATTGTAGGGAAGCATGTCGTTGAGAATGAAAAATTGCCACTTTGTTGGACGGTCTTGTATTAGGATTAGTAGTTATAATGGCTTTACTTCGACAGTTTGATTACAAGACTATAATAAGAAATATAAGAACTGATATCAAGAGATTATATTTGACAAATAAATATTGCGAAAAAGTATAGTTATTATTAATAAATAAAGAAGATAAACTGCTATGATAGTATGGAGGTAACAGAAAAAGATATTTTTGTATGTTCACGTGGAAAAGTATTACTTTCTAATCAGTATTTTTCTGAGTAAAATAATCTTGACTGACATATTTTTTTTTGCACAACTGAAGTATTCCGTCAAAACAAATAATATGGAAACTAAAATAGGGCTTGTTAATCTTTTATATCTTGGTTATGCATATTTTTATTTAGTTAATAATCGACAAGAAAGCTGAAAATTTGTATGTTTCATAGTGTTGACGACGGTATCTAACTATAATTTACTTCCTTATCCAACAAAATAACACTTTTCATACCAGTTTAGTGTAGGCCAACTTAATTTCTTTTTTCTCCTATTCCAACGTTTCCCTTCTCCATCTTGTCCTTTCCATTCTTCCTACATGTCCTGCTCATCTTCATTTTGTATTTAGTATTGCCGTTTTTGATCTATTTTGGTATGTTCTTTAATTTATTTTATATGTTTGTTTTCCATTAACGTTATATTTTGGATTGCTTCCGTCATGTTACGTTGATAATACTTTTATTTCCATATATATCTCAAATCGTTTGTTTCTGTTTTACAATACATGTTTTATTCTCCCAATAGCTGTTCTTGTGCATCTTCATCATCATTCTTCTATTTAAATCTTTCTTTTGTACTTTTTTGTCTACTCTTATAGGAAAAAATCCTGACACATAACACGTAGGCTGAAAAGTTTTTGGTCTGACACATATATGTCGCCCTTTTCAAAAAGTCCATAATATTTTTAGGAAGTATCAACCTTCAAACGATACGTGTCAAAATTTCATGACATTTCGACGATTAGTTTACAAGTTACAGTGGTTTTAGTGACGCTACTTTTGATATTTTCAAAACAATGGAAAAAATCGAATTTCGTGTGTTGATTAAACATTGTATTTTGGGACTATGTCCCTGGAAAATCACTCATCATTTACTGATATGCGGAATTTAAACGTAGTCGTACAGATACAAATGATGCTGAACGCTCTGGACGCCAAAATAAATCCACAAAATTGTTTTGGATGACCGTAAAGTGAAATTGGGTAAGATAGCTGACACACTGCATTTGCATGAACATTTGGGCTTGAGAAAGCTCTGTTTGCTCACAGTGGACCAAAAACAACAACGTGTTGAGCGTTGTATAGACCTGTTTAAGCGCAATAAAAAGAATTGTTTCATGAGATATATGTCAACGGATAAAACATAGATCCACCACTACACACCGGAATCAAATCGAGTGGACAGCAGCCGGTGAAAACTTCCCGAAGCTATGAAAGATACAACAGTCGCCTAGGAAGATTTTGGCCTCTGTATTTTGGGATGTGCATGGAATAATTTTCATCGACTATGCTGAAAAGGGAAAAACTATTAATAGCGAATATTATATAAAGTTATTGATGCGTTTGAAGGCAGAAATCGCAAATAAATGGCCCCAAATGAACAAGAAAGAAGTGCTCTTTCATCAAGACAATGCACCGTGTCACAAGTTAATGGTTGCGATGGAAAAATTGCATGAACTGAAGTTCGAATTGCATCCTCATTCACCGTATTCTCCACATTTGGCCCCCAGCGACTATTATATATTCGCAAACCTCAAAAATATGCTCGAGGGAAAGAGATTTGACTCCAATGAAAAAGATGTTGCCGACACTGAGGCCTATTTTGTTGGCAAAGGCAATCCTTCTACAAGAAAGGTATAGAAATGTCAGATAAACGTTGGATTGATTATATCGCTTTTGAAGGAGACTATATTGATGAATAAAGTCGAATCTTGTAAAAAAAAATGTGTTTTAAGTAGCTAGACCAACAACTTTTCATCCTACGTGTTATATTGTTCTAGTTCTTCTATCCTCATTCCATTCAGTATGATCAGTTCGTTATTATCTTGGAAAGATATTTTGATTATTCCTCTTTTGCTCATATTTATACTGATCTCCACTTCCTCTGATATTTTATTAGCTCATTTATTGTTTCTTGCAGTTCCATACCACAGAAAATATAGCTGTAGCTATAGAAAGACAAACACGTGAAACAAAACATCGCCACAAAACGAAGCCAGCAGACTACCATCAGACCGTTAAAATATACTTCACCGAGTTTCTCAGAGATGCCGCACATATTTTTCTCTATTATTGTTACATATAATACTTACGCGACATCTCTGAAAAACTCGGCGAGGCACATTTTAACGTGTCAGCAGCAGACACGTTAAAATGTGCCTCGCCGAGTTTTTCAGAGATGTCGCGTAATTGTCTTTCTGTAGCGATAACTTTATTTTCTGTGCCTACATCGTGCTCTTAAGTTTTGTTCTTTAATATATATGTCATACTTCTCCTAGTTTTGTTTTTATATATTTTTCCATTGCAACCCTAAAAAAAATAGGTGACATGTCTTTTTCCTATTTGCATTTTAATTTTTCCTGTTTCGGTGAGTTCGATATATCTTGAATCTCTACGTCGCTATCGCTACTCTATTCCTAGTAGACTATAATATAACCTAGGCCAGAACGTATCGGTGGACAATAAGCTAAAACAATGCGAGTAATGTGTGAAAGCATATGTCTTAGGTTATTTAAAAGAAAAGCATATTTGCTTAGTTTTGAGTAAATTGACACAATATTTACCTCCTAACTCTAATGTTGCTTTTAACATATATTATTTCAAGTCGCTCATGGTTAATAAATAAATTATTTTGTTTGCAATAATTGCAAAACTACAGAAAGAGTGAGTTTATTGTAAAAACACATCAAGATTATGGGCAGGGCCAATACAGGATGTATTATCCACAAATGGAACAACCACAGCACACGCACTGCTGTAGGAACATTAGAGAATCTAGAGGAGCTATTGCTTTAATAAAACTTCTGGCAATTAAAAAAAATGAATAATAACTAAACATCTTATTCCTTGAGCTCCAATTTATCAACAAGAATGTTTTTGTTCAAAATGTTGGAGGCGGGTGTTAGGTCAACAAATATCTCCGACGCCAATTTTTCCCAATCCAGTCTTTCATAAACCGTCTTCTTAGCTATCTTTGGAACAACGCAATTGAACTTTGGAGAATATCGAGCGGTTGCGCTTGACATATCTAGGGCATTCGGCCGTGTTTGGCACGATGGACTGTTGGCTAAGCTACGTTTTTATGATATGTCTGAAAAGTTCTGTTTGTGGCTCTCATGTTTCCTCAGAGAGCTTTCTTTACGAGTGGCAGTCCACGGATTTCTTTCTAACACCTTCACTATCAACGCCAGTGTGCCCCAAGGCTCTATACTGTCTCCTACTGTTTTTCTCATTTACATTAACGATATGCTGGAAAAGATCGGGAATCCAATCTACAGCTTTGCAGATGACAGTACGCTTATCTCTTCATTCACTTTGAACGCTCGGACATCGGTTACTCAGACGAATATCAGCAGACAACAGGAAGAGATTCAACTTAACAAAGACCTGGAAGAAATTCTATCGTGGGGTGACAGTAACCAAGTGGAATTTAACGCTACAAAAACCCAGGCGGCAGTTTTTTCTAAAAAAGTTAACGTTGCTGAACCCATAATTATCTCGGGGCACTCCATTCCTCTAACATCGTCACTCAATTTGTTGGGCGTTAATTTGGGAGCAAATATATCGTGGTATGAACATGTTGCAGGCATAGCAAGGAGAGCTTCTTAAAAGTTGAGAATATTATTTCGAACCAGAAAGCTTTACACTCCACAACAACTGTTAATTCTTTATAAGGCTCAAATTCGACCAACTATGGAATACTGCTCCCATGTTTGGGGCTCCGCTTCCAAACATACACTTCATTTATTGGATTCTATTCAGAGAAGAGCTATTTGTCTGATTGGAGACCCGGAACTGACCGGCGGCCTTAATTCGCTGGAACATCGAACAACGTTTGGCGACTTGAGTCTATTCTACAAGTATTTTCATGGAAAGTGTTCAAAGAATGTAGTCCGCTTAATTCCTCCCAGAGCGGTGCATGTTAGAAATACACGTTACGCGCTAACACTTCACATCCGTATGAGGTTCAGCTTGTTACTCCTCGTACAACGCTTTTCAAGCAGTCTTTTATATGGAGAACATCATCCTTTTGGAATAATTTGCCCAGGACTGTGTTTCCCACCGAGTACAATTTACAGCGATTCGAGAACAACGCGAATCGCTTTTTCCGCACACATGACGCTCCTGTAGCGCTTTAGGGACTTCCCTGTAGCACGCTAGACCCATAAAAAAATCTGTCACCGAATTTTGGACATAGGCTTCTCCTAACTCTCTCCGTTTGCTTCTATTTTGAGCCATGCGCTTTCAATGCAGGTCTCCGAGTCTTTTGAAATCATGGCCTCAACGCATTTGTTAGGTCGGCCTCTGGCTTTCCTTCCCAACCTAGATCCATCCCCACTGTTGGATTACCGCGTGCCATCGATCATCCGTCCGCCAGGCATAGTCGCCCGCAAAACTCAATTTAAGTCTGACAATCCGTTCTCTCACATCAGACAACCCTGTAGTCTTCCTAATCCATTTATTTGTTCTTCTATCAAATAACTTTATGTTCAACATCGCCCATTCTGTGATCCTCTGGGTCTTTGTTAGTTAGTCTATATTTGCTTTAGTAAGGGTTCACGTCTGATATCCATATATCATGATTGATAGGATGCACTGATCGAACACTTTACTTTTCAAGTATTGTGGCATTCTAGGACCTCTTAGAATTCCACTCAGCTTTCCGATTCATGCCCACGCTAGTCATGTCCGTCTTACTACCTCAGCTATTTGGTTGTCTTTCCTTAGCTTCAAAATCTGTCTCAGATATACATATTCGTTAACCATTTCTAGTGTGCAGCCTGTCATGATGATGTTTCTTGTGTCCTCAGTGTTTGTCATAATCTTTGTCTTTTTCTTGTTCATCTTTAAACCGGCCTTTTCCGACTCTTCTGCCAGCTATGTTAACATAGTCTGAAGGTCTCATAAACCTTCTGAGCAAAATTTTTAGTAGCAGATTCTGAGCGCTCTCTACGGAAAAGACTATCGAGATAAGTAGAAATTTTTTTATATATGAACGATTCTATTACTTTGGGAAACATACTTGGTGGAGAAATTGGGCGATAATTTTATAAATCCGATAAATCGCTTTTTTCATTGAGTAGACATTATACATCTAAATTTAACCGTCGAGGAAGTTTAAAAGCTTTTAACCAGTGCTTTGTATGAACGACGAAAGCATCCGATATTCAGAAAGTATGATCTCTTTTGCAGACTCTGGATGGCTTTAATCTAAACCCTTTTAATCCCCTTTTAATGCGTTTATAAAAGAAGTTAACTTTGTTCTCTCAGTACTTAATATCATAAGTATTACGAGTATTAATCCTTTAGAAATAATCACTTACTATTAATATTGTAAATTTGAATTCAAATTGTAGCAAATGTATTAGTTAACCAAATTAAAATCAAGCTATGTTTAAACGAGATAACAAGCAATTACAAATCATTCAAACATGGTACAAGTAACTTTCTAATCTTGTATACTTGTCAACATTTCAAGACTAATACAAACTGTTAACAAGTAAACATCATAGTGAAAAGAAGGAAGTAGAAATGTAAACATAATATTTGTTACAGTAAATCTTCATAGTATACAAATTTTATATGGTTAGAGAAAATTTTTGACGGCCAAACATTGTTCGTGCTATTAATATATCAATATTAGAACCAATTTAATGATCATTTGTCTGTCTAACGAAAATTCGAAAATTTCTATTAATCATTAAATTCTGAAATATAATATCTTCATATAAGATTTATTTTAAAACCATAATTTCTCAAATCATTGTCAACACCTGGCGAAACTTAACATAAATTTTTAATCAGTTACTTATTAGTTGATATATTGCTTCTTACTCAATAAAGATGATACAGAGATAACATCGAATTCCTTGGAGGTCCTAGATAACTTATCACATAAAATATAAAAACTGGCCAAGTGCAAATCGTATGGTGATTGCTTTTATAATAAAATCCTTACCCAGAGTAAGTTAATTAGGTCCCTGACGTGTATACATCTTAAGATCCAATAGGTATGTATTTTCACGTTTTTGTTTAGTCAATAATGTATAATAGTTATAGCATCTTAACTACATAACAGCCGATATATCAATCTGGATCAATCTAGAATCTAGTAATAAAAGTGTAAAACAAGTATATACTACATTAATATTTGTTTAATTATAAACAAATAAAATAAAATTATTTTGGAGCGACGAGCGTTTCGGTATCAGTAATGTACTGAAATTAAAAAAAGTCCACCATATTGTCAAGGCACATAGGTTTTTTTTTTGTACCAGATAAATTATCAAACGTAATATTTTCGCTTAATCTACCATTTATGAGGACTACTCCAGAATTTTTCAACATTTTTTAATCAGTACTTTTCGAAATAGGGTTGGGGGAATAGCGATTTTTGGCCATTTTCTTAAAATAATACGAACAAAAGTTTACGCAAATATTATATCATATATATTGTTGAACTCGTGTTTTCACAAGCTTTCATTTGACACCCCACTAAATGACCTGGTAATTTTTTTTCTTTCACTTCCGATTTCACCACTCTGAACTAACCCCTCAAGTCAAAATTTAACTTTCAAAAACTATATGGCTCTGATTAGGCCATCAGTTCCTATATTTGTGCCAAATTTCAACTTTATATGCCAAATAGTTTCAGAGAAACTCGGGTGTGGCACACAGACAATACTAATACATTCAGGCTTAGAAAATTAAAGTACAGGATATTATAAAAATAGTTTCATATATTCCAGCAGGTGATTCCTTTAGTTGAGTAAACGAACATTCACCACTTTCGTTCAGGTTCAGTCCCTTCAGACAGCCGCTAACAACTTTGTCAAATATTTACTTCATTTTCTTAAGGAACCATAACCTTTGGCCAAAAAATATTTTTTTAGAGAAATCTTCCTGTCAAGATAAAATCACAAACATATCTTAATAATAGAAAATATTAATAGTCAATCTTACAATTAACAATAACATATGACTTTTTAGTAACCATGTAATAACTTTTGTGTTACCCAATATTCTGCTGCTCTGCAGTTCAACATGGATCCAACAAATGATAGTATAATTAGTTTCCCTAAAATGAAAGAATTTTTCCAAAATCGAGAATTCTCTTTAGAAATTTTAACTTTTTGAGACTTAAATAGTGTCACGTTTTAGAACTTCGTAAATTAAAAAATAAATAGTGAAGGAGAAGCGTTATTCCTCCTTACATTTATGCAATTGACCCTGAAATGATATACCGGTTTCAATAAAACAACTTTCATAACACCCTGTACGTATGCTTTTATCATTTGCAACTTACTTTGAAAGCCATCGCTTTAGTAAATGATCAATTTAACATATAATTATTATTTATTGTAATTAATCTGACAACGTCGTCGTCTTGAATAATAGTTAACAGCTCAACCCTACAAAAATTCCACAGATAGTTGTTGTTGATGAAGTTTCTAATAAGTAATTTATGGGCCTTTTTAAAAGATATTTATTTTATTTGTGAGCCAATTCTGATCTATACCTTTTTAATTTATAAACCATTTCTGATTGCATATGTCAAATTAATGATAATAATTGTTCAACCTAGAAAAGTATCAATAACGCAAGTACTGGTTACTATTACTATGACTATTTGCAAAAAATTGTCATAAAATGGTAAGGATCTTTAGGTACTACCCCGAAATTGTTAATTTTTAAATAGTTGTCTAGACAAAATCGTCTATGACTGCTGTAAATAGTACAATGTTGCCATTTTAATTATATATCAAAATCCCATACTAAAAAAAAAAAGAGATTTTGTAGAAATATTACTCAAAATTTTTAAATTGTCTCATTGATGCAGAAAAAACATTCAAATAGGTTGATATCAAGAATGCGTATAATAGTAAAACTAGTTTTGTTTAATTTAAATTTTTTTATATGCATATCTTTTATTTATTTATTTTTCCTTTATCACAAACAAAATATTTTTTATATGGCCTACCATTTTCTTTCAATTTGCAAAAAAAAATAATAAATCCCACTCTTTATAGACTTTAATACAAAAATATTTCAAAAAAAAACTTATTAAATGGTTACTTGTGTAACGTGTGGTAACCTTAAGGTGTTTTGTGAAGTCTACCGTGAGGTAGACTTCACAAAACACCTTAAGGAAAGTCACGAAACAAAAATAGCTCCAAAAAATTATTTTACAGTTTATTGAATAATTGAACAAAAATATTATTTTGAAAAAATCCTTTTCGACGGATAAATATCTTGGTTTAATGCTAATCTTGGTGACGGACGTGTATGTTTTGCAAAAATTAATTTTATTAAAGAAAACCTCAAAAATACGAAGTGTAATTTTATAAACATCAAATTTTAAAAGTTCTATAAATTCGCCTGAACACCGCGAAATATTAGTGTGGTTTTTCCTCGGCAACTTAAGCCTTTTAAAAAACAGAATGACTCATGAGTTGCATTATATTTCAAAAGTTTTATAATTAAAATCGAAGCGAATCTGACTAAATGTCATGGTATGTTATTTTAAACTATATCAAATTAATAATAATACCACAGGCTCTTAGCTTGTCCCAACTGAGACAAGTTTTGTTATGGTTTTCGCAGACTACGATGAAGTTAATTGAATTTATTCTCATATTGGTCAAAAATTGTTTAACTCTAGATTAAATGATTTATTTTCTAAAGAATTTTAAGTCAAAACAATTACTATTTAGATGTTTCCAAAAGAGAAAAGAAATTTACCACGATTCATATTCTGTTAAACCAAGAGCCAATAGCCCTGACTACCTCAGGTTTTCCCTGATAATGCCAAATATTTCTGCAGGAAAACGAAATATGAAAAAGAGAAAGAAGAGAAACTGGCAGCTCATTGTGTATTTTCTGTTTCGCGGAACTTTACACCTTTTACTACACCTTATTTTTCTCTAACTTTTACAGAGTTCAATATATTCTTCATCTACACAATTTGCCATTTATATATTATATAGAGGGACTTTTGAACATTTTTAATATTCAACAATTCACAGAATAATCTCAATCGTTCTTTATATCTTAGAAATCTCAATTATTTGAAACGGTATCCTCATCACATGAAACCCGTGGTTGATAAATGGTTGTGTCATCGTAAATTGGAGAGATATTCTTCCGGTAAAGCAATTTATCAAAAAGGATCATATGACTGAACAGTAATGACACTTACTATACTCTCACAGGGGCGCGTGGGTATTCAACATAATGGTTAGGTTTAATAATATAATTAGAGTTGCCAATATCAACTTTACGTAAAATACAGTGCGTTTTCTAAGTCGGTGAATTTATTTAACATACAAGATATTAAAACACAATTCGGCTTCGGAAGGGGATATGGTTTTAGGGAAGCTCGCTTTTCGATGAAATTATTCGAACAGAAGTGTTACTTTTCAGAGGCCAGATGTATTTCTA
This sequence comes from Pachyrhynchus sulphureomaculatus, assembly GCA_019049505.1. NCBI lineage: Eukaryota > Metazoa > Arthropoda > Insecta > Coleoptera > Curculionidae > Pachyrhynchus > Pachyrhynchus sulphureomaculatus. Next base: position 88,367,346 of record CM032447.1, on the reverse strand, counting down.
TGAAATATCGACTCTTAGAGAGCTTGCGATAATGTTAGACCCAAACTTTTAATAAGCAGTAGAAAAGTTATATGGGCAGCAGACAATTCAAGTCAGCATTAATGGTGATCTTTTAACAAAGAGGTTGAACGTATTGAGAGGAGTTTGTCAGATATGTGTACTGTCACTCATTCGGCATAATTTCTACAATGAGAAAATATTTCAGTTAGCGCTAGAGATTGAAAAGCAGTGTATCTAAATCATCATCTAAATACGTAGGTTATAATTTTAAAAAAAAGTATTAAAAAATATGTTTTTAATACGTTTGTATGGAAAAATTATTAAAAACATTATAGAGGAAAATATAAAACGAAAAATTGGAGAAGACCAAGCAGACTTTGCGGCCGGAAAATCATGTAACTCGTAAAGAATAGAAAAGTTCATCTAGCCTTCATAGACATAAGAAAGGCCTATGACTCAATACCAAGACGAAGATTGTGGAACTGAAAGAAATAGGCATTGACAAAGAACTAATATACGCAGAAAAGGTCTCTACGAAAACAACACGGTGAACATAAAAATAGGACATAAAATAGGGAAGGGACTCCAAACATCAAAAGCCTACTACATGAATGCTCTATATCCCCAACACTATTCAAAATATACCTCGAACTAACATTAAAAAAATGGAATCAATCAATGTAGTAGAATGGGAGTTCCAATACGAGAAGATTACTTATATACTCTAAGTTTCGCAGACGACCAAGTAATCATAGCATAAGATGAGGAAAAACTCAGTTATATGGTAAGAAAACTGAAAGAAGAATACACTAAAGCAAGATTAGCAATAAACTTTGATAAAATTGAATATCTAACAACAAAGGAGGGAAATATGGAAAATCTAGAAGTCGATAATAAAACAACAATCAAAGGAACTGATAGATTTAAATATTTAGGCACCATCATTTCAAAAAATGCAACATCAGAAGAAGAGATCAGCTAGATTAGGACAAACGCGGACATGCATAAAACAATTAATTTCGACCCTGTGGAACAAACACATTACAAGAGAAACAAAACACGCATATACAAATCAATAATACAAAGCATAATGACATACGGGTCAGAAACATGACGATCAACAAAAAAAAATAAATCTAAAATTAACGCGGTAGAGATTGAGTGTTGGAGAAGATGCTGTAGAGTGACACGTATGGAGAGAATACCAAATGAAGAAATAAGAAGCAGAATGAACATCAAAGAGAACGTAATAAACACCATTAAAGAAAAACGATTAAAATGGTATAGACACATAAGACGGAGCGAGGATAATAGGTGGATAAAGAAAATAACGGAGTGTAGCCCTATAGGCAGAAGAAAAAAAGGAAGACCCAGACGATCGTAGAGAGACGATGTGGACGGGCTATAGAGGACAGATGTTTGACAGATAGAGACTGGGACGATAGAAACGTATGGAATCAAAGGCTGAGAGAAGAAAGACATCGTTAGCTGTAGAAAATCATTGATATATATATATATATTATATATATATATATATATATATATATATATATATATATATATATATATATATATATATATATATATATATATATATGTACATATATATATATATATACATATATATATATATATATATATATATATATATATATATATATATATATATATATATATATATGGGACGATCCGCGTCAACCGGATCAGAGCTACGACCAAAATTAGACGCAACCAAAAAACTTGACCAAGGGCTCATTTTAAAGCTTAGAGCGTCTACTTTCAAATGCCGAGTGCGCCTTTGAAAAATCCAATATGGCGGCCGGTAGCCGGAGAAAAATCAAGTGTCCAGCAAAAAAAGCTTGTAAAAATAAAAATTCGCAACTGTTTCGGTCGTTTTTTGGCTCAAATTGTAACTGATGGACGCCCCAAAAATTGGGGTGGTAAGTTGATAAAATCCAACATGGCGGATCCAATATGGCGGTCAAAAATCCAATATGCGCAAATGTACCGATTTCCACTAAATTTGGTAAACGGGGGTTTTTAGGGTCGCTAATCACGAATCTGAGGTCTGATTTGCCAAATTCAAGATGGCGAATCCAAGATGGCGGATGAAATTTTCGAAAATCTATCGATTTGTACCAAATTTGTTATACGGAGGTTTTTGGGGTCGCCGATTACGAATCAGAAGTTCGATTTTCAAAATCCAAGATGCCGGACCCAATATAGTAGATTGCCTTATTCACTTTCCACCATATTGGGTCCACCTTCTTGAATTTAAGAATTTTAGAAATTTGACCTCAGATTCGTTATCAGGGACCCCAAGAACCCCCGTGTAACAAATTTGGTACAAATCGATAGATTTTCGAAAATTTCATCCGCCATCTTGGATCCACCATCTTGAATTTGGCAAATCCCTTGGACAAGTTTTTGGTTGCTTCTAATTTTGGTCGTAGCTCTGATCCGGTTGACGAGGATCGTCCCATATATATATATATATATATATATATATATATATATATATATATATATATATATATATATATATTATATATATATATATATATATATATATATTAAAAAATATAAATTAATGGTTATGTTAAAGTTTGCATGAGGTCGGATCAATTATGCAAACAGAGGTAAGTATCTCCGAAATGTGCTGTGTTGAAAAATGCTATCCACGCATTTTAGTTTTTAACAAATGGGAATAAAAAGAAATTGCAGAATAAGAATTCAGGGCTATACGAGCAAAGAGTTATTAAGTTCATTGACTGTGTGAAGGATCGCATTGTTACTATGAAGGAAGATCGTTTATTTATGGTAACGTAATTCATCGGTGACTTTTGGGAAACAAATTGTCATATACCAATCAGCATCAACAGTCCTTTAATTCTCTAAGGTGACGATAGCCACATGATTAGTAATTCAGAAAAATGCTGCAATCATTGTTTTGAAGTGCTGTGAACTAATGTTCCTAACCCAACTTCTGTTAGGTTAGGCCCACAAAATACCCAAAGAGCCGGTTGACGTTTACCTTCGGGCTCGTAGAAATAATTCCGAGTTTAATTACCAGCTACGATATTGTAAACAGAATTTCAAGCATCTCGACTGATTTTCTCAAGCATTTCTTTGCTCCACATGACGCGAGCCTTTTTTGAGCTTTGGCCAAATTATATGCAAACCAGCGAGCACAAAACTGTTTTACAGCCAAATGTTTATGAAAGGTCTCATGTTTGGTTTCATGTCAGTGTTTATAGATGCCTGAATCGCACGGTATGTCACTTACCGATCTATCTGTATCATTTCTTTTACGGCATCCATGTTTGATGAAAGAACAAGATGGGTGACCACCTTTGTTGTGGTTGTAAACAGTGCCACTCTCCAATAGCCTAAGTCAGTCAATGCATTGTCGTTGTCAACCTACACAGAAAATCGCACAAAATCTTCGTTCGAAATTGTTCATAAGGAAATTCGATTTTTCATAATACTAACTTTTTTAAAGTAATGTACAAATGAAACTAGTTATCTTCTGATTGATTTGGCAATGTTGCTTAACCTAAAAACATGTTAATTTTTCGAAAATCATACTTAAAACTTTCAGTTACACATCTAGTATTGGTTTCCGCCCCACACGTGGAAACCTATTATTACACTGGGCCACAGTTAGGCAAACACCAGTCAAATACTTAAGTTTGCTTCTTCGAGCTCATTATATTTTGATATCGAAGAGTAAAGATTCTTGAAGATATCCCCTGCAATCGTAGGCGAAAAGTCGGAAGATCACTTCAAATGGAGAGAGTCTAATCCCAAGAACTACGAGTTCTCAAAAAAGAAAAAATTGGCTGCAAATTGACTGCAAATACGTTTATTGCTGATATTTAAATTAAACCTTTTAAAGCTAATAGCAATTCTAAAAATTATCTTTGAAAAGTTTAGGATTTCGGAAATCAGTGAGATTAGGTTTTTAAAAAAAGTATCTTGCTGTTGCTCCGAAAACTTTTTCACCTGAACACCGCAAAATATTACCAAAAATCTTTGCCCGTTAAGCAACTACGTTTGAGTCAATTTATGGACGCTGAACACTTTTTTACTTTTATTTAACCTTATGTGTCGCAACCCTTAATTATTTCCAAAACTGAAAAAGTCCATATATAACGATATATCCAGATAACAGCAAAAAATATGGGGAATTTCGCCGGTGGTCAAATTGATTAATATGACTGGATTCAGAACTTTTTGTGCGAGAGACCTTTACAAGTTTAAAAAATGTTTAGCTAATTTTTCAACGGTTTGGTATTACGAACTTTTTGATTTTAATTAAATACCTTTAACGATATAGTGCGTTCATCAAATAAATCCCCATACAAAGCCCTGGTAATTTAGTGGAATCACTTGGGTTTTGCTTAAAATGAGGTATTGGTATGTGGTAAATATATATTTTTAAGTAAAAATTATAGTCTATTCATTAAAACGAGGGTCAGTAATTTTTAAAAATTTGTAAATATTCTATATAGAAATCCACAAAAATACCTAACTTTCCGATACTCTAAAGCCTGTGACTCACAAATAGACAGTAACAACATATTTCTTCCAAGTTCTAATTCATGACGGACCAGCATTTTACCTGACATTTACCTCATATCAGATCCAAGTCATCAAGGGAATGAACTATTTTATAGGCGTACTTTACAGTTTTTGCTTACAATTGAATATTAGTGCTACAAGCAGGCTTGGATTATGGTATAACATGTTAAAATATTTACAAATCGATAAAATGTTAGCTAGTTTCAAGTATTTATTTCAAGCACTTTATGGGTGTATATATTTTATAGTACTGATATAAACCAATTACCAAATATCTCAATTTATTCCCTTATAATCAAGTTTTTAGAATTTCGTTAAATTAGAAGTTGTATAACTTCTGTTTGGTTATATTTATTCATTAAACTGCCATATTTATTTTTGTTGTCATCAATTCTTTTTTTTTTCTCTCTTTCATCGGTCTTCCTTTCTTTGTTCCCTTACTTTTCTTCTTTTTATTTTCCTTGCTAAAGGATTTTTGCTTTTTTTCACGTTTTAGGGTTTCTAGAACACGAAATAGTCACCTATATCCGTCGTTCTATCGGACTGTGGATACAATAACTCTCGAACGAAATGAAATAGCAATGTCAAACTTGATATATGTATAATATCTAATGAGAGGATGAAGCTTATAGCGATATCGCTTGAGGCAAAAAGGGTGAAAAAGGTGGAGATCGATAAATTTTGTACGATTTTAATAGTAATATGGTAATTTTTCCTACTTTTTTGTTGAGATGATAAACAAATATTCTGCATTTTTAAACTTTTTGGATTCGAAAAAATAAAAAATTATATTATTTTTTTACTATTTTCCATTTTCACCCTAAAAAGGGGGAAAGGGGTCTGGGGGTCATTAGTTATTGTATAGTTTCAATATTATTTTGAAAATTTATTTATAGTAAAATATATCAGAGGTTAATAAGAGTATTTGTCTTATTAAAGGTATTTTTCGGAGATCCTTCAATCAAGGAATTATGCTATTTTCATTATTGACATGAGAAGAGAGTGAAAGAGATAGAGGTCATTGTATGGTTTCAATAGAATTGAGAGAATTTTTCCTGGTTTTTGGTTGGTATATTGGATATTTAATATAAAATAATTTTTTTATAGTAAAATGTATACGGGGTGAAAGGGGATTACGTGTATGGCTAATATACTTCTATTTCACTGTTCTTATTTTTTTATTACTTCCAGTTTTTACAGATATGGTATATAAAGGGTTGAGATCTGATTACAAAGTAACTTAAAAAGAGTTTCAGAAATAAAGATGGTTAAGGTAGTGAAAATGTACTCCTGAACAACAGGTTAATTACTGTATTTACTTTTCCAGCTAACGGAAAGTATTGTATTCGTGAAAAAATCCTCCAATATTTTTCTCTTTCTCAGTTCTAAGGGTTCTTACATCATAAATAATATTAAATAACGTAAAAAGAATAATTGAGTCGCATATTACAAAAAAGGTTTATTTTTATTTACACATCAAAGGGTTTTTCTTATCATACCTGACAATATCATCCACAGTGGAATTTTATTCGATGTGATTTTAAAAAAGACGATTTTAGTTTTTAGTGTTCCGTATAGGATCACTTCGGTGTCTGTCTGTCCGTTTGTCTGTCTGCCACACCCGATTTTCTCCGAAACTACTTGACATAGAAAGTTGAAATTTGACATAAATATAGGAATTCATGGCCCAATTAGAGCCACGTGATTTTAAAAGTTAAATTTGGACTTAAGGGGTTAGTTTTTGAGGGTGAAATCGGAAATGAAAAAAAAAAGTTTTACCATGTCATCGAGTGGAGTATCAGTGAAAGCTTGTGAAAACACGAGTTCAAAAAAATATATGATGTAATACTTGCGCACACTTTTCTTTGTATCATTCTTAAAAAATCACAAAAACACCCCTGTCCACCCACCTTATCTCGAAAAGTACTGATCAAACAATTTTGAGAAAATCCTGGGATAGTCTTTATAAACTGTAGATTTACTGAAAATTTTCACGAGTACATTATATTTGATAATTTATCTGGTATAAAAAAAATACTGAAAACTATGTTCCTCTACAAAATGGTGGAGGTGGATTATTTTCCGTACGTTACTGCATGTCGCTCCTCTAGAGACAAAATAATTTTATTCTATTTGGTTATAATTAAATACTTAGGAAGTAAATATTTGTTTTACACTTTTATTACTAGATTCTAGTTTGAGCTAGATTGATTTATTGGCTATTAAGATGTTACAACTATTATACATTATTGACTAAGAAAAAACATGAAAATACATATTGGATTTTAAAATATACATATATCAGGTGCCTAATTAACTTAGCCTAGGAATGATGATTTTATGTTATTTTTTTAAAGCAATCACAGTACGTAACACTAATTGCGTAAGTCCAACTTGTACTTGACCGATTTTTTTAATCATTAAATACATTTTTGGTTATTTAAACACGGTAAATTTCTAGTTATTTATATATTTTTTACCATAAAGTGGTTTGTATAAAGTTGTTCTTTGGTGTGAAATAGTAAAATTTAGTGTTTATTTTAGAATGCACGTTTGCAAGAGTCAATCATTTTATCAACTTTTTATTTCTCTTTCTATCTCTTGTTTTTTTTACTTCTCATTATTTTTACAACTTATTTATTTACGTCAGTTTAATTTCTAGATAGTCTAATTACTTAATCTCTATATTTAGTTCAGTTTCTGTTAAAGTTTTAATTTCTCTTGGATAAGGCACAAGTAGAGAACATAATACATTCTAAGTTTGTACAATGCAAATAGATTTTAACTTCAATGTGTATTCAGCTACATCTTTCCAATTTTTTTTTTAAATGTCTCTACTCTTTAAAATGGAAGAGCTTAAAATATAATGTCATATATTCATAACTATAGTGATTTTGTAGTCCTAATCGTTTCATGTGCTTAGGGTATAGTATAAGAAAACATCTAGTTGGGTGAAAATTCGTGAAACGGAACACCTCCGACCCGACTTTTCCAAAAACAAAGATGTATTTTATTACTACATATAGATAGTGAACAAGCCCTGAAATATTTTCAGTTGATGTTGATTATTATAATTGTTATAAACAATAAGTTTTAGGAGACTGATTTCTTTATGAAAATTCTAGTTGAAACAAAAATGGCCAAAAATAGTATGAATTTCCGAAAAATAATATTGCATAATGAAAAAAAAATTTTTAATGACAAAAAAATCACTTTAGTATCAACAAATTGGAATTTAATAAGGTTCTTAACTACTTATCGACAATAGGTTTGATTCCGTAGATACGTCAATGTTCTCTGCAGAAAATGAAAAAAAAAAATCTTTCGGCACTAATTTGACCTTCAAATGGCGCTAGTTCTTATGGCGTGGCGCAATGCAAAGCGACGTGGCGCCACGTAGTGTTATTAGACGCACATGTAATACAAGATAATCGCATGTTTATATAAATATCCAATTGGAGTGAATCATCGCTCCTGATGAAGCTAACATGGTTAGCGAAACGCGCATCGAGCGCAAAAATAAAGTGTTTGGTTTAGTAGTGATATATACTCATTATGCCAAAGATTCCACATTCCCAACTGAATTAAGGGTTAACGAACTCAGTAATTCTTTAATTAGAAATCGTTCAATTTTCATGGGAAAATACACTTTTTAGGAAACCTTCAACAAAAAATCTATAGTAATTGTGAAATCTTGTCGTAATGTTAAATTAATGGTTACATCATAACTAACAAATCTATCATCTTCCGAATAAATTTTACAACACAACGTCTTTTCATTAATTGGTACGTAACTGTGGAATTGACGTGTGTTTGGAATTGACTGTGCTCATTTAAAACAAGTTTTCAGGAATTTAGCATGAGTTTCCTATTGTAGTTTTCCATAATAATCAAATTTTATATTCTTTAAAAACTTTCGAGTCTAAATATACAGATTTTCGGCATTGAGAATTTCCACACCACCAATTTGACGTAAACTTGCAAAATATGCTTGGCGTTTTACGGTATCACCTATACCATCATACGCACCTTTACCGGGCAAAGTAGCAAAAAAATGCCTCTCCACTTCTACATTAAAATCTAGCTTATGCTTTAACAAATTAGAAAAACTGAATTTACTTTTGTATGGTGTACCAGATCCATCCGAAAACTAAAATTTTTTTACACTTAACAACAGTGATTTTCTTTTATGTACGCGACTAACCTCTTAAATTTACAGCTACAAAATCATGTTGTGCTCTGAAATAATAACAAAATTTTCATACATGAAAATTTTTCATTATCCAATAATACTACTCAGTATATATCACCACTAAACTAAACACTTTATTTTTGCACTCGACGCGCGTTTCGCTAACCATGTGATCTTCATTAGGAGCGATGATTGACTGAAGCTGAACTACAAATCTACCCTATTTATACTTAGCCTAACCCTTGAATTACTTAAGCGGTACTAATGACATAGGCAAGGCCATCAGTTCCGGTCAAGTAACCAGTAGAGGGGACTATAAGGAATAGGCCCTCTGCCTTTATTTAAACTACTTTTACATTTTATGATTTCCATACTTTCGTATGCGTTCAACAATCTCCTATCAGATACATTTTTTATTAATCTTAGATTATGTAATGTTACAGTATGATCAGCGTCAAGGGCATGTTCGGCAATGCTAGACTTTTCTGTTCTACTGTATTTTAAGTGTGCTAAATGTTCTTTAAATCGTGTTTTAATTGACCTTTTAGTTTGCCCAACATACTTTTTGTCACAATCATTACAACTAATTTCATAAATTCCACTTTTCTCACAATTAGGAATCTTATCTTTGGAATTTCCTAAGATATTCCTCAGATTGTCTGATGACTTATAAACTAAGGTGAGGCCTACCTTATTAAATACCTTATTGAGTCGCTTACTATATTTCGGATTATATGGTATGGAGACATACTTGCTGTTATTTTCTTCGCGTGTAAAAAAGGTGGAATTCTGAATTATTCATTAACTTATGTCTATTTATTAGCTTATTTACTGTCATCCTCATAACCATTAACCCTAGTTATATTTCTAATACGATTCCTTTCTTTATTAAAGTTTACTATATTCAGAGGGAAAGTGACCAAACGATGAACTAAAAAATGTAATGAGGTTAATTTATATTGTTTGCAATGAAATGAATCATTAGGAATATATCTATCTGTTACTGTGTCCTTCCTACAGATATCAAATTCTAATCTATTATTATTTTTAATAATTAAAATATCTAGAAAAGGCAATTGTCCTTTGTTCTCAACTTCGTAAGTGAATTTAATGGAATCATACCGGCTATTTAATTTAGAAACAAAATCATCAATATTTGCTTTCTTTGTATCAAAAATCGCGAAAATATCTTCCACATGTATCCGATAGGAGATTGTTGAATGAATACGAAGGTATGGAAATCACAAAATGTAAAAGTAGTTTAAATAAAGACAGAGGGCCTATTCCTTATAGTCCCCTCTACTGGTTACTTGACCGGAACTGATGGCCTTGCCTATGTCATTAGTTCCGCTTGAGTAATTCAAGGGTTAGGCTAAGTATAATTAGGGTAGATTTGTAGTTCAGCTTGAGTCAATCATCGCTCCTGATGAAGCTAACATGGTTAGCGAAACGCGCGTCGAGTGCAAAAATAAAGTGTTTAGTGTAGTGGTGATATATATTGAGTAGTATCATTGTGCCAAAGATTCCACATTCCCAACTTAATTATCCAATAAATATATTTTTTTGAAATTCATAATGTTTCTGGTGATTTTTGTCTCAACTAGAATTTTCATAAAAAAAACAAGTTTCTAGTTATGAATTTTTGAAAAAAAAAAAATGGCCTAAAACTTGTATTATTTATAACAATTTTAATAATCTACATCAACTGAAAATATTTTAAAGCTTGTTTACTATCTATATGTAGTATTAAAATAAATCATTGTTTTTGGATTTCCGGAGGTATTCAGTTTCACGAATTTTCACTCAGTAAATATTATTCTTACAGAGTTCTTATTTGTTGTTGTCTTCGAAAAACCCTATTTTGTTACATATTTTCCAAAAGTTATATCTGTAATTAGTTTCTTGTAAGACCTAAGAGCATGACAAATTTTTAGTTTATCTTTTCGAAGCACTTTTTACAAAGACGGATGTTATGTTCTAAAGCAACGAAAATGGTGACAGATGCACGACCGAAAAAACAATGCAAAAGCTGTTACGGTTATGTTAAAATCAACCCTTAAAAACTGTCACCATTGAAATCAAATACGTCATCCTGAAACCACCCTCCCGCGACTAATATGCCTATCTTACACGTCAGGGTAGGTATAGAGCTAGAGCGATCACATTTCACAATAGGGATAATTTAGTCATTTATCTTGAGTTGAATATATAAGGCACAATGGACGCTTTAAATTGATGCGTAGATGTGCGAAAATCCGAATTAATTTTATGAGGCGATAACCGAACAGCGAAACCTTTGTGATTGTGGATAAGTAAGTGAGCTCACTGACAAAGATAAATAGTGAAATAAGTTACAACAAAGAAAATTACAGCCGCCAATTTCCTTACATATACAGGGTGTTTTCTAAGTCTAAACATTTTTAATAAATTTTGGTACTCCCTAAAATAATATAATTCACTCGGCAAATATTATCTTTATAGCTGAATAGTAAAGGAGATATGACTTTTTGGAATTATTAAAAGTTTTAATTTGAGTTTTATTAGTATTTTATCCCTGGTCATCATTTTGTCCACCTTTCATTTTTCATTTTCTTTATTGACTTACAACGAAGGCATAGCCTCGTACTTCTACTAAATGGACGTCGTTCTAACATGGTGAGAAAGTATACTTATTTTAACTTAACCTAAGTATTTACAATAGTGTTCCTAAACTAAACTTAACCTAGGAAATGTTATTTTTAACATGATTATGACCTAACCTAACTTAATCTAGGGCCTATGTTAACTTAACCTAGTTTTACATTCTTCTATCATGGTGGTTGGGATTGCCATCGTACATCGTCTTCATCCGAGAGAGGGTCAGAAGGTCTCGGGAACTAAACTTAACCTAGGAAATGTTATTTTTAACATGATTATGACCTAACCTAACTTAATATAGGGCCTATGTTAACTTAACCTAGTTTTACATTCTTCTAACATGATGAGTTGGGATTGCCATCGTCTTCATCCGAGAGAGGGTCAGAAGGTCTCGGGAACTGGTTGCCAGCATGGGGGAGGGTTAGGAAGGCGTTCCTGATGATTGATTTATGATGCTGGGACGCCTTGGCTAAGAACTTCATTTGACTTTGCCTCATGTATACCTTTATGGTTAGCAGACCGAGGTCTCTGTGTAATTGGTTAATTCGCACGAACAAAGGGGCTCTTGTGATTATCCTCAGGGCCTTGTTCTGCACTGCTTGGACTTGTGCTCTCCTTGTCTTTGAGAGCTCGCACCATGTGGGGCAGGCGTAAGTGAGGCCTGCCTTCAAAATTGTGTTGTAGACCATGAGCTTGGTTTTGGTGGGCAACTTGTTGGAGTGACTTATAATTGGGTATAATTTGCCTAGAAGTTGCTTAGTTTTCTTGGCTTTCTTGCTGGCAGTACAGACCTGGTCTTTCCAGACGAGCTGTTTGTCGTACTGGATTTCCAGGTATTTGATGGTGTTTGCCCATTGGATGCAGAAGTTGGAGGTGGCCATGGCCGTTGTCCTTGGCGAAAACGATGGCTTGGGTCTTATTGGGGTTCAACTTGATTCTCCAGTCGTTAAACGTAAACCAGGAATCAAGTTTATCCAGGTGGCGTTGAAGTCTGCTATAATGATTCGGCTACTTCTACAAGATTGTGTGATAATAGCGGCGTCATCAGCACAAAGGAGGAGATTAGTTATCCGACTTAAAAGTATGGGAGAGGTGGGGAGAAGGGCGGAGCCCTGGGGGACTCCAGCTCTAATAGGCTTGGCCTGAAGGGTCCTGTCAGAGACAAAGGATTGTACCAATTTAGCCATGAAGTGGGGATAGCTGTGTCGAATCAGTTTCAGGATGAGACTTTCGTGACAGACTCGGTCAAAGGCCTTGTGGGTCTGTTGAAGCTGTTGAAAATGGTTTGGGCGAGTTTAGTGGTGTGGTGGGTAGTGCCCTGAAGCGGTTGGAAGCCACACTGTTCGTCAGGGATAACACGAAAGTCCACCTGTAATTCTTTATTATGGCAAGGAATTTCAATGGAACAACTTTGAGTCCTGAGCAGGTCTTAAGTCATCAAAGAGTGCTAAGAATACTCTGCCCTTATATGATGAAGATAAAAAAAATTGGTAAAATGGTTTACCCAGCACCTTACTTGTAAACACGTATTTCTAAAATAAACACCAAATTTGAAACAAGAATAACTTAATCTACTTTATGCTGAAGTATTTATAAAAAAATTGAAATTTACTTAGTATAAATAATTAAAAAACTACAATATCTTCTTTTAAAAACACATAAAAAAAATATAGGCCCTTTGCCAACGAAATGCATATGTAGGTTAAAGAATAAAATTCAAATGTGGACAAAATAGATAAAAAAATTGTCAAATTCTCAAGTATACTAATAAAAACCTCTTGATGTGTAAATAAAAACAAACTTTTTTGTGATGTGTGGCTAGAATATTATTTTTGCGGTATTTATTATCATTTATTATAAAGCTAAGAAAATATGTTTTTCGTGATGTAAAAACTCTAACACCCAAAAAAACAGATAAATTTTGGAAGATATTACGAATACAATACTTCCCATTAGCAGGGAAAGTATATACAGTAATTCCCATCAATTGTTCTATATTCAACTTAACATATTTTTAGGTTATTCTGTAATTAAATCTCAATACCCTCTGTTAAAATTAAAAACAATAGAGAAACAAAAAGCACTGAAATAGAAGTAAATTACCACATATATGCAATTATCCTATTAGCGTCCTACCTTACCCCTTTCACGCTGAACACATTTTAGTATAGAAAACATATTTTATATTATATATCGAATATCCCAATCAAAAATCAGGAAAAATTCGCATAATACTATTGAAAAGATACGATAACGCTACCTCTTTCATCCTCTTTCCGTGCAAATAATGAAAAAAAAGTATGTTTCGATTCCCTGACTGAAAGAACTCCGAGAAAGACCTCCCACTTTTTACCTCCAATCTCCCCCCTTTTAGACCTTATATGTTTTGTTATCAATATTTATACTTAATTTTTTTTTTATTTAAAAAACCTGGAAAAACTCTCATAATACTATTAAAACTACACAAAATTCTCTCTCTCTTTTTCAGCCCTATTGAAATTGATAGTAATGAAAAAATAACTTAATTTTCATATCCCTACTGCCCTATTAAAATTGATAGTAATGAAAAAATAACTTAATTTTCATATCTCTACAGTCCAAGTATCCTGAAAAGGGTATATAGAATGATATACATATATAAAGCAATTGCTTTAACCCCCTACCCCCACCCCATTAACCCCTTGTATTTAAACAATATGCTTACTCCCGCCTCTTCCAGCTTCTTCTTGGGTTAAAATTGAAAATAATGAAACAATAAACTAATTTTTGAATTTCTTTACTCCAAAAACATTGAAAAGATATATATATATATATATAAGGTGTTATATACGCAACAATCCATCTAATCTTCTCCCCCACCCCTTTTATGTTTGTCTATATTTCTACAAAATATTGGTATATTTTCTCAACAAAAGTGTAAAGAAAAATTACAATATCACTATTAAAATCATACAAAATTTATCGATAATAACATAACAAATAAATATCATATTGTTGGATACTTTTTTAAAGAGACAGAGTTCAGCGAAAGAAAGTTCTTTTTGACACTAAATTATTGTAGTACAAATTATTTAAACAAATGTATAAGTTCTTAATATCCTTTTTTCCATAAGAATGCTCGGCGGGATTTGATTCAAGACGACGTGAATCGCATTTTCCGCACACGCGTCGCTCCTGTAGTACTTTAGAGATTTGCCTGCAGCATGTGTGCTATGCCTATAAAAAAATACTGGCCTACAATTGCAAGAAAGAAATGATCCAAAATATCACAGCAAACTCTGCAAGCGTGGAAGGAAAAAAAATCATTTGATTGGATTGGCCTTCTTAATCTCTCTACAATAACCCTAGCGAAAATTAAATGGGATGTCATGAAAGGGGGGCTTATTTGGAAAATAAGGCGATCTTTCCACGAATTAAGTTGAAATACTGGTGGACAGTATGCTCAAATGGTGTTAGGCCATTCTCAACAACCGTGGGAACTTTACCCTCAAATGATTAAATACGTCCTAGCATTTTCAATGTGATACACTTAAAGAAAAATCAGAAAAAATCTTACTTACTTACTTACTTTGTTGATGAACCGACTGTAATTATTCTAAATGCAAGCATTCTAAAAGATCGATTATCTTAACATACCATAGCTAGTAGAAATTAATTTATAAAAAAATTAAATCAGCGTTAACGTTAGCACTGAGAGTGAGAATATTTGATTTTTAAAAGGAAATTTTAAGAAATAGTTAAAGACTCAAGAGCAACCTTTACAAAATCTTTCAAACCAAACGAACATATCTTTTAAAATACAGTCTGTCAATTAAGAACGTGTCCGCGATAATTCATTTTTGGGAGATGCGATTTTAGCGATTCAACAAAAAATCGGTAAATGGAACCTTTGTCTACTACGCATTTTAGTAAAAGCAACTAACGAACTTTCGTCGAAATTATGTAAAATCCAAAAGGAGTCACTTGTCTACGCATCGGTTCGAGGCAGTCTTTCTTTGTTTTTATCCAAAGGGGCCTAAAATGACACATTCCGCGGCCACTAAATGTATTAAAAAGTCGGTATCGTTTGTGAAAAAGTGGGTAAAATATTTTAATGAGACGAAAAATGTCGATGATTTGCCAAAACGTGACTCGGTAGGCAAAGTCACTCCGAAAGTCGAAAAACCAATCGTTCGTTGTTTTCACGGGATCTGAAATTAAGGCTACATCAAGGAGCAGCAAAATTAAGAAAATCAGATTTAAATGTGTCCCATGAGACTAAGATACGAGAGTGGCCCTAACAATCGCCTATCGAGAACGTTTGGTCCCTTGTAAAGAGAAAGCTCAGAGGAAAGAGTCTGAGGACTTATCTATTACAGAAAATCTCCTCGACAGCATGCCTCGAAGATGCCAGGCGATTATTAGTGCAGGAGGCGATTAGACAACTTACTAACACGTAGGCTGATAAGTTTTTGGTCTGACACATAGATGTCGCCCTTTTCAAAAAATCCATATGATTTTTAAAAAGTACCAACCTTCAAACGATACGTGTCAAGATTTCATGATATTTCGACGATTAGTTTACAAGTTACAGTGGATTCAGTAACGCTACTTTTGATATTTTCAAAACAATGGAAAAAATCGAATTTCGTATGTTGATGAAACACTGTTTTTTAATGGGAAAAAAAAATACCGTTCAAGCAAAGCAATGGCTTGATAAGTGTTACGGGGACTGGAAAATCACTCATCATTTACTGGTATGCTGAATTTAAATGCGGTCGTACAGACACAAATGATGCTGAACGCTCTAGACGCCCAAATGAGGTGGTTACACCGGAAAACCTCAAAAAAATCCACAACACAAAATAGTTTTAGATGACCGTAAAGTGAAATTGCGTGAGATAGCTGACACCCTAAAGATATCAAAAGAACGTGTTGGTCGTATTTGGATGAACAATTGGGCATGAGAAAGCTCTGTTCGAAATGGGTACCGCGTTTGCTCACAGTGGACCAAAAACAACTACGTTTTGATGATTCTGAACGCTGTTTGTACCTGTTTAAGCGCAATAAAAAGGATTTTTTCATGCAATATATGACAATGGATGGTCCACCACTACACGCCGGAATCAAATCGGCAGTTAAGTGAGTAGACAGTAACCTGGGAAAGCCACCTGAGGTGACAAAAGACACAACAGTCGGCTGGGAAGATTTTGGTCCCTGTATTTTGAAATTCGCTTGGAATAATTTTCATCGACTATGCTGAGAAAGGAAAAACCATCAATAGCGAATATTGTATAAAGTTATTGGTGCATTTGAAAACGAAATCGCAAAGAAACAGCCCAAATGAACAAGAAAAAAATGCTCTTTCATCAAGACAATACACTGTGTCACAAGTTAATGGTTACGATGGCCAAATTGCAACTTCAAGTTAAAATTGCTTCCTCATTTACCGCATTCTACAAATTTGGCCCCCAGCGACTATTATCTATTCGCAAACCTCAAAAAAATGCTTACCGGAAAGAGATTTAGCTCCAATGAAGAAGTTATCGCCGAAACTGAAGCTTATTTTGAAGGTAAAGACAAATCCTCGTACAAGAAAGGTATAGAAATGTTAGAAAAGCGTTGAACTGATTATATTGCTCTTGAAGGAGGCTATATTGATGAATAAAGTCGAATTTTGCAAAAAAAAAATGTGTTTTAAGTAGCTAGACCAAAATTTTTCAGCCTACGTGTGTAATTGCACCGTTGTTAGCACACCAAAAAATATTGATGGCAAAAAATGGTCTCGAAACACATTTTTCAAGAATACAAGCGGTCACGTTCTTACTTGATAGACCGTAGGAGCTCGAGAAGCAAATACTGTAGCAGATAAATATATTGTGCCTCAAATGCACTCTGTAAAGGTAAATATTGAAGATATTGACATTATTGTCCATACATAGTGCCGGTAAATAGTTATCTAATAGTCTAATATCGGTCTCAGAATACTAAATATCTATACAAGAAATACAATCGAGAAATTTAACAAGACTAAAACTTTATACAAATATTATTGCTCACAAATATAAAATAACTTGGTGCCATATAAATTTTTATACCTTTTCAATAAAGTTATTACTAAAAAGAGCATTTTTATTTGAATGCATCCTACGGTTTATTACGTTTTTATGGTTTTTCTCTGTACACCGTACTCTTAAACATTAAGAAATCAACTACTGAGATGGTAATTTTTGTAACGGAAGTTAAAGCTATATTCTACGATTAGGCATTAAATTTTATTTTCCATTTAAACTCAGGACAGAATTAAAAACTGTAAAATTGCAGCTGCTATAAATTTAAACGGGCTTAAATAGCAGCAACCATAGTTAATTTTGATCTATGAACAAAATTGCCCCCATTATCATATGTATCATATACGGAACTTTCTAACTGC
Source organism: Pachyrhynchus sulphureomaculatus (assembly GCA_019049505.1). Taxonomy (NCBI): domain Eukaryota; kingdom Metazoa; phylum Arthropoda; class Insecta; order Coleoptera; family Curculionidae; genus Pachyrhynchus; species Pachyrhynchus sulphureomaculatus. The sequence goes on along the minus strand of CM032447.1, from coordinate 88,349,521 downwards.
ACTTCAAAGTGCTATTCTGGAATGGTAAAATAATAGAGGTATTATTTGTCGTTTGCGTATTGAATTGGCCCATACGTGGGATGCAAATAACTCCGGGAAGTCATAAATAGTTAAATAATTGAATTTAATAGCTGTTTTAAAGTCTTTATAGTCGTTGTCCACTTTGTAAATTTAACGATTCTAAGATATTATGTGAATGCAACATTAATATTTTATTAGTTCTATGACTTTGAAATATTTTATATGACTTATTGTTTTCTTATTTCGAGATCTTTCAAGAAAGTTATAGACCTAACAGATACATAAGATTCATTTCAGATTTTCATCAGCAATCTTAAATTTTTGTTAAATTTCTACGTATAGAGAAGGTGTGCCGCTAAAGTTTAATTTTAAAATCTTTGTAAAGTAAATCCCAAGATTTAAGATCTTGCCTTTTTGCTTTTTCAATGGGGCAATAAACGACCCTATTACGGTTTTGTGCATAGTTGCCAGGTATTACGATAAACGTATTTTTATTTTACCTGCTTTCGTACCAGGTGTACAAGTACGAAATGCGAATTTTTTTTTGTAAAAAAAAACACGTTAAACTCTGAAGAATGATAAAAAGTGCTTTATTCAAAGTATGCTCCATCGCTTGTTATACATTTTTCCCATCTTTCGGGCAATTTGTGAATACCACGCCAGTAAAAATCTTCCCCTTTTATTGCGAACCATTCATCGAGCCATTTTTTTACATCTTCGTACGAACCAAAGCGCTGCTCAACAAGTGCGTGACCCATCGATGCAAACAAGTGGTTATCGGAAGGAGCCAAGTCTGGTGAGTAAGCCGCATGGGGTAGAACTTCCCAGCTGAGTGCTTCCAACGTGTCGCGAACTGGTTTTGCCGTATGTGATGGAGCATTGTCATGACGAAAAATTACTTTGTGTTGCCTCTTTCGGTATTCTGGCCTTTTTTCAAGGAGCGAACGGTTCAAATCGGTCAATTGTTGTTGGTAACGTTTAGTATTAACCCTTTCCTCAGGTTTTAACAGCTTATAATAGACCACGCCTCTCTGATCTCACCAAACACAGAGCATCGACTTTCTGCCAAAGCGATTCGGTCTTGCGGTCAATGTGGATGGTGCGCCTGGGTCTACCCAAGATTTTTTGCGCTTGGGATTCTCAAATAAAAACCACTTTTCATCCCCTGTAACTATACGATGCAAAAACGACTTCCTTTTGTATCGAGCGAGCAAAATGTCACACATGTTTTTGCGCTTTTTTCCATTTGCCTGTCGTTCAACTCATGTGGTACCCATCTACCAGCTTCTGAATCTTTCCCATCTCTCGTAGCCGACTGGAAACAGCTTGTTGACTAACGCCCAATTGCTCGGCGAGTTGTTTTTGTGTTTGCGAATCATCTTCGTCCAACAATGTTTACAATTCCACATTTTCGTATTTTTTTGGCGGTTTTCCACGTTCCTTGTCTGCAACATCGAAGTCACCACTTTTGAAACGCCGAAACCATCGTTCACACGTATCTTGCGATAGAGCATGTTCACCATAAGCTTCTCGAAATAATCGGTATGAGTCAATAGCAGTTTTCTTCAAATAAAAACAAAAAATTGATGCGGTCCGCGAATGCTCTTTGTTTTGTATAAATTTCGACATATTGAACACAACACTATGCACACACTTTCCCAATTTATCACTCGTGCGCGTCTGACACTTATTGATGACACAACAAAATGGCGCAATGTCAACCCTTTATAGCACAAACTGCATTGGTGCACCATCTGTTGTCTGAAATCTGCATTTCATACTTGTACCTGGTATACCGCCCTCACTTGCACCTGCAATCATATTGGATCTATTTTTACCTATATATATATATATATATATATATATATATATATATATATATATATATATATATATATATATATATATTACCTGGCAACCCGGTTTGAAGCCCCTTAAGTATTTGATAATATAGGCCTAATGACTACAGGTCCCCATTAAGATTCGAAAGATACTTTTTATTATTTTTATTTTTATTTTTACTTACAACTTACAACGTAACGGTTCTATTTTAATTATGTGGCGTCCGTGGGAAAACTGCAATAAGGGCTATCGCAAGAGAAAACTTTTATCACTTGACGCTAAATAAATAGTGAAAAATGTTTACGACAGTTTGGTAAAAACAAATTTGAATAAACAATTTCTACGATTAAGGGTACTGTAGGAAAACCATCACTCAGGAACAGGAAAAAACGGGAAGATTTTCAAATGCATCATGTAGACGATTGTGAAAAAGACGTCGTAAGGAGAAAAATATATTCTATGTATGAAGAGCAGTTGGTGCCGACACTAGACAAAATAAAATTAAGACAAGTGCAGGACGGGACCAATATACATTGTAGCCGATCAACCCTTCACAGAATTCTCTTAAGAATGGGATTCACATTCCGGAAAATCAACAAAAGGTAAGTAGTAATAGAGTCACAAAGATTACGAATCTTGCGACATACTTATTTACAAGAAATTAAAAAATATCGATCAGAGAATTGGCCAATAATTTACCTTGACGAAACAAGGTTCGATACCCATGACACTGTGCAAAAAGGGTGGGTTGACAGCAGTACAATATGTTGTCTACTATTATCTGCAAAAAACATAAAAGATTCTAGTTTGAACTATCACGAAGACACGACCGCAGAACTTTTTGAAAATTGGTTTCAAAATTCCCTTTTGCCAAATGTTCCCGAACAGAGTGTTATAGTTATGAACAATGCAAGTTACCATAGTCGCCTACTAAATAAGGTTCCTAATGCAGCCAACACCAAATCGGAAATACAGGAATATATGTTAGAAAATGACATCTATTTTTACTTTAGTTTTAAAAAAGTGATCTTTTGGAAGTTTTGAAAGACTATAAATTGAAAAAGAAATATGTTTTTAATAGTATGGTTGAGAATGAGAACACTTTTTTGCGGCTTCCTCCGTATTATTGTGTGTTTAATCCAATTGAACATATTTGGCATCAAGTTGAATCAAAAATAAGGGCACAAAATGTTTGTCCTACTTTAATCGTGTCAGTGGTTGAATTAGTAAAAAAAGTTATAAATAATATACCTTGTGAAAGCTGGAAGAATTCCATTCTGCACGTTGTTAAAGTTGAAGATTCATATATTTATGTAAATAATATAAAATCACTGATAATTACCTCAGCTGATGTCAGTGATAATGAAACCGAATTAGGCTTAAGTTAAAATATATTTTTATTTATACAATATGTTCCCTCTTGTAAACCCCATTCATTCAAACTGTATATTTGTAGTTCTTATCAATTGGTTTTTATATGCATCTATAAATAAACATCTCCAAAAACACTTATAATTTTATTTATTTGCATCAGTGAATAAAATTCTTAAGTTCATCTCTGCAACCTATCATAAACATAAGGTCAGAATTTTTGTATTGCCCACTTAAAACGGCAAAAATCATGATTTTTTATTTTGGGACAGGCTATACCAAGAATTCAGATTGATTTACTTTTAGTAATTTGAGTAGTATGAGCCATCACTAAATCAAAATAGTACTGCAAGACAGACTGTGTAACGTTCAATATGGCAGTAGAGTCATCGGCCACACAAGTTCTCCCTGTTGCGAGTTGCCACTGGTCAACCAAATGAAGCTAGATGTAGATCGAAGAGAACTTTTTGCTTTTCTATAGACCGAAATAAAAAGCACATATAGTATGATCGAAGCACTGCTAAACGAAGTAAAAATGGTTTTGTATCAGGCCAAAATAAAAAGCAGACAAAGCAAAGGATAATATTAGAAGACGATCCCGTCTGAATCTCCCAAAAAAAGGAAAGGAGAAAATCAAGCATTCAACAAGATACCCGAAATACTAAAGGTAATGTATCAACAAATCGTATCTCCGAAAAACTCAAAAGAGAATAGAAATAACATCAAACGACCTCAATCATTGAAACCGCAACCCGTAGTACTGAGAAGAAGATAACTATACAGTTAATTATCAAACTGCTACTGTCGTACTAACACTAACAGAGGACAACGAAATGTTACCTAGCTCCATCCACGGCTACAAAAATAAGATGAAATCCATGACTAATAAGAAGACTGAATCTCATGTGTAGATCCATTTGGAAGAAAAACTGCTTCATATTCTAGTAATCCCTTAAAGAAGATGAAATAAGAAAATATGTTACAGCAAAAGAATTTACTAATAAAATGCCATCACAAGGACAATTCTCCTACTGCCAATAGTTTTAGTATTATTGTCTAAGTTGTACCAGTTTTCCAAATTAAGGAAATTAAACCAAATAATATCTGAATTGAAACACAAAGGTTGAAACCCTGTATTATCCCAATAATATAATTGTCAGCTTTAAGGCCATTCAGCGAAAACATGCAAATCCACACCCAAGTTCGTGAAGTTAGTCAAAGACGCAACTGAAGAAAGAAGACCCAGCTCGATGTGCAAATTGTGTGTGCTTCACATGGAGGTTGCAATGCTACCAGAATAAAAGGAAAAACAGGCCTAAAGCATTCAGCTGATTTCAGCCCAAATGAACGATGTTTAATAAGAAAGCCAACATACCAAACTTCGGACGTTATCGAGGTCATATTAGGACTAACTTAAAACTGAGGACAGAAGAGTAAAATCCCAATGATAAGCTGGGAAAGAATTGCTATGGATGGACAAATTGATAAATCAAAAATCATTTATTCTATATTAAAGTGCTGATCTTGGAAAATTATTTCTTACAAATAATTTCATCTAAAAGTGAACAATTATATTTCCTGCGCTTTTCTAAGCTACCGGACTACTGGCCGTTTTCGTGAACGGTATTATTTCTTGCCGGATATTATATTTTAATTGCACCCAGGAGCGGGAATTGTTTCTGTAAACTTTAGTTTTAAGATATTTTCAAGAGAAAAATCCATTGCTGTTTAGTTTTAAAAATTGAGAAATCTTTTAGAATAATTAACAAAATCTGTGACATCGCCCCATCCTGCTGAAACCAGGTTCTTCAGTTATAACCATCCAAATTCTATAAAGCGGGTAAGAGTTACAGAATTATTGTTTTTGTAAAGCTCTCGCACACAAGAACCAAGTTCTGCTCAGTTGAACTCATAGCAACAACATTTCTACAAACCGATGTTACGTTCTGTGCCTCTATCTTGCTCCGCAGACCTGTTGTGGTCGTGCCATTGGCTAAAGAAATTTGAACTTAATTATAGAATACTATGTATATATTGTTCCAACTAAAGGGAAAAATAAAAAACGCCAAAAGACCAAATTTGAATTCATTTATAAAACACATTATACTTCATTTCATTTTTGTTAACTTAAATATGACAGTAGTGTTGGAAAGGTCTAAAGAAAATTCAGAAGGGCAGCATAAAACGTATAAGGTAAAATATAACTTCAAATATTTCGAAAAAATTAGGACAAAATAAAAACATAAAAAACCAATTCTGAAAAATGTGAAAACAAACTAAAATATCTTTTCTATTACACCTGACACATTCCAAAAAATATGGCCCATGAAAGTGAAACAAACATCCAGCACGTAAAAATTATTTATTTTTATTTTCCTTGGAATATTTTCTCTTTATTTTCACTCTTGTGTTTGCCAACCAACAGCAAATTTTGATAAACGAGAAAATATTTCTGACATTTAATAAATAAAGTGTTTTAATTGATAAAATTCAATAAAACATATTTCTAAATACAAGACACGCGATTCTGTGTAGATTTTAATTTTAACTTCTGGGACAACTTGTACAACAGGGTATAATACTAAAAAATCAAACAACAGAAATAAAATAAAAATAACGTAGATTCCCGAGATTTCTCTCGTATTCTTGGGCCAAAATTCCCAAATTGCCCAAATTTGCCGCGACAATTCCTTCACTGTGTATACCACGCAGCTTCTGCTTGATGTATGACTACAATTTCTGGATTGAGTTTGCATGGGGTAACTGAGATGGCCAATCTTTCCACTAACTCCACGTTTTACTCAGATGTTTGGGGCCGCTATCCCCTTAAAGAATGCATTCCTCGTTTTTATCGACAAACCACCGTTTGGCAGTTGGTACTAATACCTTCTTGTAATCTGAAGCATTTTTTAGCTTTCAAATTGTAGGAAAGGATGAAGAGTCTCCCAAAACCTTTTTCCGAAAGATATCTTCAAACGTGAATCTTCACAGGGTATCTCACAAAGCGCTGAAACAATCAGTCAGTGGAAACTGACCAAACTCATGGGATGATAACATAACCCCAAAATGAAACTTTATTTGAAAAAATTACATTGCTCCCGTATCGATCTGTTTTTCTCTGCTTACGCGAGTCGTTTCTCACTGTGTTTCTCGCTCAGCAATGGGTTTTTGATTGCATTCCGCCACTTTAAATCGTTATCCCGATTCATGTGTGCTTATTTACGATGGTTGGCCGTCAAGTTAGTTTTGAAGAAAAAAAAATGGGCAGAAACAAGAATTTTCCTATATCAGGGTTAGCATAATCTATATTTAGTAAACTTCTTTTAATGGAATCCAGCATAGGATATTAATTGCATTTTTTGGTACATCATATATCGAAATTGAACCGTTTTCGAGATGTCGACATCTAAGAATTGAAATTTTTAAATTTAAAATATCCGCAATATATACCCAGTAGACCTTAGAGCATTTTTTCTTAAGGAAAATTTACAACAGTAGTTATGCTAGAACATATTTTTAATTTAAATAGATACGCTTCGGATAGTAATAATTTTCTCCAATTTACAGTGTTTTTTAATTAAAACAAATTCACAAATTTAAAAAATTCAGTTTGACGCTAGTTACAGTCTGTAAGATTAAACTCACTATTTTCACATTTTAATAACACAGGTATACAAAATAAAACAAATCTCTGTCTTTTAAGTAAGACACATGTTTTCTTAAATATTTTTTTACGCTGAATTAAAAAAAATCATAAAAAAGACAATAAAATGTAAAACTGTATAATCATTAAAATTATGGAATAAAAACTATTATTTCGGATATCTTTAAATGTTCTGAATCTACATTTATCATAAAAACTTAAAAATACTAGGTTTAACAAAAAACACGCGTAGACCACCTTTAAGCTACGTAACAAAATGCTGTTTAAAATAAATATCTGCAACCGCTAATTTAAAAAATGGTTTTTAATTTTTATTTTAACATTAAACAAAACTACTATTCCAGTCTTTTTTGAGTTCTTAATCCTGACTTGACATCAAAAAATAAATTTTTATGTTCAGTTTCAACAAAAAACTCACTTTTAACACTTATAAAAGGTATATATGGTTGGCAAAATGCTCTTTAAATAAATAAATACAACAGCTAAACAAGGTTTTTTTTTTTTGAATAAAATTATCATTTCTAGTAGTTTTTTAAGTTTCAAATTCGAATTTGATATCAAAACGTGAGGAATAGTGTATAGCGTTGAAAAAAAATATCCGTTTACTATTTAGGAGCAAAGGTTGCAAAATGGTGTCTAATGTTTTATCCCTTGACAGTTTTAAGAGTCATTTTTATGAATAGATTGATTGAGTGAATATGGGGGAATGTGAGTGGGTGAGTAAAGTAGTGAGTGAGTGAGTGAGCGAGCGAGTGATTAAATGAGTGAGAGAAGTAGTGAGTGAGTGAGCTAGTGAGCGAGTGAGTGAGTGTGGAAGTCAGTGAGTAAGAGAGTGAGTGTCTAAGCGAGTATTTTATTCAATATTAATAAATATTAAAAACAATTTTTTAATTTAGCGGTTGCACAAATTTATTTTAAACAGCATTTTGCTAGGTAGCTTAGTTAAACATGAACACTAAAACCTAATATTTTAAAGTTTTTATGATAAATGTAGATTCAGAACATTTAAAGACATCCGAAATAATAGTTTTATTCCATAATTTTAATGATTGTCTTGTTTTACATTTTATTTATTAAAATGGATTTTTGACAACTTTAAGTGTGTTTTCTGAAAAAACTTTACGATGGATGTCTTTTTTTATGATTTTTTTTTTTGATTTAGCATAACAAAATACTTATGAAAAACGTGTCTCACTTAAAAGAGAGAGATTTTTTGTATACCTGTGTAATCCAATAAAAAAGTTTCAATCCCCCTACATATCAGAACTACATCAGATATTGGCAACTTTTTCTAATATTTTGCTCGATGTAAATTTTCTCGAAGGCAATAAATACTAACAAACCTCTTGCTGATAATTTTAAAGATAGATATTATAATAATGTAACTTTTGACCAAGAATATTTTAGCCTGCAATGTTGCAGCTACACGAGCCACTGAAAATCCATCGCTAGCGTCGCCTGTACCGCAGCGCCGCATCTCCCGCACCGGTCACGTCACCCTCGCCGCTGTATCGTTTGTAGGAATACGCTCACATAGGACACAGCGTAAATAAAACATATTAATTCAAGGAATGCTAACCTTATGAGCGATATATCTTTTTATCATACCATAACAAAAGTTCTTTGACTCTGGTTGTAAAATAAATTAAATCAAACGTATGTCGTTATGACTATATTTTATGAATCGTTTTATTAGATGATTGGGCAGTGGTTTGCCATAAAGGCACGTTCAGAAACTGCTTATTGTTTAGTGTTCCATTATAATTCTTTATTTTTTACTAATCTGCGGCTATTGATTGAAAACAATAGGTAGTTTCTCTAACATAAAAAGTGTAAAAGGATTGTTATGACCTGAAACGTAAGTGAACCTGCCAGGGTTGAAGTTGGAGAATAATTTATACCTGGTTATAGTATTTGCTAAATAAAATAAATTCGCTAATTATAAAATTATTAAAAAAACTGTTTTGAAAATTTTTCTTAAAAAGTGAGTTTAATCCGGCCCTGCTACTGTTCTACTGTACCTTAGTCACACTAAAGGGGCAGATATCCCTGTCTTTGTTGCGTTTTCTGTAAGTTTGCATAGTTTTTCCATCGTATTAAATTGCATATATTTATAAAAACCTACAGATAAAAATTGCAAATTGCGCTGTTTTCACATTACCCCTCTCAATGTTTAAATAAACGGCCATTTCGGGTGTAAAATGTGGGGTCACAATATCATCGAGAACCCATTCTAATGCATGGTAATGTTTGCCTCATCCAGCGAAAGTCAAACGTGCGACAGCTGGATTCTGTTGGGTAATTTTTAGTGTTCCATACGGAACACTTATAAGATCACTTCAGGGTCTATCCGTCTGTTTATCTGTACATCTATCTGTCCGTCTGTCACACCCGATTTTCTTCGAAACTATTTGACATATAAAGTTGAAATTTGTACTAATATAGCAATTGATGGCCTATCAGAGCCGTGTTTGTTTTGAAAGTTAAATTTTGACTTAAGGGGTTAGTTTTGGAGAGTGGAATCGGTACATTGATTAGAAGAAAATTTCTAAATCAACAGATATTCCAAAGACACAAATTTTTTAATATCGTTTGAAGATCGTCTTCCTCGTAACGTACGGAGAAGGCATACAATCTGTTTATCTAATGTAAGTGTGCTTAGAGTAGAAGTTCACTTTTATTTATAAAATGACAAAATCATATCATATATTTACTTGCTGGAACTTTCAAATCTTTGCCACAATGACATTACACAACAGTTATTACCACTACACAAATACTTTATTTTTGCGCTCGGCATGCGTTTCGCGAGCCATGTTAACATCATCAGGAGTGACGATTATAAGTGTGCATTATTGTATTCTAATTTTTTTCCCACTGAAAATTATACGATTATATACATAATTTGTGATGTGTGCTGGTTTTGATTCACTACTATCGTCAATGCTTATTCCTTATGTTACCTAACGTAATAAAATATCTGCCATTATTTCTCCTTATCTCTTATTATTTCCCCTTTCTCCCATTATTTCTACATAATTTCCATTATCTAGGCTTATCTCTGCTCAACTCCCATTATTTCTCCTTAGCTCCCATTATCTCACCTTATCTCCCATTATCTAGACTTATCTCGACTTATCTCGCAATATTTCTACTTATCTCCCATTATTTCTCCTTATCTTCCATTATCTCACCATAACTCCCATTATCTAGACTTAACTCTGCTTATCTCCCATTATTTCTCCTTATCTCCCATTATTTTTACTTATCTCCCATTAGCTAGGCTTATATCAAATTATATAGAACATATGTATAAATTTATAAAGACACGTAAATCGGATAAGTGTTTCTTAAGTGATAAGCACACTAACGGACAGATAGACAGGCAGAGACGTTGCATTTTATATATATTATATTCATTGCAACATTATATTGTTCCATATTTAGTGGTTTAGGCTGTGTATTGCAAGAGAACGCATTAGCGGCAAACTTTTTTTTCCTACTTCATTCACTATTATCGTCACTGCTCATTTCTTATGCTACCTATCGTAATAAAATATAGTCTATAACCTGGCTAGAGAACATATGTATATTTAAAAAAAAAAAGTACTTAAATCGGTAAGTGGTGATAAGCGCACTAACACTAACGGACAGACGGACGGACAGACAGATGGACAGACAGACGGAGATACGTTGCATTTTATATATATTATAGATGTAATAAAATATATATCTATAACCTGGTCAGAGAACATATGTTTGAATTTAAAAAATCACGTAAATCGGATAAGTGGTTCTCGAGGGATAAGCGCACTAACGGACAGACCGACAGACAGAGAGACGTTGCATTTTATATATATTATAGATATAGATTATTATTATTATTATATATAACCTGGCCAAAGAATATATGTATGAATTTAAAAAAAGACACGGAAAACGGATAAGTGCTTCTCGCGTGATAAACGCACTAAAGGACAGACAGACAGACAGAGAGGCATTGCATTTTATATATATTATAGATTATAGATATTTTCTGCTTCATAATATTGTTCCATATTTAATGGTTTAGGCTGTGTATTGCAAGGGAACGCGCTAGCGGCAAACTTTTTTCCGACTTCATTCACTATTATCGTTACTGCTCATTCCTTATGCTACCTATCGTAATAAAATATAGCCTATAACCTGGCCAGAGAACATATGTATGTTTAAACAAAAAAGTACGTAAATCGGCTAAGTGGTTCTCCAGTGATAACGCACTAACGGACAGACAGACAGTCAGAGAGACGTTGCATTTTATATATATTATATAGATAACAAAAAACAATATTCATTTACATTCTGTTTTAATTGTTTAAATAGGGTATATAATACTATTAGTTGTCAAATTTAATCGACATTAAATAAATTATCGATTGTGCAAATTTTTTACTTGAAGTCATCTATCTTGTCACTCGAGGAAGCAAAAGGTAAACATAAAGCTGTTAACTTCGCCTACACAGGATTCAACAGTTATGGAGAAATATAAAGTAAATACATTTATAGTTGTCATACATAACTTTCATTCTTGAAACGAAAATGCGTATTATTATCATGATATAATGCATTTTTTATGCCTCCTTCCTGTCAGAATTTGATGATATACTGCTACGGTTTTAACCTTTTATATATCAATCAACAATAATGCCAAATATCGTTAGCATTATTTGTTGATGTGCAAATATATACAAAGTGACATAGAAAAACGAATACAAATAAACAATAATACAATTTTACATGGAAAGCAGCTTCTAAACATTTCGCCTACGATTGCATGTGGTACAGGCCAAGTATTTATGCCTTATTTCTTTTTACGTTATTAGGATGTTTATAAATTTTGATTGATAGCCTAATTTTTCTAAAACTAAAGCAAGAAACATTTTTTCACTTACATTGATGGTATGTCCTGTAAAGTAGTGATGTACAATTGTACAATACCGTCGTGTTTCAATAAAGAGAGCTCAAAATACAAATGATATGAACGTACATCTAGAAGGAGTAGTAGTGGTAGTAGTTGTGAAGCGGCTCAGTGCCTAGCAAACAGACCAGAGAGATACTTTTGCTAACTCTGAAGAATCAACGTAACCACCATGATAATCACGAAACCTCCCGGAGTTAACCATAAAAATCAGGACGTCACTCCACTCCAGAATGTTGGCGTCCTCCCTTGTAACTACTGCTGTTCCGAAGATCTCATAACTGAGTCTTCTCAGCGCCTCGCATGAGCAAACAAAATGGCGTCCCCTCGTCCTGCCTCGGCATGTAGGATCATCTTCCACGCCCATGCCGTAATGCTAGATGTGTTCTCAACCTACAATGTCCCTTAAAAATGCGTTTACTTCTACCAAGCAACCACTTGAGCCATGCTCTTTCAGGCTACGATACAGAATCCTTGGTCTGTCTGCACCCTGGGCTCCATTACCCTTTCGAGCGTCAATCTTCCCATTCCTTGAGGGCAGCTCCGAGCTATCTCTTGGCTATTCCTAAAGCGAGTTTGAGTTCTCCGAAAGAAGTCATACCCCCTAGTTTGGCGAGTTCATCTACCACATCGTTGCCTTGTACCCCTTGATGGCTAGAGATCCACAACAACTCAACCGGTTTCCTCCTAGCTAACTCATCCAGGGCAACTGTATATTCTCATATCAGTACCGAATTCTCTCGGGGTTTGGCTATTGCCTTACGTGCCGCTTGACTGTCAAAGCAGTACAAGCTATCAAAATATCAGTAACTACTGCCTGGAAAACTGTAGTGTATCATCCCAAAGAAAAAATCTCTTTTGGGTAGCTTTCAGTACATTCTGAAATTATTTGATCGAATTTTAATTGTCAGTTTTATGATATATATAAATCTTATTATTTGAGGAGCGGTAGATAAGGCACTTTTTGCAAATCTTTAATGAAAATATTTCCAGATATTGGATATTGGTTGTCCAAAGTTTTTCCATGAATCGTTCACTTGAATATGAAATAGGTAGGTATAAGTATGTCTGAATATGTTTGATATTGTCGTAACTGAAAGATTAATTGGACCTAATAGTTCAATATTAAAATTGACTAGAATATCTCTAGGATTCAGGTTTATAAATATGAAATCCTCCGTTTCACATTTTTATGATTATTTGTTTAAGTTCTACTTTTCGGACGGTGGTTATTTAGTTTAGAACAGTGTTGTTATTAGTGTTCCGTACGGAACACTTATAGAGATCACTTCGATGTCCCACCCGATTATCTCCGAAACTATTTGACATAGAAAGTTGAAATTTGACACAAAAATAGATATAGATGGCCCCATCAGAGCCGTGTAGTTTTGAAAGTCAAATTTTGGGGTTAGTTTGAGTGCGTGAAATCGAAAGTGAAAAAAAAAGTTACTAGGTCATTGAGTGGGATGTCAAATGAAAGCTTGTAAAAACGCGAGTTCAAAAATATATATGATGTAATACTTGCGCACACTATTATTATTAAAAAATTGCCAAAAATCGCAATCCTTTTCTCGAAAAGTACCGATCAAAAAATTTTTAGAAAACTCGGAAATATTCTTCACAAGGTGTAGATTGAACGAAAATTATGACGAGTGCATTACCTTTGATAATTTATCTGGTATATATAAAAAAAAACAAAAATTTGAAGATCATAAGTTTTCAACAAAGATTGGAAACAAACTTTGTTGAAAATTCATTTAGGGTAACAAATTCTTTTAATTATAAAAGCAATCACCGTACGGAACACTAACAGCGCAAGTCCGACTTGCATTTGGCCATTTTTTTTTTTGAATATAAAGGTGCAAAATTTTATAATCTAGTTTCATTAATCGAAGTGTTTTAATGGAAATGTAGTAATTCTTAGCTTCGTATAGATATTTTTTTGTGTAGGTAATTCTCGTCAGTGATTTTTTTAAGCACATCAAACTTGAATTATAGTTGATTTCTGTAACATTGCGTCTTTATACTGAACAAAGTAAAATTCTTTGTTATAATACAATATAAGAATTTATTATCTTTAGCTTAAAAAATTTTAACAGTACAGGTTAGTTCAGGTTATTATGGAAATTCTAGCTGTCTATTTATTGTATCCATTAGCATACGTGTTGAAACACGATAAATCTTCCTGGTCGATTTTTTTAGTAGTTTATCTTTATATTTCGACAATTGCTTTTAATTCAAGGATTTTCTGGTTTAAATATCTCAAAGAATGCAAAAATACAACAGTTGGAATTAGAGGGAGGAGTTAAACAGAGATTTAATGAAATCATAAAAAAAGGGAACGAGGAACTTACGTTAAATTTCTGCGCTACAAATGAGTTGAGAATAAATAATACATACTTTGACCATAAGGAGCAATATAAATATGTATATATTCGAGAACACTAGATGTAATAGATCAAAGATAGTTTATGTCCTAACAAACAGAGAAATACATTCACGCTATATATTAGACATAAGAAGTTTGACATCACCAAACATAGGAAGTGATCATAATTTGTGTAAACTAAGGTGGAACATAAGAAACAAAATACAACACAAAAATAAGGAACTGGAAACAAAGACAAGAATAGAAAATCTACAAGAAGAATCAACGAGATACCTGTACCAGGGAAGATTGAAAGAAAAAATCAGAATAAATCAAATAAATGACATTGATAACATAAATGACGATTAGTTAAAAATTAAAACAAATGTATTAGAAGCTGCATATGAGGCATTAAGGAATAAAACTGTCGATAAAAATAAAAAATTGAGAACAAAAACACCATGGTTCAGTGCAGAAATCAAAGAAAAATACTGTAAAAAGAAAAAAAAAACTATCTAAAATACAGGTCAATCAGCGCAGATGAAGCCTACCAAGGATAAAAAAGAATACGAACAGAAACCCACGAATTAGTAAGAAGAACAGAAACGGAATACTGGAAGAGATATACAAAAAAAATAGAATCAGACTTCTATGGTCAACAAAAACAAATTTGGTGATTCATAAGACAGCAGAGAACTGAGATGAAAGAACTAATAGAGTATTCACACGTGAAGAAAGGAACGTAGATAACATATCTTACATAATTATATTAAAGAGAACTTAGTATTACACTGCCACAAACACCAGAGATAACGATAAACGAAGAAACATATATAACGGAAAAAGATGTAATAGAAGCACTGGAAAAATTAAAAAACCGTAAATCTCCCGGCGAAGACCAAAGAGCTAATGAACTACTAAAATATGGAGGACATTCTCTGGTTAAGCAACTCCAAAGACTTATACAGATGATTATAATATCGAATAGAATCCCAGATGAATGGAGAACAGAGACAGTTATACTAATGCGCAAGAAGAGAGAAAAAGAAGATCCAAATAAATATAGAGGCATAAATCTACTAAACTGTACGCTCTGAAATTAACAACAAAGATTATTCAACAAAAATAAACGCGAGAATACAACTGAAAGAAGAACAGCAAGGATACAGAAGTGGGCGCTCATGCACCAATGCCGTATCCATTGTGAAACAGTTAAAAGAAAAATCCATAGAATACAACATTCCAGCACACTTGTGCCTGATAGACTTAACAAAAGCTTTCGACAATGTGCAAATGGAAGACGTTATTCATCTATTATATAACGGGAACATGCCATTAGACCTAATTAAAACTATCTAGAATATATATAAAGACAATAAAGTAGTCGCAAAATTAACAGAAGGAATGACAGAACCAATCAACTATGAATCTGGAATCAGGTAAGGGGACTCTTTAAGTCCTCTTCTATTTAATATTGTTATGAAATTATAAAGAATGTCAAAAAAAAGAAGGGATATAGAATGGGTAACAGAGAACTTAAAATTATATGTTATGCAGATGACCCGATAATAATGGCTGAGGTCGAGAAGGATCTGCAGAGGCTGCTATACAAATTCTACATAGCAGCAAAACAATATATTATGTCAATCTGAGCTGAAAAATCCATGACAATAGTACTAGTAAAAGAGCCGATTAGGTGCAAGCTGGTGGTGGAAGATAAACCAATAGAAGAGCTGATGGAGGTCGGTTACCTGGGCATCAAAATATCTAGTATCCAAAAAATCGAGGAAGAAGTAAAACATCAAATCAACAAGGCTAATAGGATAACGGGATGCCTCAATGATACCATATTTAGAAATAAATTCCTCTCCATTAAGATCAAAACAAGAATATACAAGAGCGTTGTACCAGTAATGACTTACACATCTGAAACAAGACCCGATACAAGTATAACACAGAGGATGCTGGCATCAACTGAAACGAGAATACTTAGGAGATATACAAACAAGACACTAAGGGATAGAGAAAGGCGTGAAGATATAAGACGCACATGTAATATAGAACATATCAACCAGTGGATAAGAGGAAGAAAAGTGGAATGGGATCAACACAGGAAGAATAGCAAACCATTAGATAGTATGGATAGTAAGAGACAAGTCACCGAATGGAACAAGATCAATGGGACGTCCAAGAAAGAAGACGATCTATAGAATAGGGAACAAAGAAAACAGGCAATAGTACGTAGCTATAAGTCGAAAGAAGAAGAAGAAATATATGAAACGATTTTAAAATCACAAATATTTTCAAGTTACTGTATGGTCAAGTTCACTAAATAATCGGAACTTAATTTGTAACATTAAAATTCGTGGAATTTTATATAAAAAAATTGCAGGTTACAGGAACAGGCTATTTCCTGCAATCTTCTCCTTTTTTTTCATGTTACTATTACGAAGGACTTGACGTCATTAAAAAAACATGTTAATGTAAGCAGTTCAAAAGAAAAAAAACGCCAGAATATGTAACAAGAACTCCTTTCGAGACATTCAAACTATTTATAAATTACATAAAACTTTACTGGTCTTATCTCCATTTAATTTCTCGAATTGTTAATGCGCCCCAGTTAAATAAATTAGAACAGCCATAAATAGAACCATAAAATTATAAATACTTTTTCTTTCTGATAAATTTCTTCAGAGTCAATATACTATTTTGATTTATATTTTTACCATATATCAAAATATTGACTTAACACCAGGAAACACTGTGTAAATACATATTTGATATCTACGGATAAATACCTCATACAAATTACAATAATAATAATACTTATTTAGCTAAATAAAGGTGTCGTTATATTTTCAGAAAGGGTCGTCCTTTTCAGATTAGGAACTACGATTTAAGTTTTGTGAGCAGACACACACACCCATAAATATATATATATATATATATATATATATATATATATATATATATATATATATATATATAGGACGTTTCGCGCCAGCAGGGCCACTCCCATACCCAAAAATAGAATTAACAAAAAAAAATTCAAGACTGTCAATTTCTTCGTTGAAACGTAAGCTTTCAAATGCAACGTGGCCCTGAAAAAAACAATACGATGGCTCAATATGACGGCTAGAAACAAAAAAAATCAGGATAAAATACAAACAAATGATGGTTTCTAAGAGCAATTAAGTAAACTGAACTTCAAAACTGAGGCAAAATATAATATTAATAATTAGAGTAACCAACAAAATTTTATGTAATACCAACATAGCGGATCCAATATGGCGCAAGAACCCAAAATTTACATTTAAAATGAGCAATTATGGAGATCTCGCAGTGAGATAGCACTTTTTCTTACCAGAGCGCTATCGCTGGCTCATTATATAATATAAATTAACAGCCTATCGTAACCTAACCAAGTCTAACCTACTCCAAAGAAACGCAACTTAACCCAACAAAACTTAATGCATAATACCTTACACAACAGAAAGGAAAATTAACGTAATACAACTTTAGGCGTCATAACTTACAAAGCAGAAAGAGAGCTTAACCTAATTTAATCTAATGCAGCAGATTCTATCCTAACTTAAAACAGTTTAACCTAAATTAACCTGACAGTTTAACCTAACTTAGCCTGAGACATGTTAATCAAAAAAAAAAACTTAAAACTTCATAGCTTAGATGTTGGAAAGGCAAGTTAAGCTAACATATCCTAAGGCATCATAGCTTACACAACAGAAGGGCAGCTTCACCTAACCTAATCTAAGTCAACTTAACCTAACCTAACCTGAGGCAGCTTCACCTAACATCACCTATGGCAACACAACTGAAAAGCAGCCTAACCTAGCACTACCTAAGGTATCTTAGCTTACATAACAGAAAGGCAGCTTAACCTAGCACAACATAAGGTATTATAACACATATTTTATAATTTTATTAAGCAGCAGTTCGATACCCGGGTGTGCAAAATGTGTATTCATAATGAAAATATGTGAGCTTTATTTTAGTACCCTCTTTTAGCTATACTCAGAATCATTTGTATAAGATCTGTATTATCTCGTGTACGTGTTTGTGTATTTCTGTGTGTGCATTTGATTCAGTAATCTTCTTTTATTTATCTAATATTGAATGGTTTCAATAGGCTTACAAACGACATAAGCGTTTATTTAAAGTGTTGTTAAATAAAATTTTGTTAAAAGAGTAAATTTCAAGATTTGTATAATTTTTTTTAAATATCCCTACTAAACTTATGTAAAACTGCTACCTTTGTGTAAATGTATCTTTATTATGTGCATAGTTGTATCTTTGCATTTAATAATTTGTATCTGTTCTAAAGTCATAAGAGAAATTTTAAAAGCTACCTAGTTAGTACAAAGTTTTATTATGTTCATTTTCCTTTCTGTTGTGTAAGGTAAGATACATTCAGTTTTGTTAGGCTGAGTTGCCTTTCTTTGGAATAGGTTAGGCTTGGATAGGTTACGATAGGTTGTTAATTTCTATTATATGATGAGCCAGCGATAGTGCTCCGATAAAAAAAAAAAAGCTGTCTTACTGCGAAATCTCCATAATTGCTCATTTTTCGTGTAATTTTGTAATTTTCGGTTTTAGGAGCCATGTTGGATCTGCCATGTTGGTATTACATAAAATTATGTTGGTTAGTCCAATTATTACATCAATATTACATTTTGTCTCAGTATTGAAGCTCACTGAACTTAATTCCCCTTAAAAATCATCATTTGTTTTTATTTGATTCTAATTTTTTTGTTTCAAGCCGCCATATTGAACAGACATCTTGTTTTTCAAAAGGGCCACGTTACATTTGAAAAGTTACGTTTCAACGAAGAAATTGACACCCTTGAATTTTTTTTCGCTAATTCTGTTTTTCTGTATATGAGGGTGGCCCCGTTGACGCGAAACGTCATATATATAATATATATATATATATATATATATATATATATATATATATATATATATATATATATATATATATATATATATATATATATATATATATATATATATACATATATATATATATATATATATATATATATATATATATATATATATATATATATATAAATGATCAATTAACATTTTTTTTAACAGGGAATTTAGGGAATTACGAATAAAAAAAGCTGCACACGAAGCAGTAGGTAAAAAATTAAATAACACAACATTAAAGAAATTTCTGGTGTAACGAAAAGTTGAAAAATGATAAAAGTAACAAACGAAACCAATACAACAAATGGTAGCAAAGCAATACATTTCCATTCTTCTTCCAGCAACTAGTCTCATCAAGACCTATTCTTTTACAAAAACCACATTCGAGAGTTAATTTTTGGAAATATTGCCGTTCATGTCGTCCTTCATTTTATTATTAGAAAATGATAAAAATCGGCACTCCTCCTTTTTGTGGCCAGTTGTCTCAGAATAAAAGCATTTACCAGTAAACTTATTTTCTGTTCGGCGGCGCTTAAATGATCTTAAATCGCCAGCTTTTATATTATGCACTCTACGTTTAATAACTTCATGACGCCTCAAAATTAACATTCGTTCTACCAAATTAGATGCATTTTGCAATTGGATACTCTCGTAGAGAGAATTAGAATAAATTCTCTCAACAACAATGGATAATACTTTTTCCCAAGACAACTCAGAGTGAAAATGAAAAAGAACTCTAATTTTAATTCGAGCATACTCACTAAATGTATCGAATTGAGAACATTTTACTTCATAATCTTTTCCCTGAATTTACTTTCTCACGATTCATGACCTGGAAAAGCGCTGAGAAGGTCCCCTTCAAATGCAGCCCATGTTCGAGTCAAAGGAGAGCCCATCCATCATAAAAGCGTAGACTCTCGCCACGTCGTCGAGCTTAACCTGCTTTTATTATTGCCATGCAATCATCAAGTTCGACTTTTATTCGAATGTGGTTAATTTCACTGTCAGCGTATAATTACTCTTACCCCAGTGGTAACAATAGTTTATATTCGATATGATGCGTTGAGTAGATCTGTGGGCACACTATTTGACTTCAAAATGGCCATTTCAGCAACTAAGTTCTGTAAAGTTTCCTGTATAGTCAACAACGTAGAATTCAATACACTAACATTATCGGGCAACTGTCTCTCCTCCGGGAATACTTTGTTACCAGCAGCATCGTAAGGTACCTTCCCCTCGTCCCCAGATTTTATCTATCAGCCACTAGCACATACACGAAACGACAATATCTCTTCAAGACATAATGATTAGCAGTCACTTGAGGTCTTCACAAATATATATAAAAAAAAAAATGGTACTCTCTCTTTGAACACGCGACATATCCCACCTCTGATGTTAACTTTGATTTAAAATTAACCTAATTTTGTACTTTCGGAAACAATCTATTAATAATTTGCAATCTGACATCTAATAAAGCGGGCCGGCTTCTGCCATCTCAACAAAAATGTGCGTACCACCCAAAATCGGTTACATAAACATCCATTAGTAATACAGGATCGTATAATAACAACATTAAGTTAAGATCGATGGCCCGGCATTCCAGAAGATAAACAAACAGTGACTTCAATATAATCCAGCCGAAGAGTTTACTTTAACATATATATATATATATATATATATATATATATATATATATATATATATAATCTATATATATATATATATATATATATATATATATATATATATATACACGAGTATATATTAGAGTGACCGGATATCATAGAGGGGGGAAAAAAAATGTCGGAATCTTGTTCGTCTGGACCCCACAAAACGATTCCCCTTTCCAGATATTGAGATAGCCGAAATTTAAGCTCGATTAAACGACGTTAACCCGTGCCGCTCGTCGCTCAAAGTTTGAAAAAAATCCAAATTTTTGGCCAAAAAGCTGACATATGGAGCCATAACTCCAGAACGGTAAATAATAGAAACACGCTTAATATCTCAAAAGAAAGCTAATGTTATTCTTCAAAATTTATATTCTATACATAATTGTTGTTATTTTAAGTCAAACCGAGTTACAACAGCCTTTAGCCCCAAAAAAAACGTGACCTGGTACCACTAGGAGCATACTTCGTATATTTTTGTTATTAAGTGATAAATTTTGCTTTTTTTTTTGGTATATTTTTGAGTTTAAAGTAGAAATATAATAAAAAAACAAGTAATACTGATAAGTCTAATGACATTTTTTATTTTAAAATATAAAAATTAGGTATATAATACATACAAAACAGACACAGAAAAGATACAGATGTAGTACCTACATGAGTTGATAATTTTACATAGTTATCTAATCTATTCTAGAGCTTTTGTTAAAGTAGTTTTTGAAACGTCAGGATATAATGCTCGGCATTTACTTACAACTTGCAGGACATATTGCTTTTGGTCTTCATCTTTTGTCAGAAGGTCGTTAAAGTCGGTTATTAATTTAACACCACGCTCAGCCATATCATTAACTACTTTTAATGTTTTGACAATTTTCAATCCTTCTTGGAAGTCATTATTTTGAGGCCAGGTGTTTGGATGTTGTCTTAGGAAATCTGTTTTTATATTAAATTGGTCAAAGAATGTAAACGTTTCTTTGGTAAGTAAATTTACCAATCCTCCATCAACTACCTCTTTTAAGTTTTCTTTCCTAACTTTTGGATTTACAACCCTAGCGTGCTGTGATGGTTCATCTGTGCTACTGACCAATTTATTAGCCACTAACAACTTTTCATCGTCTGTAATGGTGGGATCAAAAAACGATAATCCCACCAACTTTGTATTCAAATACCACAAATGGTTCGAAAATTTGGTCAGGGCTATTTCTGCAATGTCGTTGTCACATTCTTTATAGTCTAACAGACTATGCAAAATACCTAAATCTTGCTTTGGTGCAAGATGAGCTTTTGGAGCATTGAACCAAGCTTTACAATAAATTTTAACTAGGAAAACAGAAATGGCACGCACAGAACTTTCTTCTTCTTTAGACGTCTTAAATTGACGCCGAAAAATGAACATTTTTAAGCAGTAAATAGCCTTTGCCATCCACCTAGCGTGATGAATGGTTCCTGGAGTTCTAAAACCCACAACACTGCCGTCTAGTGATCCAACAAATACGAGAACCAACTGCAATAGCTCCTTGTAGTCATCTCTGGGGTGGCTCTCAGTTAATTTGGTCTCGAATTCAGCAGTAACATTTGCAATTACTTCTGGAGTTAGCTGCTTTTGTATTAGATTGTCACTGATACCTGTGTCGTATTTTTCTTTGTCTATCTTGGGCCACGCAGTGAGGAATCTCTTGAAAATGTCTGGATGAGGTCCAGTGGTTGATCCCATACGCCTCTTAACAGAATTTCCAAGATATGGTGACGGCAAGCTAGGTATAACAATTCTCTTCCTAACATTTGCTCCAATATGATGCATGCTCCTTTGAGTCTTCCCGTGTTGGATGCTGTAGTGTCGAAGCACATCGCCTTGACGGTGTTGTGAAGACCCCATTCATGTAGGCATTCATATACGGCTACGGCTTGCTCCTCTCCAGAGCTGTTTGCTGTTACAGGAACTCCCAGCAGCTGTTCCTTTTCGCCATATGAAATAGCTATAGCTATTCGCTCACATTGTTCATTTTTTTAAAACACCCGGTAAAAGTTTACCGTCCCAATGGACAACCACGGGCTCTTTTTTAGGAATGTTTACTTTATCAAAATTTTTTTTTATTATATTGTTCTCTGAACATTTGCCTTCTATCATGTAATAAAGTTTTCGAGACTTTGTACTCAAGAGGGTCAAGGTTTAGTGCTTCTAGAGTAGCTATTAAAATTCTCGTGGCATTTCTGTCGGATACCTTACATCGATCTAATAAAATGGACAATTTCATGTTTAAAATCTCTTTAACGCCCCTTGCAAATGAAATTTTCATCCTCTTGCTCTCAGATGGTCCTGGATCTTCTGCAGCTTCTTCAGGGATGTCCATTTCCTCCAAGCTCTCAAGTTCCTGGTAGATGCTGTCCTCTTCAGTGTCTTAAAATATCTTCACTAGATAATTGTTCGATCTAACCAGCTCAAAGGCACTTTAGAAACTAAACTGAATAAATAAAAGGTCGGTTGTACGCTGAAGTAAAATCACCATCCCTAAAATAGAAATTAGATTCACCCTCCTTTTTACCTGTCAAACGGGTCTTTCTTTGGTAAACTAGTCAGGTAATCCCCATATAAATAAAAGATTAAATTTGAACAAAAGGCTCTTTATGTTTGAAAATTGAGTTCCAAAATACTTTTTAACAAATAAATGTTAATTCCGAGACACATTATGTAAAAACCCGTAAAATTCTTAGAATACTCCCAAACTGGCTCCTACTGGTACCAGGTCACGTTTTTGGGGCTAAAGGCTGTTGTAACTCGGTTTGACTTAAAATAACAACAATTATGTATAAAATATAAATTTTAAAGAACAACATTAGCTTTCTTTTGAGATATTAAGCGTGTTTCTATTATTTACCGTTCTGGAGTTATGGCTCCATATGTCAGCTTTTTTTTTTCCAAAAATTTGGATTTTTTCAAACTTTGAGCGACGAGCGGCACGGGTTAACGTCGTTTAATCGAGCTCAAATTTCGGCTATCTCAATATCTGGAAAGGGGAATCGTTTTGTGGGGTCCAGATGAACAAAATTCCGACATCGATTTTTTGCGATCACCCTAATATATATATATATATATATATATATATATATATATATATATATATATATATATATATATACATATATATATATATATATATATATATACATATATATATATATATATATATATATATATATATATATATATATACATATATATATATATATATATATATATATATATATATATATATATATATATATACCATATATACATATATATATATATATATATATATATATATATATATATATATATATATATATATATATATATACCATATATACATATATATATATATATATATATATATATATATATATATATATATATATATATATATATATATATATATATATATGTATGCCCTTAACATATTAAAATAAATACCATTTGCTTCTAGATAGAAGAAAAGTGTGGCCAAATGAACAATTTAGTTTCCCTATATATTAAACCTAACAGTTATTTTTCTTTCTTTTGATTTGTTCATAGTGTATAGAATAATAAACCCCTTTTAAAATGCATATCACAAAAGTAATAATCGAAATATTAGCATCTGAATATCACAAATAACCAGAGGAATTCCGCACAGCTTGTGACCTTATTTGTTCCAACATCAGCCCGTCCGCAATATTCACTGGAGAATTATTTGTAATTAACGTGTGTTCAATACTGTAATATATGATCTATCAGGCTTCAGTATAGGTAGGATATTTTAAAAAATATTCAACAAAGTACAGAGGGTTCATTAAAACTGTTTAATTTTATTATGAAAAAAAATGTTTATTGTTCATTAAATTACATTCCTTGGAAAATTAATTAAACACGAACCATTACGTCCACGATACTTTTCTAAGCACGCAGTGAATTATTGAATACTGCTTTGCACTATTTGTCCGTGAGTGTTGTCAATTCTTGCCGGATATTTTCTTTTAATTATTGAAGGGGGCGGAGATTGTTACTTGTTTTTAGATATTTTCACAAGAGAAAGATTTACCGGTGGCAGATAAGGGCTATGTAACCTCTTTTGGAAACCACTTTAATCAGAAAGAGTTCTCGAATGTTTGGGAATGATGGGTTTGAAATATGTGATGTCACCCTATCCTGCTAACTTTTTCAAAGTTATTATTTTTGTTTTATTATTAACATTATTAAACAATTGCAAAATATATTTTAATTATCATGGCGAATTGTGGCAACAAAATTTTTTAAAATCTTTATCGGTAAGCCTTAGACTTATATTTATAAATAGTTTCTCTGGTTCAGCCAGTCTAAGTTAAAAACTTTTTAATTAAAAAAGAAAGTAATTGACCATTTTTTAGTGTTCCATACGGAACACTGATGGGATCACTTCGGTGTCCGTCTGCCTGTCTGTCTGTCACACCAGATTTTCCCCGAAACTATTTAACCTATAAAGTTAAAATTTAGTACAAATATAGGTTCACGGTTCAAACAGAGCCGCGTAGTTTTTTTGGCAGGTCATCGAGTGGGGTGTCAAATGAAAGCTTATTCAAAAATATGTCCCACCCGATTTTCTCCGAAACTATTTGACATAGAAAGTTGAAATTTGGCATAAAAATAGATATAGAATTGTGTGTGCGTGTGTAGTTTTGAAAGTCAAATTTTGGGGTTAGTTTGGGTGCGTGAAATCGGAAGTGAAAAAAAAATTTACCAGGTCATCGAGTGGGATGTCAAATGATAGCTCGTAAAAACACGAGTTCAAAAATATATATGATATAATACTTGCGCACACTTTTCTTCGTATTATTTTTAAAAAATGGCCAAAAATCTCTGTCCTTCCACCCTATCTCGGAGAGTACTGATCAAAAAATTTTGGAAAGTATCTGAAATATTCTCCATAAAGTGTAGATTGAGCGAAAATTATCACGAATACATTACGTTTGATAATTTATCTGGTTTTAAAAAAACTGTGCCTTGACAATATGGTGGATGTTTTTTTTAAATATACTTTTCAGTATTACTACGACCTAGTCGCGCGCCGCTCCTGGTCCGGGACAAAATAATTTAATTTGTTTATAATTAATCAAATATTTAGGTAGTAAATATTTGTTTTACACTTTTAATACCAGATTCTAGGTTGAGCCAGATTGATTTATTGGCTATTAGGTAGAAAAAAACATGAAAATACATATTGGATTTTAAAATATATGCATTGCAGGGACCTAATTAACTTAGCCTAGGTAAGGATTTTATTTTTATTTTAAAAGAAATCACCGTACGGAACACTAATTGCGCAAGTCCGATTTGTACTTGGCAAGTTTTTTTTTAATAATATTGCATTAAAATTATCTACTTTGTAAAAACATAATTTTAGGAAAAAAACAAGTTAAAATTACTCACTAATAACAAAGAAAATCTTTAAGATGAATTTATCAGTAGAAAAGAATGCCGAAGGAAAGTACCTAGTAGGTCGATGAAGACATATATTTAAAAAACAGTAGTGGGTTAATGTAAAACGGACGAAGTCCATATTTCAGCAGTTTATCCACTGTTCTCCTATTCGTCAAATCCATTCTGAGACGCATTTCGCCGTATTACGGCTGGTCAGTCAGGCTAGGATTGACCAAAAATTTGTCAATCCTAGCCTGACGAGCCGTAATACGGCCAAACGCGTCTCAGAATGGATTTGACGAATAAGAGAACAGTGGGTAAACTGATGAAATATGGACTTCGTCCGTTTTCTGTTGTTTTACATTAATTATATATGCCTGAGGAGGATCCCTCGAAAAGCGCAACTGCTTTTAAGCGTTGACTGTGTCAATCACTCTGTCGGCTCGAAAGCTGCTGTGTCAGCTTTCGATGGAGTAATAGGTATGCGTACTTAGTACAATTCGTTGTATCCTACCAAAAGTAGTGGGGATGATACATATATAGCATTTTGATCACTTGTGAATATATTTGAAAAAATTAGTTTCATTCACTTTAAATTACTCAATTAATATTAACATCGTTTTAAAGAAATTCCAATACTGTAATAAGTTATAATAATAATTTAAATTAGTACGTAAAAGGTATAATTTTTGATTAGAAAGTTCTAAAACGTAATGAAATGTTAACATAATATTTACCTAGGAAAGCTCCAGGGTTAAAACGGATACTTCTGAAGTTTCCACTTGGACAAAACGTGTATACTATATCCCCTTTACAGGCTGGTTATTTTACTAAACTAGCACCTATAACAAAACGTGCGTAATACAACATAAAAAAGGGTAAGGTAAGGTAAATTATAACTAAAATTACTATCTGAAACAACCTTCTGTACATTTTTATCATATCATAGGAATTCGTAGTATTAGGAAAATGCTTGGTGTATACTTGACGGCTGCTAAAATCAAAAAGAGACATTTTCAGATTCATTTAATTGATTCTATAGTTTTTTTTTGACAACTAATACTCAGTTTGCGGGCAGGGCCTATAAATGGATCTTATTGATCTTCAGCACATGTATTTTGACCAATGCTAAAAGGAAAGTTAAAGATGGATTCAATAATCGTAACTTACAAACGCTAACATGGCATTTACCTTTATATGTGATGGACTAATAACGATCGTAAAAACAACCCTACATGGTACAACATCCAAGACAGCGATCAAAGTTTAAACGACTTTGCAGGAATCTGTAGTTTTTTGGAATACATATACGATAAATGATACCTACCAGTCATTTTTACAGAAAATTGTTAAAGTGATTTACTTCTTTTAAATTAAATATTGAGTTTGACTTTCTTTTACTAGATAACTACTTCAAGAAGAAACTGTAGACTAAAATATTAATTACAAAAAACTTCAACAGTAAAAACATGAAAAAACAACATAATTTTGAGATTCGGTTCCAAGAATCCTGAGGGAAACATATAAAATGTAATATAACAAGAAAACAATCCCGATATTCTCCTCCCTTCAACTTAAATGTATGGGAATTAGTTTAGTTTAATTTATCTTATGTTTAGGTTATATTCAATCTGGTTTTTTATTGCTTGATCAATTCGGGTTTATATTACTTTATATTGATTACAATTAGTTCAGGTTAGTGTCGGGTTTCAGTAACATTAATACAACACGAAACCTCTGCCTATCCAAACTTTGCTCCTCCTTCATACTTCACCTCTAGAGGATTAAAACAGCTGAGTTTGGTGTCATTCGATTAAGCTCGTCGAGATTGGTCCAACGAGGGGCCATTAGACAAATGGATTATTAATTAATCGATAATTTCTGTCAAATGAAGCGTCATTTATCCTAATTAATCAAGTGCCCTAAAGTAAGTCTTTACTTTTTAAATTATGCAAAATTATTTATCGACCCCCTACTTTTTTTACTCCTCCCCATCCCGATATGGCTCAAAAACTATGAATTCATATCTTACTTCAAGTATTATAGGTGTAGGAAATTGAAATTTTTATTTTATTTGTACAGAGAATTATCACGCCAATAAACGGAGTGACCGTTCGATAGACCAACCGAACTTGGAAAGTGTTTTTTGAGATTTGGGGCTTCTAAGGAGCAGAGGCGGCTCCTCTATAGGAGCACATGAGCACGTGAACCCCCTGTCAACAACAAGGCAAAATGCAAATTATTTTGTATTGTACCTTAGTCATACAAACGTCTTTTAAAGAAGTGAACCTTCCTTACAAATGGACAAGAACAATTTATAAAAACTCTAATACTTTACGTACCGTTAAACCTCGAGTTGTCACTGAAGCTCCCTAAGCGCACAAACTACAAGAACTGGATGTAAAGCAAGGCGGTATACGGTATCGTTTTATACGTTTTTGCTTTCTGACAAACTGTGTCTCTCTCTAATACGAAGATGTAAATTCGTCGTTTTTCTCTCCCATAGTTCACACTTACTTGGCGATCTTGAGGATTTGGAATGGGATAGAAGCGTCGTGTTGATTCGTTTATATTTTACATCTAATCTAAGCGGTTCCAGTCAGAGTAGTTAAATTTGGTTTTGGCGCTCAATATTTTGCAACAAAGGGTGTATTGTTAGTATTAAGTCGTGAATGCAATTACATACAGACATAAACTGATTATAATTGACGTAATAATAAAAAAATGGATGCACAGCCGGGGTGTAGTAAATTGTTAGGCGTTAAAAGAAACTTTGAATATACAGTGAATTATTTTAAACAAAATTTTTCGAAGTTCCCTTTAGAAGACAAACTTAAAGTGAAAGCTGCGGGAAAACCGATTCCAAATCTTAGTATTATTTAAGTAAGTAAGGAACATGAATGGCTATGTGGATGCAGTGTAAAAAACAGCTTGTTTTGTTTTCGATGTTTGCTATTTGCAACGGAAAGTGCTGAAGCGAGTTTGGTTGAAAAGTGGGGTAGTCGATCTGGCACACTTTTCACAAAGAATTAAAAAGCATGAAAGTTCGCAGGTTCATATAAACTCGCAGTTAGAACTAAGACTTTTGGGAAAAGTTGATATAAAACAACAACTGGATAGTGCCTACAGAAGAGGTATCGAAAAACATAATGACAATGTATTGAAAAACATATACGTTTTGTCGAAAAATTATAAATTGTTCTGTGGATGTTTCGAATTAGCTTTGCGAGGACACGATGAAAGGGTTGGTTCGCAAAATCCGGGCATTTTCAAAGGTCTAATAAATTTTAGTGCAGAGTTGGAAATTCTCCTCAGCGGGTTGAAATACTAAATGAAGTCGTACGCTGCTATATTCTAAGAACTTCTACTACACGGTGGCTTTTTAAAAGTAGAGCTATAAATATTATTTTTGAGAACAGAGAACCACTTATCGAATGTATGGAAAAGATAGAAAATACTTTGAAACAATCTACCACAATTAATCAAGCCTCTGCAATCTGTAGAATGTTATACGATGCACAATTTGTATTCTGGCTAACATTTTTTCATAAAATTATTTATAAACGGCCAGATTTTAGAAATTTGCCAGGAGGGATGCATTGTTGCGATTTATAATCGAAAATAATTTACAAAATGTATTTTCCGCAACGTACAGTTTACTGCAGCTAATTATTACCATTCCGATGACAACTGCTGAAGCTGAAAGAAATTTCTCCACTCTAAATAGAATTGAGTAGTTATTGAGACGTACCATGAATGAAGAAAGACTTTCAGCGTTGGGAATGTTGTCAATAGAAAAGAAAATGATAGAAGATATTAGTGATTTTAATCAATTAGTAATTGACAAATTTGCAAATGTAAAAAATCGTCGTATGGACTTTTCGTTTAAACATTGTGTTTAGGATATTCAGCTTATAGTTAGATATTTTAAACAAAACTCTCTTCTAATATGGACTGCATTTTCTGACGCCAAGTGTTGTATATTAATTATGTTTACGTTTATACATATGTGTCAAAACACCGCGCCCATTTGCCTGTTATAGTTGGGCCTTCTGTATTGGTAAGTGATTTTAAATTTGACATTATGTTTAACTTATTGACATTTAGCATTTTCAATTAATATTAGGTATGGTATTTTCATTTGTGACCATAGACCTTAGAAAATTTTAAAATGTCTTCTAGGTATGAATAGATATATAAAATTTAAAATTAAGTATGTATCTGGAAATAGTGTTTTCACGCTCTTATTGGCTCATAATGCTACATACAACATAGCTTTGTGAGGTATGTAAGCCCAATCAAATTCCATCACAAACCGCCACTGCTAAGGAGTGAGAAAATTAAAAAATTTAAGATGTAATTTTTCCCTTAGCGAGGGAAGTAAACATATTACTCTAACTTAAAATACATCCTGTATATTTTGAAAGGTAAAAGTCATTATTAGTTATGCTAATAGTGGTCAATCCTGTATAAAGTACCTATAAGTGTGTACAGCTCTTGTACATGAGAGTCATCAGGTCCACTTCATCGGCGAAATTACTGATGAGACTAATTTTTAGAGAATGCAATATTTATAACATTTAAAAGATATTAGAAAATTGATCCAGTCGATATAAATGTCTCAAAGTTTCGGGAGGTTAAAAATGGAGGTGTTGTAATTGGATGCGCTGATAGAAAGGATATAGATACCCTACGCAATAGATTGGTTGGTCAATTGGGGACGAAATATACTGTGGAATCTCCTGCCCTAAAACGGCCCAAACTAAAAATTTTCAACATAAATAATGAAGATATTAGCATGGATGATTCTGACGATGTCATCATAGACCTGGTTGTGAAATGGAATGAACTAAATACTGGCGATGGTCTCCACATGAAAGTACTTAAGAAGACTGTAAACAGATTCAAAATATTGACATGATTTTAGAATTGGATTCAAGAAGTCATAGTTTACTGCTTAAACAAGGAAGAGTTAAATCGGGTTGGTCCAGGTGTCGTGTTTTTAATCACGTCAGTGTGTTACAGTGTTATAACTGCATGGGTTTTCATCACTTTGCAAAGACTGTATGTCGAACACTACTTGTTCTAACTGTTCTGGAAATCATACGTATAAAGACTGTAACTCAAATATTGTGAAATATACGAATTGTGATAAAGCCAAGAAAGATAAAAATTTGGATATTGACGTAAGTCACAATGCGTTAAATAGGGATTGCCCATCGTTATTGCGTTTAATAGGTGAACAAAACAAGAGAATTGACTATTTTAATGAAGCCGCATAGAGAACAACCTTCCAATATGAACAATGGACATAACTCCCTTAATTTTAGAATAGCTCACCTTAATCTTAGGTCAATTTTCACTGGCTTTCAGTGTTTGTAGACGTGGTAAGTACAGGGTGGCCCAAAATTACCGAAGGGGTTTGAATTCCTTATAACTTTTTTATTATAATTTTGTTTTTTATTTATTTTCAGTATTTTGTAAAGAAGACTTGGGGAATTTAAAATGGAACAGTACACAATTGAACAACGTACCCAAATCGTTGAACTTTATTTCTCTAATCAACGGTCCATTGTTTTGACTCAGCGTGCATATCGTCGTTATTTTAATGTGCGGGTTGGACCCTCAGAGTCAACAATAAACCATCTGGTTGGTGCACACGGATGACAATATTGAACGGGTACAGGAGAGTATTCGGGAAGATGGAGAAACATCAACCAGGAGACGTTCGACACAACTTGGCCTCTCACGAGGATCGCTGCAGAGAATTTTGCATACAATAAGAATGTTTCCATACAAAATTCAGCTTGTCCAAGAATTGAAATCGACAGATTACCAGCAACGACTTGATTATGCAATTTATTTCCGGCAAAAAGCAGAAGAAAATCATGATTTTATTCATAATTTAATTATGAACGACGAAGTCCATTTCCAATTAAATGGGTTCATTAATAGGCAAAACTGCAGGATATGGGCTACGGAAAATCCAAGAGTAGTTCAACAGCGACAATTACACCCATTTAAGTGTACTGTTTGGTGCGGTGTTCCCATATTTTTTTGAAAATGAACACGGTGTCGCCGTTTGCATCACTGGTGTTCGATATCGGACAATGTTGGAAAATTTTTTAAGGCCAGCCGTGGAAAACCATCCGCAAGTATGGTTCCAACAGGATGGAGCGACAGCGCACACTGCGAGGGACACAATGGCTCTTTTTACGCGATATCTTTGGTGAACGAATTATTTCGCGTACAAGCGATTTTAATTGGCCTCCGCGTTCACCGGATTTAACCGCTCAAGACTTTTTCCTTTGGGGTTATTTGAAAGGAAAAGTCTATATTAATAAGCCTAGAACCATCCAGCAATTAAAAAACAATATACGCGACGAAATCAACAACATAACACCTGAAGTTTTGCGAAAGGTTATGGAAAATGTTTTGGAAAGAGCACGAATATGCGAAGCAGAAAATGGCCACCACTTGCGAGATATAATTTTTCATAATTAAATTAAAAATATTCTCCATTAATATACTGTATTTAAAAAAAAAAAAATTATAATTATGTCTTAAATAAAAAGTTACTCAAACCCCTTCGGTAATTTTGGGCCACCCTGTAGTAATGATTTCGATGTCATAGCAGTCACAGAAACCTGGCTGCGCCCCGAGATTTCTTCTGATGTTGTTGCTTTAAATGATTAGATTTTTTTGCCGTGATCGTCCTGTGGGAAGGGGGGGTGGTGTGGAAATTTACGTCAAATACCCTTTCCATAGCGAAACTGTGGGTTTGGCTAATACTGAAGATGTGGAGGGTTTTGAAACCGTGTGGGTTAAAATAAAGATAAAAAGCAAAATTACTATGATTGTAGGGGTAGTCTATCGGACAGGAAATAATGTTTTGAAGTGTTGTCGAGCCTTAGATAATGTATTGCCTGAGCTTTTGTCGCTGTATGAGTATATTACTGTCCTAGGGGATTTCAACGTGAACCTGCTCACCTTGACAAACCCTGTCTCCCAATTACCCACCAGAGTTACACGCACAGCATCAACATTGCTTGACCCCATTTTTGTAAATGATGATGTAGTCCACTGTTCCGGCACTATTTGTGCTGATACCATTAGTGATCATAAATTGGTATTTTGAAATCTTAAATTGCCCGAAAAGGGAAATTTGCAGAAATTTGTAAGGTTTCGTAGCTTCGCTGACTTCAGTGAGGACCAGTTTTACCTCGATTTGTGTAAAATACCTTGGAATAGAATTTATTATGAGTCTAATATTGATGATAAAGTGCATTTTCTGACATCGCGTCTCTCCTCCTTATTTGACTTGCATGCACCCCACAAAATCGTTAGAGTGAACAAGCCTCCCGCCCCATGGCTTACTCCTGCATTGAAGCTCATAATGAAGGAACCTGATAGAGCTGAATCTAGATATAAAGCAGATAAAAATATTACAACCTGGGAAGCTTACAAACGGCTTCGAAATTTTGCCCTTGCGTTAGTTCGCAGGGAAAAAATGAGATATTTGGACTTTTTGCGGCGACGGCAGAATTCCAGAGGTGTGTGGAAGGGACTCAGGCAAATGAATGTGTATTCTGGTAAGCGACCAAATATGGACTGTGTCTCAGCTGAAGTTATGAGTCCGGATGAAGTGAATGATTATTTTTTGAGTGTATTTCAAAAATCCAACAACTGTGGCAATAGAATATATTTCTATAGTGATAACAGATACAATGTTGACATGCAATTTAGTTTCACCAGTCCTGAAACTGTTTGAAAAAATGTTTTGTAGCATCAGGTCTAACGCCGCTGGGTGTGATGAACTGACAATTCTCATGATAAAACTTAGTCTGCCTGTGATCTTGAATCACTTGACACACATTATTAACTGTTGTATGGAATCTGATTACCTTCCCATGTACTGGAGGCAGTTCATAGTTCGTCCAATCCCAAAAATTAAAAGTCCAACTCTTGTTATTGACTTTCGCCCAATTAGTCTTCTCCCTGTCCTTTCTAAGGTGCTTGAAAGAACCGTTCACACACAGGTCCTTCGTTATCTTACATTTAACAGTCTTCTCTGCACCCATCAATCTGGTTTTCGGAAGGCCCATAGCACC
The DNA here is from genome assembly GCA_019049505.1 of Pachyrhynchus sulphureomaculatus. Taxonomy (NCBI): domain Eukaryota; kingdom Metazoa; phylum Arthropoda; class Insecta; order Coleoptera; family Curculionidae; genus Pachyrhynchus; species Pachyrhynchus sulphureomaculatus. The sequence continues at coordinate 88,315,154 of CM032447.1, read as the reverse complement.
ACTTCCGCGTTATTAAATCTCACTGACAATATAGTCAGAGCTTTCGATAAAATTAAAGCTGTTATCTCGGTCTCTCTGGATTATTCCAAAGCATTTGATGTCCTGGATCACGAATTGCTCTGTGCGAAGCTAAAGTAGCTGGGATTTGATGTTATATCAGTGTCTTTTTTTGAAACCTATCTTTTAGATAGACATCAGAGTGTCCGAATTGCCGGTAAATGTTCCTCCGGTGGAAGAGTGGCGTCTGGAGTTCCACAGGGGTCTACTCTCGGACCTCTCTTGTTCCTGATATACACTTTTGACATTTTTCACTCTGCTGTAAATTCGCATGTACAGGCTTATGCCGATGATACTGTATTGTTGCACTATTTTAACCCCAGCGAGCCAGAGGATGCTATTCAATGCTTAAACGCTGATCTCGAGGCAGTACTTACTTATTCAAAAGAGCATAACCTGAGAATAAATCCTGATAAGACTGAAGTAATGTTGTTTTGTTCAAGGAGGTGTCGCCAGATGTTGGAAGAAGTTATTAAACTTCATTTGGGTGACGTAAATTTGAGTTTTTACGGGGTGTTGTAAGAATCTGGGGCTGTATATTGATGTGGACTTGAGGTTTAGGAAGCATGTTAGTACAGTGCTCCGAAGAAGCTATGCGAGAATGAAAATCCTGTACGCAAATCGGTACATCTTAAATTATAACATAAGGAAAAAAATTATGTGAATCCTTGATTCTGACTATATTCCATTATTGTTGTATAGTCTAATTTCCATGCCTAGACATGATTACAAAAAAATCGTCTGCAGATTGTTCAGAATACATGTTGCCGTTTTATTTTTAACCTTAGAAAGTATAATCATGTATCAATTAAAATTAATGAAGTAAAATGGTTAAATATGACAAATACAGTTAAATTACATTTTGCAGTATTCCTATTGAAACTCCTGCGCAATGACGGGCCAGCGTACTTAAGAGAAAAACTTATATTCCGCTCTTCTGTTCACGATCGTGACCTGAGACATCGAGATCATCTCACTATGCCAAACATCAGTCTGCTTTGTTCCGGCGTTGCTTTACTTATAACGCTGTGTCTCTTTATAATTCGCTTGATCAGGAGTTGAAATTGTGCAATAACAATAGTTTGCGCTCGAGATATAAATCTCGCTTGCTAGGTCTACAACATGTCTAGTGCTATACCAAGGATTGCAGAATTTTTCTGTAAGCCTTAGCTATATGTGGTTTACCGATATTTATAATATGTAATATAGTATGTAGGATTTGGATTCTTTTGTATTATCAAAGTTTTCTATATGTCTGTTTTTTTCTCTTATTTTTATTTTCTTGGTATTGTGTTTCCTTTTGGTTTCTTTTTTACATTTGATTAGGCTTAAATAAGGACGGAAATGGTTGAGTGTAAGAGTAGCCTGTGGCTAAACTCCGCCATTTCTTCTCCTTCTGCGGTAATTGTAATTGTGTGTGTACATTTGGAAATTGTCTATTATATATATTTTTGATTTTGTTTTGTATTGATTTTCTGGATACCGAATTAAAGACGATATTTATTTTATTTTTTATTTAAAAGATCGAATTCTAAAGTCTTTAAAACAAATTAATAAATGTTGTTTTAATTAACTTGAGAAAATAATAGGAATATAAAGGAAAATGCCTCGGCCTAGTTTTACATTCTTTTATTTTCAGTCTACTTATATAATCTAACAACTTATTACCAATCTGCTTTCATCCTAAAAAATTATAATCATCGCCAATGGTGACCTAATTCTTTTTAGATGACATACCGGTACATGTATTCTATATTTCGTCGGTGCGCATACGAAACTCGCTATGTGCATTTTTCCCAAAAAATATATTTTTTTATTTGATAAGATTAGGAGGAAGTGATGAGAAATGTCAACTTTAACGTTCGTATATTGGTAAAACTAATAAAAATAAAATCGGCCATGTGTCACTAGTTCACCAGCTGTTGGCAAAACCCGCCATGTACAAAGCTGAGCCATCCGTCACAATAAGAAATCTGAAAGCAGGTCTATGTTGTACTGACTATAAAAAGGGCTTAGTCAATGCTGATTTGATAAACGAGAAGTAGCAATAGTAGGAATAAGATAATATTTTGTCTCAACTGAAAAATACGTGTTCCAGCACATAGCGGGTTTTATATGCGCACCGACGATTTATTTTTTACCTAATCTTGCTTTAACTAACTTATGCATAGATCGAGAATTTGAGAAACATATAAAATAACTATTACCAATGACTTCATAAATAATTTGATTTGCCAATTTCAGAAGAACAAGACTTAAATTCATACGCAGTTTGTGATTAAAATCAAGGAAAATATATATAACATTACAGTGACTATTATATTATGATTAAAAGCGCCTCGTATTTGTCATTGCTTCATAGGAAAGTAATGAATTAGCTGGCGCTTATTACATTTCCTCTGACCTTAGCCTTGACAGCATAAAAATAATGGATATGGGAAATATAAGTATGAGAGCTTTTTATTAGATTAAATTTTGTTGGGTAAATATTTTTTATGTAAAATGACGATAAAGTCATGAACATCAGCAGGATCAACACGAATATCGGAGACATGATATTAAGCAGACAACTTGTTTGTTTACTGTTACTGTTAAATGGATTAGTCTTAAGTAATTGGGTTGGTTAGTTCTACAGTCATTAATATTAGTGCTCCGTACGGAAAACTTATGGGATCACGTCTGTGTCCATTTGGGTGTCACACCCGATTTTTCCCGAAACTATTTGACATAGAAAGGTAAAATTTGACACAAATATAGGAGTTGGCACAATCAGAGCCATGTAGTTTTGAAAGTTAAATTTTAACTTAAAGGGTTAGTTCAGGTTAGTTCAGGTTAGGAGAAGTGATTTTTTTTTCTAAGATCATCTAATGGGCTGTTAAATGAAAGCTTATAAAAATACGAGTTCAAAAATAATTATGATGTAATAATCGTGCAAACTTTTCTACATATTATTTTTAAAATAACGGCCAAAAGGCACTTTCCCCCCCTATCTCGAAAACTACTGATCAAAAAATTTTGAAAAAATTCTAGAATAGTCTCCTTAAAGTATAGATTGAGCGAAAATTATCACAAGTACATTACCTTTGATAATTTACCTGATATAAAAAAAAGTACTCTCTTGAAAATGCGATGTAGTTTTTTTCGTGGAAAGTGTGAATTTAAACGGGACTGAGAGTTACGAAATATCAATACGTATTCGGTACGATCAGTAATATACTCATATACTTTTCAGTACATTACTGCATTTGGCCAATCAGAAACAAAAATTTCCGTGATGACTGGTACCGAGACAAAATAATTTTATTTTATTTATTTGTAATTAAACAAATATTTTAGTAAATATTTGCTTTAAACTTTTACTACTAGATTTTAGATTGAGCTAGGTTCATTTATTGGCTTAGGTAGCCAAGAAGCTATAACTACGAGTATTATATATTATTGACTAAGAAAAAACGTGAACATACCTATTGGATCTGAAGGGAACTAATTAACTAGTCTAGGTAAGGATTTTATTTTATTTTAAAAGCAATCAGCGTACGGAACACTAATTGCGCAAGTCCGATTTACACTTGGCCGGTTTTTTGTTATTGCATAAGCTGTTCTCACACAAATAAAACTTTTATTTCTTTTATAATTTCCTTGCTAAAAAAAGTTTAAAACACCCTCCGAGATTCTTGCATTTTTTCACATTTGAGAGTTGACTAAAATAACCCTGGATATTTTTATAGGACATGCCTGAACTTAATAGTCCACTTTGTTCAAGACTACCCATTAAAATGAAATTCTCATGATTGTATACAGTTTGTCATAAAGTAAAACTGTCGGACCAAGCTAACGAAAATTATGCATAGATTTTATGTTTTATGTTTAATAGCAATATTCCTTTCATTAAGAAGAAGAGCTTAAATCCACTTAAGGGACGTTCCTACCTACTCCTTTCATTAATATTTAGTATTTGGTGTTGAGTTATACACCACTGATATATCTCTACTTTGTCTGTATACGTCAAGACTTTACAGCTACAGCTATCGAATAAATTATTCAGAAGGGATTTATATGCCTGTAAGAGATTTTTTTTCTAGCATCTTAAATACTTTATTTTACTCTCATGGATGATTATTTACAAGACAATTGAAGTTACTTATTAAGAATAGTCAGAACGATACGGTATTTGTGATTAACTTTTTACTTAAAAATTAATTAGAAGGCAAACAATACTATTCAGCAATCTTCCTTGTTGTGCTTCAGGCCTTTAACAGGGTCTGATACCAAGAATTGTTTTACAAAATGCACAATGCAGGAGTGTCAGGAAAGCACTCTCAGCTCTTAAAGTCATATCTGACTGGACGAATCTTCAGAGTGAGACATGAGGCGGAATATTCAGATATCAGAAAGACCAACGCAGGTATCTCCCAGGGTAACGTCCTAAAACCTATCTTATACCTACTTTATAAGTGTAATCTACCCAAGACTGAAAACGAAACGTTTGGTGATCGCACAAAATACCTGGGTATGGCCTTGGATTAAACGGAAATAACACGTAAAGAAAAAGCGTAAAGAGCTGGATATACGACTTTGTCAGATGTATTGAATGATGGGACGGTGCTTCAAGACATCAATACAGAGTAAATTATTGATCTACAACCAGATCCATAAACCGACCTTGATATGTGGTATCCAATTATGGGGTATACAAACTATAACAATGTCAAAATTATTCAAACGTGGCAAAATTAGGTCCTACGGACTATCCTTGATGCTCCTTGGTATCTGAGGAATTCCGACCTCCACAGAGATTTAAGGATTCCCTTTCGTTAAAGAAGTTTTCTTCTTCTTCTTTATATTAGGCATTCCTGCCTGTTTTTCATGGGTGTACTATACTCCTTCGGCCCAACGTTGATTTATCTCGAGCTATTTTCATTAATCGTCGTTCGGACATTCTATTTATATGTTGGATCCATTCTTGTTTTCTGTTTCTTATCCAGGTGTTAATGTCCTCTACTTCACATATGTGCCTTATGTTGTCATTTGTTTCTCTATCCCATAGTGTTCTTCCTGCAAATTTTTCTTAATGTTTTAATTTCACTTGTTTGTAAGTATCTCTTTGTTTTGCGTGTTTCTGGTCTTGTCTCTGCCGTGTAGGTCATAACTGGTCGAACTACAGATTTATATATAAGAGATTTTACTTCTGTTCTCAAGTATTTATTTTTCCAAATAGTGTCATTCAAGCATCCTGCTATTCTATTGGCTTTTACTATTTGTTCTTTTATTTCTTCTTCTATGTTGTTGTTATATGATAATTTAATTCCTAAATCTTTAATTGTCATCACCTGCTCTATAATCTGATTATCGATTTCCAGCTTGCACCTAATTGGTTCTTTGGAGATAACTACTGCTTTGTTTTTTTTCAACCGATATTTTCATATTAAATATCTTTACTGTTGTATTAAACTGATGTAATAATCTCTGCAAGTCATCCTCAGTCGTCATCGTCCGTCGGCCTAACACAATATTTGTATCTCTTTATTACCCATTTTATAGCCTTTTTTTGTTTTTACCAGTTTAATTATTTCATCTAATATAATGTTAAACAGTAGGGGACTCAGTGAATCTCCTTGTCTAATACCAGCTGTTACCTCTATGAGTTCAGTTAACTCCGAATTTACCCTCACTTCTATTTTATGTCTTTTGTAAATGTTCTCAATTAGTTTTATTATATCCAATGGTATATTCTTGTCATAAACTGTGTGCACTATGTCTTGCAGCTGTACTCTAACAAATGCTTTTACCAAATCTATAAAGCATAAGAACGCTAGTCTGTTATACTCAATTGATTTTTCAGTAATTTTTCTGATTATAAATACTCCGTCGTTACAGGATCTTCCGCTATTGAATCCTTGTTGTTCTTCGGAAAGCCGTATAAGTGGAGTTATTTTATTGGTAACAATTTTTTTGTCGTCAATTTTAAAGTTGTACACAAGAAGTTAATTCCTCGATAATTATTCGAATCGGTTTTTTCTCGTTTTTTAAAAAGTGATATCATTATGCTTATTCTCCATTCTTCTGGTATTATTTTGTTCATGAGCCTTGTCAATTCTTTAGTCAGTTTCATTCCTCCGTACTTTAATAGTTCATTTTGTATTTCGTCCTTACCAGCTGATATTCGGTTTTTTAATTTTTTGAGAGCTTCTTCCACCTGTTTATCATCTATTCCTGATGTTTCGTTGATTATTATTTCTGGTTTTTCAGATGCCAAATTTTTTGTTGTATTATACAATTGCTTTATATAATTTATCCGTGTATCTTTTTGGATGTATCTTACTTATATTAATTCTTTCATTTCCTTGAAGAAGTGATCCAGCAATTCACTGGGAGTCATGAAGATCGGCTACATTGTCATCCCAACGTCTAGATACTACGTCCCCTTGACAACGCTATGCTGCACCGTCGTGTGAACAGAAGCAAACCCTTGGTAGGCTTGGTATAGTGCATGATATAAATTTTGAACGTCAGTGGACAGAGTTTTTAAGAGTTATGTGAAGCAAATTGATGGTTGTTCATGCTCGAATTTTTCAATAATAAATTAATACTAAAAAAAAAAATAATAAAGATATATGATTGATATGTAACTATTTTTGCCTTATTTGATGAATGAAGATCAAGTAATTGAGCAATTAATTTAACTAAAATGTTTAATTTTAATATTAGAGTGATTAAGAGATGGTATAAAATTCTTTTAAAATGATGAACAATGAACATACGGATATCTGCGATATCTGCCTATCAATTTCCTCTCTGAACATATCTGCGGTATCAGTCTGTATATTTTTATTTGACAATTATTATTATTATTATTATTATCCAACAAGTGTTATTATAATCAGACAATTATTATTTTTGTCATCATTGTAGCGCTTATTATCATTAGACAATAGTGCTTTTCATTAAGTAAAGATTTAATAAACGGTGCTTGACTATTTCTTTCTACCAATTGGCGAAATAATCAATGGTGCTTGACTGTGTTATTACATAACAACAAAAATTAGCTAGTACTAGGTCGTGGAATCATGCCAAGGGCAGAGTCACGCAAGGCATCTGCTCTAGATACTAAAACTTGCCAGCAAGAATATAACAAAGTGGCTTTCTCTGACTCGTACAATGAAGCCAAGGGGACAGAGTCATGCGAGGCTTCCGTTCTAACTAGTAACTCATACTAGTAGTGAGTCGTGCCATGGTGCCAAAGGCAGAATTACGGAAGGCACCCGCCCCAGCTACTAGCAAGAACATAACAGTAATAAAGTGGATCTTACTGAGACATGCAATGATGCCAAAGGCAGTCACATGAGGCCTGTGCTCCGTTGTTCACCAGTGTGCATACTGAAAAGTATATTAAAAAACCTCCACCACATTGTCAAGGCAAATAGTTTTTTTATACCAGTTAATTATCAAACGTAATGCCCTCGTGATAATTTTCGCTCAATCTACACTTTATGGAAAATATTTCATAATTTTTTCAAAATTTTCTGATCAGTACTTTTCAAGATTGGTAGGGGGCCAACGATTTTTGGCCATTTTTTAAAGGTAATAAGAAAAAAAGTTTGCGCGAGTATTACATCATATACATTTTTGAATTCACAAGCTTTCATTTGACGCCCTACTCGATGACCTTAGAAAAAATTTTCTCTCCTTAAGTCAAAATTTAACTTTTAAAACTAGACGACTCTGATTGGGCTATCAATTTCTATATTTGTGCCAAATTTCAACTTTATATATCAAATAGTTTCGGAGAAAATCGAGTGTGACAAAAAGATAAACGGACACCGAAGTGTTTAGTACGGAACACTAATAAGGTGGTGTTCGCTGAGCCGTACAATGGAGCCAAGGGCAGAGTCATGCGATGTTCTTGCCCCTACTACTACTAGTAAGAATATAATAAAATAGATAGTACTATGAAATATTTAAATAATTAAATAACAGATTATTCGTTAGGCTTCTTACGTCAACTATTAATTAAATATTACTTGTAGCTTTATGAAATGAAACAATAGGTAACTAACTATAAAAATCATCAAGATATCATTATTAAATATAATTATAATAAAAGCCAATATTATTTTGTTATGAAAGGTACAGAAAAAGGTAAATTAAATTGCTCTGGGAGAAAAGTCACCTCTATTCAAAAATTCTCTAGGCAAAACACAAGAAAACACAGTTTACTTGGTAGTGATTAAAACTAATCTGAACTAATAATTTTATAGTTTTTAGGTATTACCTCTTAAAACGGATCTTTGGTTTTATTAGCCCGTAAGTGTGGAAATTAAAGGGTTACATACACTTCGAATTTTCAAAAATTCAATTTCTTTTTTATGGGATTTTTATTCTCTATACTTCTAAGAATTATCGAAAAAAAAAATTAAGATAATTCCATTCCATTACAAAGTTATAGCATTAAATGTGATCTGTTACCTGTCTCAATGCACTGTTTGCAATATTTCTCACTCAATTTTTAATATTTTTTAACTTTTTTTTTTTAAATCTTAATAATTACTTTTTGTGGCTCTCATGTTTCCTCAGAGAGCGTTCTTTACGAGTGGCGGTCGACGGATTTCTTTCTAACACCCTCACTATCAACGCTGGTGTGCCCCAGGGCTCCATACTGTCTCCTACTCTCTTTCTCATTTACATTAACGATCTGCTGGAAAAGACCGGGCATCCAATCTATAGCTTTGCAGATAACAGTACGCTTGTCTCTTCATTCACCTTGAACGCTCGGACATCGGCCGCTCAGGCGAATATCCGCAGACAGCAGGAGGTCGTTCAACTCAACAAAGACCTGGAAGAAATTCTATCTTGGGGTGAGAGTAACCAAGTGGAATTTAACGCTACAAAAACCCAAGTGGCAGTTTTTTCTAAAAAAGTTAACGTTGCTGAACCCGACATAGTTATGTCTGGGCACTCCATTCCCCTAGCATCGTCGCTCAATTTGTTGGGCGTTAGTTTGGGAGCAAATGTGTCTTGGCATGAGCATGTTGCAGGCATAGCAAGGAGAGCTTCTCAAAAGTTGGGAATATTATTTAGAACCAGAAAGCTTTACACCCCACAACAACTGTTAATTCTTTACAAAGCCCAAATTCGACCAACTATGGAATACTGCTCCCACGTTTGGGGCTCCGCTCCCAAACATACACTGCATTTGTTGGATTCTGTTCAGAGAAGAACGGTCCGTCTGATTGGGCACCCGGAATTGACCGGCGGCCTTGATTCGCTGGAACATCGAAGAACGGTTGGCGACTTGAGTCTGTTCTACAAGTATTTTCATGGAAAGTGTTCGAAGGATGTAGCCCGCTTAATTCCTCCCAAAGCGGTGCATGTTAGAAATACACGTCGCGCTGGTGCTTCGCATCCGTATGAGGTTCAGCTTGTTACTCCGCGTACAACGCTTTTCAAGCAATCTTTTATATGGAGAACGTCATCCCTTTGGAATAATTTGCCCAGCGCTGTGTTTCCCACCGAGTACAATTTACAGCGATTCAAGAACAACGTGAATCGCTTTTTCCGCACTCGTGCCGCTCCTGGAGCGCTTTAGGGACTTCCCTGCAGCACGTGTGCTAGACCAATAAAAAAAAAAAAAAAAAAAAAAACAATTTTTTTATAAATATTTAAACATAAATTTTTTGGTGGAAAATTGTACACTGAAGTTTGAAACACCTTAATTTTTTTATTTCTTGAAAAAAAATCCTTCGACAATTTTTAATTACTGCATTATTTTACAAGATTAATTTTTATTTTTCCAGATTAGATTATTTTTCGTGAAGTTATCTTGCAGACAAGGAGGCGCCATAGTTTTCATCAGTAGTCCATTTAACCCGATAAAAAATAAAATGTTAACATTTTAAAAATATTTTAAAAAAAAAATCTAATAATTTAAAGTTGAGTAAAAATATATAATCGCCATTCTTTTGTATTATTCATTCACTTAATATAAAATATATTTTTTTAAATATAAATACTTTCTGCAGGGCGCAGGTGTATGTAACCCGTATATTTTTTTGTGTTTTAAAATTTGGTAAAATAATTGGTTAAAAAAGTGTATCTTATATGCAGTAATGACAAAGAGTTGTAAATTTATAAAATCATCCATGTTAGGGCACTAAAAACTTTAAAATTTGACAGGACAATGTATATATTTTAAAATGAATAGTGAAAACAAATCCACGTTAAAAAATTCAAAACTTTTCTCCCATGAATGAATCTACTGCTTACCATATTTAGAAACCTATTGTAAAAGATAAAAGCGAAATGTTTATAATAAGAAAATGTGTTGTACTTTATACAAGCGTAGGTTGACCAGCTCATATGTCGGGTCACAAGTTTTTAGATAAAATAGGCGCTAAGAGTAATATGAGATACCGGTTTTATTTATAAATGTTCTTGATAAAAACGTGGAAAACATTATTCATAATAATGGTACACCACAGTACTAGATAAGTTAAATATTATGCAGTATTATTTGTTGTTCTTTAGGTACTTTTCCTTCTTCTAAAATCTATATAGCCAAATACGAACACCATGATTACCAGTGAAAACAGTGGTACTGTTATTAAAAACTTATTCGTTTGTGCATGGTGGCCAGAGGGCCCACTCAATCTAATAATAATAAAAGACATTTGTAGCAATTTTTTGTGCCATGTGAATAAATGGCCATTGCAGGAACGTATATTTAAAGCTCACATACTTACAAATTTTTAAAGATATTATTTTGTCAAGATGATGTACATGAAATTAAAAAAAATATAGAATTAGGAAAGTAATTTACTTCATAAAATTTTTTTTTAAGCAACAATCATAAGAACACATTAATTCATAAAATGAGTTTACAATCAGAACTCATCTACACAAGGTGATGTATATATTTATTCCTTTTTTCTGTTCCATATGAAACACTTATAAGATCACTTCGGCGTCTGTCACACCCGATTTTCTCCGAAACTATTTCACATATAAAGTTGAAATTTGGCATTAATATAGAAGTTGATGACCCCATAAGAGCCGTATGGTTTTGAAAGTTAAATTTTGCCCTAAAGGTTAGTTTTGGGGGGTGAAATCGGAAGTAAATAACCGGTCAAGTTCAAGTTGAACTTGCACAATTAGTGTTCCGTACGTTGATTGCTTTTAAAATAAAAAATGTTGTTACGATGGTTTGTTGTTTCTAATCTTTACTGAAAACTGATGACCTTGAAACTTTTGTTTTTTTTATATACCATATAAATTATTAAAGATAATGCACTCGTGATAATTTTTGTTAAATCACACCCCGTGGAGAATATTTCAGAATTTTTTCAAAACTTTTTGATCAGTACTTTTCGAGATAAGGTGGGGGGGGGTCGCGATTTTTTAAAAATAATACAAAGAAAAGTGTGCGCAAGTATTACATTATATATATATATATATATATATATATATATATATATATATATATATATTACTAGTGTTTTCACAAGCTTTCATTTGACACCACACTCGATGACCTTTTTTTCACTTCCGATTTCACCCCCCCAAAACTAACCCCTTAAGCCAAAATTTAACTTTCAAAACTACACGGTTCTGATGAGGCCATCAATTCCTAAATTATTACCAAATTTCAACTTTCTATAATAAATAGTTTCTGAGAAAATCTGGTGTGACAGACAGACACCGAAGTCATCTTATAATTGTTCCGTACGGAACACTAAAAAAATATTTTTTTACCAGGTCATCTAGTGGTGTGTCAAATGAAAGCTTGTGAAAACGGGAGTTCAAAAATATATATAATATAATACTTGCGCATACTTGTCTTTGTATTATTTTTAAAACATTGCCAAAAATCGGTGTCCCTTCCCCGTATTGGCCAAAAAATATTGAAAAAATTCTGGAATATTCTCCACAGGATGTGGATTGAACGAAAATTATCACGAGAGCATTACCTTTAATAATTTATCTGGTTATAAAAAAAAAAAAAAAAAAAAAAAAATTCCAAGGTCATCAGTTTTCAAGCAACAAAGATCGGAAACAAATTTTGTTGAAAACTCATTTGGGGTGTGTTTTGTAAAGTCACTGATCATTTTATAGCTCCGTAGCAAAATTTTTTAAAAATGCAGTCGATGCACGGAACACTAATTACGCAAGGCCGGTTACCTTTTTTTTATTTCCCGTGATCTTTAGTGTTAAATATTCAATTAAATATAAATATTTTATTTATTAAATAACTCTTTTTAACTGTAATAGTAAATATAAAAGAAGCTAGCGTTCGGTTGTGTCACGTTACCAAGACCAGAGTTACGCGAGGCATCCTACGAGAATTAAGAGATGCCAAAGGGAAAATCATGCGAGACATCCTGTCCAGCTATTCTTACTTACTAGCATTGAGTATGCAACGGTGTCAAAGGCAAAATCACTCGAGATATTTAGTCCTCACCAACCACTTACACGGCCAGATAATACTATTGCAACACCAGTTGAGAAAGTCAATTTGTTAGTTGAATGCTTTAAACAGCACCAACTTTTCCTATAGTGCAGTAAAGGATGCCCGATATTGTCTTCAGACAGCATATCATAAAACGTATTTTAATAAAGCTAGAGACCAAAAAAACTTCTGGCGCTGCTGGAATACCTATGATAGTATTCAAAAAATGCACAAGTGAACTAAGACCAGTTTTCTGTAGACTTTTCAACCTACCCTACAGAAAGAAAATATTTCCTTTCGGCTGGAAATCCGCTACAGTTCAGCCGATACCCAAAAAAGCCAAGAAAGCCTTGTCAAATAACTACCGATCAGTCGCACTGCCTTCAATAATAATTTAAAGTTATGGAACAGATTATCAATCATACCTTCTTAAATATCTAGAAGGACTAAATATTTATTAGTGACCATTAATATGGCCTTCGTAACCAAAGTTTAGCAGGAGATTTTCTAATTTATGTCACACATGATTGGAACAAAGCAATTGAATACTCTGGAGAATTTTGAGCGTTTGTAATTGATATATCCAAGGAATGCGACCACATTTGGGATGACGGATTATTGACTAAGTTGCGCTCTTGGTATGTCTACAAAGTTTTATTTATGGCTTTCGTGTTTCCTTAGAGAGCGTTCCTTACTGGTGGCAGTGGACTTTCTTTCTAATACCTTCACTATCAATGCCAATGTGCCCCAATGCTCTGTACTGTCTCCTTTTCTCTTTTTCATTTTTATTAACGATCTACTGGGATTCTAATCTACAGTTTTGTAAATGACAGTGCATTCACAGATCTGGAAGAAATTTTTCTTGAGGTAACAGTAACCAAGTCGAATTTAATGCTATAAAAACCTACACGGTAGGGTGTTGCAGACATAGTTATGTTGGGACACTCCACTCCTCTTGCATCGTCACTCAATTTATCCGCCGTTAATTTGAGAGCAAATAGATATTGACATGAACATATTGCATGCATAGCAAAAAGAGCTTCTCAAAAACTGGGGATATTTCAAACTAGAAAGCTTTTCACTCCATAATAACTGTTAATTCTGTACAAAGCTCAAATTCGACCAACGTTGGAATACTGCCCTCATGTTTGGGGCTATGTTCCCAAACAAACATTACATTTGTTGGATTCTATTGAGAAGAGAGTTGTTCACCTGATTGGAGATCCAGAACTCAGCAAAAACTTTGATTTCTTGAAACATCAGCGGTTGGTGACTACAAGTATTTCCATGGAAAGTATTCGACGGATGTAGCCCGCTACAATTTACAGTGATTCAAGGCCAACGTAAATCGCTGATTCCGCACACGCGTCCTCCTGAAACGCTTTAGGGATTTCCCTGCAGCACGTGTCCAATGCCCAGAAAAAAACTACTAGCAAGAATATAATAAAATAAAGTGGCTAGTACCGAGTCATGTAATGGTGCCAATAGCAGAATCGTGCGTTGTGAAATAAAAGAGATAGCAATCGATCATAAAAATCGACAGAATATCAGTATCTAATATATACACTTACAATAATTTGTATCTTTGTCTATACCTGCTCTCTACGGGGACCGTTTAAGCGACAGTTAGGCAAACTAGATTGGGCTGTGGGAAAATTCACCTCTATTTCAAGATTGCTCGAGCACAACAGACGTGGGACATACGACAAGTCAAAACAATTCCATCCTAAAAAATTGCATGAAATGGGTCTTTATTTTGATATAATAGTTTTTTTTAATCCTTTTAAAACATAGTTAATATAATACTAATAAACTATAAATTACCGATAAGAAAGTAACAGTTCTAGCATACCAAAGATGTAGAGTTGTACAACATTAATCCGGAGATTGAAGACTACAATAAAAAGGAAATTTTGTATTACGTTCAATACCGTCCAGTGTCAGGATAACACGAAGTTCTTTATAACGCAAAAGCGATTGCTACCACCATGCAGTTGAGATTTTGTCTAATTTTAAAAGTTTGCCTTATCACCTATCACTTCTCTTGTAATGTAATAATTCTTATACAGTTAATCATCATCAACAATATCAATAATATATGAAAAAGGATATTAATTTTTTTGAAGATCTAAGGGATCTGTTAATTAAAAATCAAAAATCAGCAGAGACATTAGTGTTATTGCAAGGTATCCTTAAAAATTCACATCAGCGATAACCAAAAATGTTTTCTCAATAGCATTTGCATACATAGGAACTTGATAAAAACCTGAAGCTAAATCTAAAGTAGTTCCAATATATGTATTCTCCAAACCTATTAATTTCTCAAAAGCTTATAACCGCAACAAAATCTAGATTCCACTTTTTTTAATTAGGATAACACAGGGGAACAGCTGTTTTGGTGTCCAGGTTTTTTGAGCTGATTCTATATCAATTTGATGTCCTGAATTCAAATAACGTATTCATTTGTACCTAGGAGCTCAAATTTTTAAGATATACAATTTTAGAGAAATATAAGTTACATTATTGTAACTCAAATCCGTAAGTGTAGTAAACAAAAGTAGATACGAAATTTTTATTTTAGTTATACAAAATACAATATTATGTCGTACTTACAAACAAAAAAAAACATTGAAGAAATGAAATAGTCACTCAACACTTGGAAAGCTTCTTTTCCGCGACATTCTTGAATGTTTTTTTAAACAGTCCCTTTTTAAACTCCAGCAGTAACCTGCCATCATGTGCATGTCCCATCTTCCTTGGTAGCGGTCCTCCATAACTTTAATAATATCTTGGTGAAATCTTTCACCTTGTTCCTCACTCATGTCTCCTAAATTTTCTGAAAAACGGTCTAAGTGGCTGTGTAAATAGTGTATTTTAATACATATTGCACCCTAAGGATTTGAAACTATTAAGCATCTTGTTAACCATTTCAACATAGTTTTGAGCTTTATGTTTGCCTAGAAAATTTTCTACAAATGATGTCCAAGCTTCTCGTTCAACTTGATTCATTGAATTTATGAAGGCAGGATCCTTAATTAATTGTCTTATTTGTGGGCCGTCAAATATCCCTGCTTTGAGTTTTTCTGTGCTCAACTGATGCATTTTTACCCCTATATATGCAAAACAAGACCCATTCTTATCAAGAGCCTTTACAAATTGCTTCATTAAGCCCAACTTTATATGTAACGGAGGAAGTATGATTTTTTCTCTTTCAACCAAAGCGTCGTTAATGACATTCTTTTCTCCAACGTCCATGTTTTCTCTCTGAGGCCAATCTTTTCTAACCCAGTGGTGTTTTGTCCCTACTATCCCAGAGGCATAAGAAACACGGATATTTCGTGTAACCACTTTGCTGCCCAAGAAGAAAGTTTACCATTTTTAAGTCTACACAAATCATCCATTGATGTTCGTAATATCTTCTGCAAGACCAAAGCTATGGTATTATATTCTTCTTTCAGTTTCGTTGAGTGAGCTAGTGGTATTGAACCATATTTATTCCCATTATGTTGAAGGACACATTTTAAACTTCGCTTTGAACTGTCAATAAATAGGCGCCAATCATCTGGAATATATTCAGAAAGTCCCATTTCTTTCATGAGTCCCCTAATTTCGTGACAAAATACAAGATTGTCTTCTTGAGAAAAGAATGGTAGCAGATCTTTTTCTCTTGTACGGTAAAAGGTAATTTTGGTTCCTTGTTCCAGTAAATTTTTGTCGTTCAACCTAGAAGCCAGTACTTCAGAAGCTTTTTTCGATAAATTGAGATCCCTGGTGAGATCATTTAATTCATTTTGATTGAAGCGTTGAGGAACTGATGACGTCCCCTCAGAGTCACTGTTACTTTCATTAGCATCAGAACTTTTATTAGCATCAGAAGAGCGATCAGAGGGAAAATATTCGTCATCAGAGATATGTGGTAGCTGATGAAATGTTGGAATCGGTATTTCATCTGAGTGCGGGATAGGGCGTATTGCCGAGTCTAAATTGGGATAAGTCCACTTACTGCGGTTATTTCGATTGATTCCATTAGTATTTACTAAACAGAAATAACAATCATTGAAGTGGTTTTTTGGTTCTCTCCAAACCATTGGTACGCCGAATTTTAGACATTTTCTTTTCCCGGTAGTCCACTGCCGTAAATGCTCTGTACAAGTTTTACATACGAGATGCGGGGCCCACGTTTTGTCCTGATCACCAAGCTTAACTCCAAAGTATCCAAGATACGCTCGCTTTACAAAGTCAGTAATAGTTTGTCTGTTTTGTTGAAACATGTATTCTCCGCATATATAGCAAAACACATCAGGTTGATTTACACAACTTCTTCTTGAACTGGAGCCTGAACTCATTTTAATTCTGTTCAATAACACAAAAACACTCTTTTCTTAACATAAAATAACACGCCGAATTCGATCTACTCTCATTAGTAAGAACGCACAAACTGACGAGACTTACCCGAGTTAGGTGATTAAAAGGGTCAGTTCAGGTACCTGATAGGCAATGGTTCCACTATTTATAGATTTACCTGGAATTTACTCAATTACAGACTGACAATAAAACCATTGTACCTACATTAATGAATATATAATAATTTTAGAACTCTCATAAATGAATATACTGAATAAAAACCACATTGGTAGATAAGTTGATGTATCTAAAAAAATAGAGCTGATAGAGAAAAACGGATTGCATGTATAGATTTAGCGTCCCAAATATAGTTAAAATCAGCTCTAAAATCCCAGGCACCAAAACAAAAATATTTTTTTGTTGCCCTGTGTAATAGATCTTGCGTAAGATGAAGTAGATTTACAAATACTTCAATTTTCTAATAGTTCTTGAATAATGGTACAAAGTATTAGAAATTAAACCAATATGTTAAAAAGACTAAATTTATTAACTAAATAGCCACGAAACACGACATTGTACTAGAATTAAAAATACTGCAGCTAAAATGCCATTTGAATAGCCCCTCCTTTTCCCAGTCTCTTCAAACATCTGACTGTAAATTGAGAAAGATATTTATTGCTATTAAGTCATGAGTAATAGATACGTAAAGTTATCAATAACAGAAGGATTTGTCGCCGATCATCCTGCCGACTTCTTCAGAGATTGTTCCGAGAACTGAGTTCTTTGAGATGTTGTCAGAACAAGCTCTGAAGAAGCCGGCAAGATCGCAAGATGATCTGGGAATCGTTAGCATCACTTTTTCAGTCAACATAAGAGAAGTCCAGAAGAATTATATCTGTAACTTTTGGAAGTTACGTATCAAATTTAAAAAAGCATGCTTTTTATCTCTCAGGTGTACAATATATAATACAATATATAATTTGGAAAATTTAACATTTCGAGGCTATTCACCCCTTTCAGAAATATCACTAAAATGTAACATTAAAATTATTATAAGCTTCCACCAAATTGTCCTAGATGAAAAAAATTTACTTACTTCTTTAGTAGAATCCACCAGTTGATTGTGCAGTTTTATCTTACATGTCTGGTATTACAGATACAATAGCCAAATTACTTACAATACTTAACATTCGCACAATCTTTAACATGAATCGAACAACACACACAACAATGTTTGAAACCACCAAAAGATACAATTCGTTTACAAACAAAAGGTGTCTATAAAATTCCCTATTCGTGCGGTATTGTATTTGTTGGAGAGACAGGAAGATTAATAGCAACCAGAATTAATAAATATAAAGATATATAAATATAAAAAAAAAATTATTGAATAAGAAGCAGTAGCGGATCATTAACTGTCTACAGGTCACACAGTTTAAGAAAAGCTAAAGTTTTTTACTTATGCTTCAAATTTCTATATAGGTAAGTTTAGGGAATCAATCGAAATCTACACTGTAACAAGACACATCAGGTACAAACTTCACGTTATGATATATCAGTTCCTTCTGAAATAGTTAGTATATTCACATAAATTATTGATAAGATTAAATTAAAACAAAGACAGACATACAAGATATCGAAATGTGTCGGTATTAGTTTCTTTGATGGTAGCTAACGTATCAAAATAATTATATTCCATGGAAATAGGCCGCAGTTGTTAAAATATTAAGATTTTGTTAGGAGTTCATATGTTACAATATACAAGCAGATTATTGAAATTAAATTAGTCTTATACCAGAATGGTGATTTATTTTTGATATTTTCTATTCCTTTTTACATGCTACATTAAAGAATAAGCAGACAACGAAGAGCAGTCGTTTGGCTTTTCTAATTGTACATTCTCACTCGTTTTTAGTATGCTATTTGGCAGGAAATTTTACCAGCAACGCTAAATTTGACGCAGCAGAAAATTGCCTATACGCTTCAAATGATAGTGTAATTTACTTGTCATGGTTCATTCATTTATTTGGATTGTTATGGAATAATACAGTGAGCTGAAATTAGTTGCTGCGATTTGTATCATACACAAATTTACACAGATATATGATACCTATTTGCTGAAATATTATAAATTATTGATGATTTTTTAATTTTTTGCGATTTGATTAGAATTATGCTATACTCGTATATTAGGATAATAGAACTAAAGTTTGAGATAACTTGAATTTCACGTATATTTTTGCTAAATAACTCCCAGATTACAGTATTCCTAACCTGATACCTTACTATTTTTTTTATTTTACAATGTATATTAAATGAGCTGTACCTTAAAAATTAAAATACACCTATATTTAGGATTTTAAAAAAAAGGATTTCAACTCCTTAGAATAAATATATTCACAAATTTCAGTGTGCTGCATTTAAACCCGTAACACAGCCAAGAGGGAACACCCCTATGGATGTGGGACTTTGTTTATTTGGAGAAATTTTTAGTGTTTTATGATACGAAGAGATTCTTTTTGGGAAAAATGTTCACTCGCCGGTCATCGACTTTTCGAACTGAATGTAAGCTTTTAGAGTTTCATGGTAGGAAATGGTTCTTTTTTGTAAAAAATCACCCTCGCCTTCCAGGCAGTCATTTTGAAATTGATTTTAATTTTAGTAAAGAGTTTTTTTTTGTGAAATATCTCCCTTATCCCAGACATCAATTTTAAGGTTGCCGCATCAGGAAGGATCTAAGCTTCTAAAGTTATAGTGTAAGAAACTTATTTTCAAGGGGCCTTGCCCCAGGTGGTCGACTAGCCCTCTCTATCTATAAGCAGGTTCGCTTTTAATGTTCTCTTTTTTTCCTAATGGAACACGTCTGATATTCTAATAACCATAGTTATATTTTATAGATACATAACTTATTTTGAAATAAACTAATAATGAAACAAGATTAACAAAATATTGATAACTTTTACAAGAACAACATGATATATGACCACCTCATGATTTTCTTGAACAGCTGTTATCCTCCATTTTTCTTTTCTTAAATGAATCATATATTTCATGCTTGGATACTCTGTGTAACCATTAAATGCAATATAACACCATAATATTTTAAAGTATATATAACCGTCCTGAATTGTAATGTGGTTTTGTTTATTATTTCATGAATATAGTTCTAGAATTTACAGAAGTAGAACACTGTTAATTATTAATTTTCAATAAACAATTAAACTAAACAGAAGCCACATACCAAATTACTTTGTCAGGAAAATGAGAAACCTAATTTTTTTATCAACCTTGAACATTTTTGTAAAAACACTCTGCACTGCTAAATTTTATGCGGTTGTCAACGTATCTAAAATAAAGTATGTATTCTGATTGCAAGTATATTCAAAACATTTTTTTTAATGTTTTTGATTTTTAAAACTCCCATTTTTCGTCATTTGCCATTTTGGCCGTTTTCAGCCAGGGTTGACGTCATAACTTCTTAACTTGATTACAACTAAAAGTCAAGCGTAAAGCAATTTTCTAGAATTTGGAATTTCATGCTCGGTAATTAAATATATTGTTGTCAGGGGAAAGACAAGAAGCAAGGAATGAAAATGTGCAATTAAACAAGCTAGGCCTTAAACGACTATTTCTATTTATTTTACCAGGTAAGCTGTTTAATTTTAATTGTGTGTTTTAACGAGTGCTATTTCAGCTTAAAAAGATTTATGCAGCAAGTAAAAGATAAAAACGGTAATTTTGCTTCAAGGTTGAAACAAATTGGATAAATTGTAAATATATACTCGTTCAATTCTTCCATATAGCGTGTTCTTTTAGTTGTTATATAAAAAATTAAATAACAAAGACATCTCGAAGTTTTTTGCAATCTTAATTTCAAATCCTTAGTTTCAATATTCGCTCTAACAAGTTAGCAATTATATTACAACACTATTCCTTAAAGGTTTTGCGTACAATTCTTTTCTTAATACTTTTTTTTACAATACGACGGACAGGCAGTGGTGTAGCCAGGGAAGGGCAGAGGCATGTGCTCCCTCTTCTGCCTCTATAAGTCTAGAGAAAAATGCCCCAAAGAGGTCACTTTTTAATTATATCCATTTTCTTCCTATAAAATTGATTTTTTAATCCACTTGAATCTATCTGTCCTCCTTGCCCTTGGCATCTGGCTACCAACTATAATTGATATAGAAATAATACAGTTGAGCATTTTTTTGGGACCAGACTAGGTAAAATTTTAATTTTGTTTTTAAAGCGTTTATTCAAAACATATATTTATTTATGTTATAATACACACAAATAAACTTCTTTGACATATAGTACCAGGGAAAATTAGTTAGAATCTCTCATGCGAACGTAAAATACGATACTTTCTCTCATCTTGTCAATTGAAACGAAACAATTTTAAGTACATACCAAGTACCAGTGGCACAGACAACAGCCGATTCATTGTAGATAGAGTCTAGTTGTAATGAAAGCCCGCCTTAGCCTTAAATTGTACTAGACAGGAAGCAACAATCCTATGCAATTTGTGTCAAAAGAATGATATTCTTTCTATATAAAAGAGTTCTTGATAAGGAATGACGCCGTCCTGGGAGTACTCAAGCAAGCTACATCCAACAAACCCTTCACATAAAAGTATTTATAGTATAGATACAAGTCACCAATTTTTTTAAAGATAATCAAGATTTCTGTTTAGTTCCGGGTTCTCTATCATTCTCTTATGAGCAGAACCTAAGGTTTGCAGGGAATAATTCAGAATTGACCAAATTAGAGGAATACTGAGCTAATTTTAAAAAAATTCAACGTCGTGTTAGAACAGACCTGTTTTTACACAGTGTTCTTTATGAATTTGTTAGGTCTCTATATCAAAACAGTACCCTCTCAGACACTGAGTTTTGGTTCACATTTTTGAACAACCCGTTTATATTTAAAATCGATCTTTGTACTTTCAATTTTGATATTGCTAATTACTTTAAAAAATATAGAAAAGAACTGTAATCTAGATATAGTAACTTATCTTTAAGTAGAGGCACTGGGTCATTTGTTTATTTTAAAAATTCGTATACCGAGGATATATATATATATATATATATATATATATATATATATATATATATATATATATATATATATATATAATATATATATATATATATATATATATGGGTCATTCCATACGAAAACGCAAATGGCTGCCGTCAGAAATGGTTAAATGATTTCGTAAAGTATATCTTTTTTTATGTAGAATCAAATGCGGTGTGATAATATTGAAATTCTCAATTTTTTAACAGTGACAGTGTCAAATACAAGGGAAGCTCGAAAAATTTTTCAAATATTTTTCCATTTTAAGACCATATTAAATGAAAAAATACTTCTAAAGATATAAGCAGGAATTTTTGAGGTTGCTGAATACGATTCGGATACAAAATTTTTTTAAGTAATTGACGGCTGTTAAAGGAGCTGTCAGTTTGCTCAAAATGCCATTTAATCATTATTTCATCGCACTAAAACTCTATTCAAACATTGGACCTCATGTTTTCGAGGTAGCTGAATACGATTCTGATGCAAAAAAATATTTTAATAGTTGACAGCTGTCAAAAGAGCTGTCAATTTACTCAAAATGCCATTTGATCATGATTCCATAGCATTAAAACACTATTTTAAACATTGGCCCTTATGTTTTCAAGGTCGCTGAATACGATCCTGATGCAAAAAAAAATTAGTAGTTGACAGCAGTCAAACGAGCTGGCGATATATCCAAAATGTTATTTAATCATTATTTCATCACACTAAAATACTGTTCAAATATTGGGCCTTATGTTTTCGAGGTTGCTGAGTACGATCCTGATACAAAAAAAATATTTTGGTAGTTGACAGCTGTCAAACGAACTGTCAATTTACTCAAAATGCCGTTTAATCACTATTTCATCACATTAAAATACTATTCAAACATTAGCCCTTATGTTTTCAAGGTCGCTGAATACGAATCTGATGTCAAAAAGATATTTTGCAGCTGCTAGTTGGGGCATTTTACGTCGAAATAATACATTTTTCTTGTGGGGTTTTTCAAATGCATACATGGTTTTTCTGTGTTCAATCATCCATTACAAATGTAATATCAGATTTTAAATGTTACAGCTGCTAACTGTATAATTAGCTGTCAAAACAACAAAATTAAGATGTTAAACGATAAAAAACGATTTTATTCTTAATTTTGTCATTTTGAGGTTAGTCATTTAATTTTTTTGGGATCGCTGGCTGCAAATGTGATACGAGAATTTCACAGCTGCCAAACGTTAATATCAGCTATTGAATCGATGAAAATAAAATTTAAACCTATAACAATTGCTATCTATAGCAATTACTAAGTACATACATTTTTCAAAATATTTTTTTCATGATGATGATGGCTTTGATTTCACACCAACCAAATATAGATTACACAGCCCCACACAAAGAAATGACGATTACTGGTTTTTTTAGAGAGTCTCGGCGTACAAGTTTGGTAGTTTTCCTGTAACTGTAATGTTAAAATTTTTAGAATAGATTGACAACAATTCTAAGTTCTATAATAATGTGTATGTATGCACGTATTTAATCATGCTAATTCGTCATTAAAGAAAATCTGTGTTGCCTTTCTTAAGAATAATATTAAAATATTAAAGTCGGATGACACAAAAAGTTGTTACCGATTAAATTTTTATCATACTTTTGAAATTAAGAAGCCTTTTGTTCATTGCCCGCTAACTCCGTCGGTAAATGCCCCATTGCTCGACTTAGTGTTACTACTCGCCAATATAACTATATGGAGGTTGCTCACTTAAAGTCAAGGAAATCTACAAAATACGAAGGCTACTTTTTAAGTTTTTACAAAATCAATGAAAGAAAAACAATTTTTTGGTACAAATCGTTTTATAGTTTCTCGAAATATTCGCCTTTAAGATTTATACAATTTTGTATGTGTTCGAAACAATTCTCGAAACATTTTTTCCACTTTGAAGTTGGTACCTCAAAAACATGTTTTTTTTTTGAGGTGATGAAAATCGCTGTCCGTGCATTTTTTTGACATTCGGGGACAAAAAGAAGTCGTTAGGCGATAAATCAGGAAAATACGAACAATGAGACATTAATTCGATGTTTTTCTCCGCCAAATAATCAATTGTTTCATGTGCTATGTGAGAGCTGGCACTGTCATGATGAAGAATGATGCGACGTTCTCGGTTGTTTTCCTGATTTCATCGATGACTTCGAACAAACAAATTGTTGTATACTAATCAGCATTAACTGTTCTTTAATTCTCGAAAGCAATAGTTGCAACATGTCCACTATAACCAAAGTACTTCGCGAACGAACCACTTTTGTAGGATTCGGTTCATCTTGGAACAGCCAAATAGTTGATTGTTGCTTAGTTTCCGGCTCGAACGAATATATCCACGTTTCGTCTCCTGTTACGATATTTTATACGGGTTTTGCATGTCCTCGATTGAATTTTTTGAGCATTCCCTTACATCAATTGACACCAGCCTGTTTTTGAGTTTCGGTCAAATTATGCGGAATCCATCGGAACCAGATCTTTCTCACAGCTAAATGTTCATGTAAATCGAACTTATTGCAGCCTTCGATATGCCTAATGATGCCTTTATCTCACGATAAGTCACATGCTGCTTCTTTTCAATCATGTTGCGCACAGCATCGATATTTTTTGGAACAACTGATTTTGGTCGACCTTCACGAAATTCATCGCTGACGGAAACACGACCATGACGAAATTCTGCAAACCAATTGTAAACAGTCTTTTCTGATGGTGATTCATTACCAGAAGTTGAACGAAATGATTTGAGACATTGTTGTCGAATTAGGCCTTTACTAAAATCGTAAAAAATAATCCAACGAAAACCTTGACGTGAATTTTCCAATTGTTCACAAAACTGTTTTTTAAACACTCACTGTAACCAAACTACTCGGCCAATTTCTTAGCTGCCACTGTTTTAATAATAACAAATGTCAAATTTTACAACGATGGTAATGTTATATCTCAATAACGTCATCTAGTGGTCGTTTGTAAAAACTTAATAAACTTGTAGAACGTGAAATGTAAAGCCTAAGAACACTAGTAAAAATATACTAGAGGCCACATAAACAATGGGATTGCCTTGCAAACAACAAATACTGGTTGTATTCTTTTGAAAACGCTATTTACTGGAAAAATCGAAGGCAAAAGATGACCAAGTCAAAAACAGCTCTCATATCCTCAAAATATTCGGGATCGGAGTATTTTCACAATGGCTAACATTTGAAGTATAATTTGATAACTTTATTTTAATGCTTTCTTATAACTGATATATTTTCACTACACTGTTATGTCGAAAAAAGTAATGATCGAAAACGATCAATGCAAATTAAATACTATGTTTTTGCTAAAATTTTTCAGTTATAATTATAAATAAAATCAACAGTTTTCAAATACCAACTGTTAAACTATGTTAAATCAATTTCAAAAATTTTCAGGCATAAAATTTTCAATAACAGAAGATTTTGTTGGCAACAGACGGAAATTAATTTTAATCTATGCTGAAATTGACTAAAATTAATTTCCTTTATAGAAGATTATTTGGCTAAATATTCAGAGCAACTACCGTCAAAATGATTGAGTAATAGAAAGAGGAGAAATTCATCAACTGTAATAATACTTAATAAATTTGATTTTTTGTTTTTTTTTTAGAAATATTTTCATATTAGTTTTATATAATGAAAATTTAGGCTAGAAATTGTTGAGTAATGTTAGTCTTAGTATCCATTACTTAAATAACGGTCAATTTGAATGAAATAGTCCATCCCTTAGTAAAGCAAAACAATTAATGGCACAAGCAACTCTCTCTTCTCCACCCGTTTAATCTATCACCCATCACCCACTCCTTATATTACTGTCATGTAAATCGATATACATATATATATATATATATATATATATATATATATATATATATATATATATATATATATATATTCTAGTAGTATATTTATAGGTTTCTACCACAATTTGGAGTCTAGACTGTGAGCTCCATGTACGGCTTTGTAATTACGGCTACACATATCCTAATGACTCAGTATTGTTTTTCTTTCCTCTACCAATTGAACAAATATGAACTTGATTAACCTTGATTTGTCAGAATATGGAAAGTTACTTCAATACATAAAAACAAACCATGCTGAAGACTCATGCCTTCGAAATATGCCTGAAAAATCTATCAAGTAATTTAACTCGTAACTAGCTTCTCGATTTTTATTTCGATCTTTCTAGCTCTCACTTCTTTTTACTAAATCTTTGGCGTGTCTATTACACCCTCTATCCAGATTTGGAGATTCCCAAAAGAAATAACAAGCTACAATTATACAGACATGATTATAGATAACTTTTTGTTACACCAATATCAATATAAAGTTTCAGTCTGTAATGGTACGATTCATTCACTGATTTCGATGCCCTTATCTAATGAAAATGTTGCAGAATTGAAACGAAATAACTTACATACATATTAGAATATCATAATAATATTTTTTGCAAAAACAAAAGTTATTTCTGAACATAATATCCACTGAGCTCAATACATTTGGTGCAGCGAAATTCTAATTTTGTTATTTCCTCAGAAAAAAAATGTTTCGAATTGTACATAATACTCGATTACAGCACAGATAACCTCTTCATTCAACTAAAAACTCCCCCCTCCCCCCCAAGTCAAGTTTTGGGAGTGGGAAACCAAAAAAAGTTACTTGGGGACAAATCTGGCAAATAATTTGGATAGGGAACTATTTCGAAGCTCAGCTCGTGCACTTTTGACATTGCAAAGGCCGATGTGTGAACATTCGCATTATCCTGATAATCACTTCTTTGCGGACTAATTTTGGTCCCTTCTTCTTCAACTTACTATGCAAATAGTCTAATCTTCTTCTTTATAAGCCACTGCTTCTCCTCTGCAGGAAATAGGCCTCTTTAAGTTTCTTCGAATTATCTCTATCATGTGCAAAATGGAGCCATCTACTGCCTGCTATCAACCTGATAACATCAGTCCATCTTTGCATTGATCTTCCGACACTTCGTCTGCTCACCCAAGTAATTTTGTTGTCCATCTACCATCCATCATTCATTCTAGCCACATACACCATTCCATGGTCCGTCGAGTACGTTGGAGTCGACTAAGACTATTTTTTGTAAGGGTCATGGTTTTCAGCCCATATATACTTAATAGAATTATGCAGCTCTCGTACACTTTTATTTTTAAGGTCATGAAGATATATCTGTTTTTTTAGAATGAATTCCAGTTTATGAAATGCAGTGTCATTCAAAAATGGTCCAATTGCGTAATAAGCACTAGTTACTATTTTACCCTTTTCCAAATAGTCAATCATGATGTTAGTCCCAAAAACAGTTACCCTCAATTTTTCCGCCGATAAAACTGTTTTCACTTTTTTCGAGGCATTTTCACTTTCGCCAGTCCAATACTTTGACTGCCATTTTGTCTCTGGGGTGTAATTGCGGATTCACATTTCAGCTACAGTCACAAAACGATGCCAAAAATCCTTCGAATTACGCTGCAATTTTTTCAAACACTATTTTCAAATGTCCGTCTTCGTGCGTTTTTGATCTCAGCTTTTTTATTTGTAGAACTTCGTGCAGGGTTTTATGTATCCATTTATATAAGATACCGACCATCTCAGCAATCTTACGAAGCTTAATGCGACATTTTCCATGACGACACCATGAATTTTCTCGACCATTTCCTCAGAAGAAACCTCAATCAGGCGTTCTAAATGTGCAGCAGCTGTAGTACTCATATGGCCATCGTTTATGTACTAATAAATGAACTTGAATGTTGGTCCAGAGTCTCCATAAACTTCCTTTAGATCAATTTCTATCTGAGCAACTCCACTTTTTTAAACAATTCTTAACATTACAGGATACTCTGCTTTATCCATTTCTACGAAATATGTAACACCGATCACTTACGACAGCTGCCAACAAACAACTACACGTTGCATCTACACAACCGTTACAACAATCACGCTTACAGATAGTCATGCCGGTTAATAAAATTTTGCGCCATTTCGTGGAAATTTACTGAAGTTATCAATCCATTTAGTAACTAAAATAAATAATACAAATTAGTAATAAACATATTAAATCCGAAAACTTTAAATCTAGAATAAGTTTCCAAATTAACGTAGCTTATTAAACTAAAAATAATATCCCCAAATACGTTAAAAACAAACTAAAACAAAGAAAAAGAGTATTGACATTGGCTTGCAAGTGCTGCAAGCAATATACATTAGGTAATATATATTTTTTTGAATTATAGAGCATCTAAAAAATCTTTTAACAAAAATAAGGATTCGGCATGTAATTAATGAAAATCATGCATTTGATAATAATTTAAAAATCCTTCGCTGTCAATCTAAGAGCTTAAAACTTTTAAGAATGTATGGAAATAAAGAAATCTAAAAATTTCACTATTCTCTTAAACGACCAAACAAATCTTATATTTCTCCATTAATGAACCTATTTGAATAACGGATATAGTGTCTATTACCGTGGGAATTCCTAAGGTATGTTATAAATCCATTTAATTTTTATATTTATTTTTATTGTTATTATTGTTGTGTGTATTTATTACATCAAATTTCTGTTATACTCAGTCATAAGCCTCGCGTACTCAGTCCTCATCTAAAAAAGCTAAAGTATAGCTAAATATGTATCATATATTATTAAAAAAATCTTAGTTTTCAACAGTATTGTAATAGAGTTCCATCAAGTATAGGTCAAAACAACCTCCAATTATTAATGCGGAAACGATTTGTTTGACTCAATAAAATTTTCATTAGCTTAGATACGACGCTCTTACATTTTCAATATTGCGATATGGCTTTTGTCCCATTGCCAAATGAAGTCGGCAGAAGAGAAAAAAATTAATAGCGAATTTAATCAGTTGAATACTGTAAATTATCCAATGCACAGTCTAGGTTATTGCTTATACATTGTATCACAATAGCGATAATAGCCAAACATCGGTCAACTTGTAAGAAACAAAGGAAAAATTGAATTTACTAAAGCCTAAACTCTAGGTTGACATCTTGGGCATAATTGGTTTTCAAATTCTCAATCGATATTCCAGAAGATTTCGAGGCTTGATTTTTCATCGTTCTCAAGCAACTCACTACCAAAAACCTTAAATCCCTAGTACACCTAGGTACAGGATTGAATATTCATTTTACCATATACTTTTTTATGTTTAATATAAAAATGAATCACAACTGTTTATTTGAAACTCATTTTCTGACCGTTCGTCCAAAACGAACTCTCTTACCATTATAGCTAGGAATTTAACCTAATGAACATTACAAAGTAGCTGATACAACACTAATGAAGATTTTTTTTATGGGTCTAGCACACGTGCTGCAAGAAAGTCCCTACAGCGCTACAAGAGCGACACGTGTGCGGAAAAAGCGATGCACGTTGTTCTTGAATCGCTGTAAATTGTACTCGGTCGGAAACACAGTCCTGGGTAAATTATTTCAAAGGGATGATGTTCTCCATATAGAAGAGTACTTGAAAAGCGTTGTACGAGGAATAACAAGCTGAGCCTCATACGGATGTGAAGTATTAGCGCGACGTGTGTTTCTAATATGCACCGTTCTGGCAGGAATTAAGCGGGCTACATCCTTCGAACACTTTCCATGAAAATACTTGTACACGTAGAATAGGCTCAAGTCGCCAACCGTTCTTCGATGTTCCAGCAAATTGCTGGTTTCGACAGCTTACTTTTATTTTCGGAAAGTCGTCTATTTTGACCAGAGGGTATAATTATTTAGGTCGTTTCAGCTTAATCGATCACGGGGCCTACAGCTATCTATACTTTTTTAATGTTTAATTAAAATTTACTTTTAATTAATTTTTGTGCTTCGATCGTTATATCTAAGTTAAATACAAACAATCGAGTAAGCATCAATAATTATGGGTTAAAATGTTCAGCAAGAAAGCAATTTTCTGTTGTTTGAAATTTAAACGCTGGCGTTGGCTGTTAAATTATACTGAATCGTCTCGAAAACAGGGAGTAAGGAAACAAATTTGCAATTAAGAAAACTGAAACTGGCTGAAACGAATGATATTCGCTATCTGCACGATACGTTTGCCGCCTTTAAATCCCGGATTTTCTGAAGAAAATAACTTCTTTTCATAAAGAATAGGTGTAGAGAGCTAAGCGAAGATTTTAGTTCGAAGATAACTTAATATATAATGTTTAACAAAAGAATAGATTAAAGTAATTAAAAGTTGATTTTCTTTTAAAGTCGTAGGTAGAAATATAGAAGTTCGAATCTCTTACTATATGGCGATTATTTTAACTAAATTATTTAAAAGAAACTCTATCTCTTCTCTCTGCTAAGCTTGTTGATTACACATTATTAGATGTTGAGTATCTTGGAGATTGGAAAATAGGAGGCCCAGAGCTATGCAAGGAATTGCTATTAGGGAAATGGAATTATTGGTACAGTAATACTGCAATAAAAGATAAGATGCTGCCTTATCGACTATCGAAGAGCTTTTGACAAGGTCAAACATAAGCCTCTACTAGAATGATTTCAGCAAAATACTAAAAAAGAGCGATACTGGGCATAGTCAATTCTAATCCGTATTCATACTCAACTCTCAATAGAGACCTTTGAGATATTGAAAGGAGCCTGTTAGGGATGCGCACTATTATCTATTATACTTAATATCTCAGTTGCAAGGTATCTATAATGTTCAATGTGCAGATGATTCCACGATTGCAGGTATCAACCTTCAGTCTAAGCTTAACAAATATAATGGTCGATACGGATTGCGTAATAAGTATTTTCGACAGAAAAATGATGATAATTAGTAGCCAATGAGACAATGTCTCTAAAATGGCCAATGACTCCACATTAATGTACAGCCATTGAGGTGCACGATGTACTAAGCAAGGTAAATTTTGCTGCAAGCATCTAGTGTATAAACAACCTTAGAGTATTTCTACATTGGGGGTTTTGGTAGCAAGTAAGATAGATATCAGATAATCAGGACTATTGCTGAATAGAGATAAGACAAAGGCTATGCCAAAGAAGACAGTCCACGAGGCTTGAGAATAGAGAGCAGAACACTTGAAGACGTCGAGGAATACGTCTATGGCAAATAATAAGGTGGAAAAGCAAATCAAACGGCAGAAGTATAGAGAAGAATCAGACTGGCATGGACAGCATTTGACAAACAAAGGAAAATACTAACCAACAAAAGAACTCATCTGAAACTAAGAAAGATGGTATTCGATCAATTCTACCGGTTCACACCTACGCGGCTTCGGCATTGACATTGACTAAGAAGATGATGGGCCAACTGAATAAAACACAGAGGGCAATGAGACGTTAGACGCTAAATGTAAGATTACAATACAGAATCAAAAACAAAAGTATAAGACAAAAAACCAAAGTGATAGACAAAACCCGTAGACTGAAAAGTTTTTGGTCTGACACATAGATGTCGCCCTTTTCAAAAAATTCATATGATTTTTAGGAAGTACTAACCTTCAAACGATACGTGTCAAAATTTCATAACATTTCGATGATTAGTTTATAAGTTATAGTTGTTTTAGTAATGCTACTTTTGATATTTTCGAAACGATGAAAAAAAATCGAATTTCGTGTGTTGATTAAACACCCTGTTTTGATGGGAAAAAATACCTTTCAACCAAAGCAATGGCTTGATAAATGTTACGGGGATTTTGCCCCTGGAAAATCACTCATCATTTACTGGTATAATGAATTTAAACGTGGTCGTACAGATACAAATAATGCTGAACGCTCTGGACGCCCAAAAAAATCCACAAAATTGTTTTGGATGACCGAAAAGTGAAATTACGTGAGATAGCTGATACCCTAAAAATATTAAAAGAACGTGATGGTCATATTTTGCATGAACATTTGGACATGAAAAAGCTCTGTTCGAAATGGGTACCACGTTTGCTC
Organism: Pachyrhynchus sulphureomaculatus; assembly: GCA_019049505.1. NCBI lineage: Eukaryota > Metazoa > Arthropoda > Insecta > Coleoptera > Curculionidae > Pachyrhynchus > Pachyrhynchus sulphureomaculatus. The sequence continues at coordinate 88,283,281 of CM032447.1, read as the reverse complement.
ACAGTGGACCAAAAACAACAACGTGTTGATGATTCTGATGATTTTTTCATGCGATATATGACAATGGATGAAACATGGATCCACCACTACGCGTCAGAATCAAATCGACAGTCAACTGAGTGGCCGGTGAAAGCCGCCCGAAGCAATCAAAAACACAACAGTCGGCTAGGAAAGTTTTGGCCTCTGTATTTTGGGATGCGCATGAAATAATTTTCATCTATGCTGAGAAGGAAAAATAAAAAAAAAAAAAAAAAAAAAACCATCAATAGCGAATATTATATAAATATATAAAGTTATTGGTGCGTTTGAGGGCAGAAATCGCCATGAAATAACCCCAAATGAACAAGAAAAAAGTGTTCTTTCATCAAGACAATGCAACTGAAGTTGGAATTGCTTCCTCATCCACCGTATTCTCTAGCTTTGCCCCTTAGCGACTATTCGCAGACCTCAAAAAAGTGCTCACAGGAAAGAGATTTGACTCCAGTGACGGAGTTATAGCCGAAACTAAGGCTTATTTTGAAGGCAAAGACAAATCCTTCTACAAGAAAGGTATAGAAATGTTAGAAAAGCGTTGGACTGATTGTATCGCTCTTGAAGGAGACTATATTGATGAATAAAGTCGAATTGTGCAAAAAAAGTATGTTTTAAGTAGCTACACCAAAAACTACGCCTACGTGTTACATGCTCTATGATTCCAAAAATATACCTACGATTGGGACAAAGACTCAGAGGAACGTCCCAAACAAGATGGAAAGATGACCTAAAAAAAAAACGGCTGGTTTAAGATAGGTCAGAAAGACGCAGAATCGAGAGGGATGGAAAAAGGAAGGGGAGGCCTATGTTCGACACTGGATGGAAGAAGGCTTATTAGATAGATAGAGAGAAGATAGATATCGCCAAATTTTGTGTCACCTTCTAAAGCAAATGCTTTTAAACAAAGCTTAGATAGAGAGTTTCGCGGTACAGTTTGTCGAGTCAACATGTCCTCGCGTTGTCATATCCGCCATCCATTGTGGCCGTTTTTTGTTGAAATATGGAGCAAAAATCCTCTTTCTAATTGAAGGCTGTAACGAAAAACAAAGCGCAGCTGTAACGAAAAACAAAGCGCAGTAAGGGGTAAGATCGTAAATCGGTATTTTCGGGGTTTTTATCACATATTAGGGGAATATGTGTTGAACGTGCTGGGTTTCTTGTACGGGCTATGCTAGAACACAAAACCATTGGGTGATACGGATGCAAGTCACGTATTAAGGGTTGGAAAGACAGGTAGCAATTATACGAAGGTTGCGTACCACTTTGCCAAACGCGCAACTAATTTTTTTATCAACAAAATTACTTAATTACTTTGTTAACTGACACTAAATATATTTTTGTAAAAATTTACAACTGCGTTATCGCAATTTCATAGTACAACTACATTTTCAAACGCTTAACTAAGACTAAAACAGTCTTAGTTAAGCGTGTACTACGAAATCACGATAAGGCAGTTGTAAATCTTTACAAAAATATATTTAGTGTCAGTTACCATCAGTTATCAAAGTAATTAAGTAATTTTAATGTTAAAATGTACTGTCACAAAGTAACGGACCAATCAATCAACTCTGATTTTTTTATAGTGCAAGTGGCAATAGAATAAAACACAGAGTTGAACACATTTAACAATCATGATCTAGATAGAGAAAGAAAATTTCTCAAGTGAGTAAATTCCAAAATGACCATATATACCGCGTAACCGAATTGTGTCGCAAACAGCTTAGAGTGCAAAAGACCTCAGGGGACGTCTGTAATTCATTGAAGTAATACAAGCAATAGGCTTGTCCATTATATCTTAATTTAAAATTAAAACACAGTAACTATTGAACTTCCAGAAAAATATTTAAAATATATTGATGTTCGCACTTTTTAATTTAATAAGAATTTCTTTGAAATTTGTAGAACTAAAATATTCCACAACCGAAGTGCATCATCAAAGGCTATTTTTAGTTTGTACTAAATATCGACCAAACATTTTTACCAGACGATGGTTTAGATTTGATTTTTAAATTATCTTTGCGGTATTTGTATTTTCTTTTTATGTTATGCTCAAACAAGATAATTTGAATACACCATAAAAATTGATGGATGTAAAAAAAAATGTCTTAGGTAACTTGACAGCAAAATGTACAGGGTGATCCAAATTGGATACTTTTAAGGGTAAACCCATTTATCTAAAGGAGATAGACGAAAACTGATGTCGGTCTCTGAGACTCAATTTTTATGATAAACTCAATGGTGAACACCGCGTATCGATATCTAGTACCGTTTCAGATATACAGGATCTTTTTCAAAAATCTTGGAAAAATGTAATTCTTTTCCTACTGAAAATTTTTGAATTCAGTAAAAACATTCTCAAAGCAGTTTTTCACTTGCATTTCAACAGAGTAAGTTACATTTTTTTACAACTAATATTTTAATAGTTATTAATGCAAAAATATGTTTTTTCAATGGGATACCCTATATATTTTTCCTTATCTGAATAGAGCTTTAAATTACTATTCTAAAAATATAGCACACTTTATATTTTGCTTAAATCTACTTCAAAATATAAAGGTTTTCAGTTTTTACGCGAATTTTAAATGCACATTTTGTGAAGTAGGCTTTGGACCGAGCGGCAATATCAATTGTTTACCAATAGCAGTCAAATCATAAAAAAAATTCCCAGAAGTAACTCTAAGAGTCATAACTACAATAAAATTTACTAAATGCTATAGTACTTTAAACTATGTAGAAAATAAAACGAAACAACAAAAAAACAATTTATTCCGAGTAGAGCAAACTAAAACAAAACAATTTTCTATAAGAAATGTTCGAAATATCGACCAGTGTCATTTACACATAGGCGGCACCTTTTTTGGACACTTCTTACCGAGTTGGTTAGTTCAACAGGAGTGAGAACTGCAAAATTTTGTATCACTGCGACTTCTCACTCTTGCTTGGTGTTTGTCGGCAATTTAAAAATTAAGTCTTTCAATCTTCCCCAGAGATAGAAGTCCATGGGTGGTAAATCCGGTGACCTTCCCGGCCAACGGTTCGAACCTTAGTTGGCTATCTAGTTATTGTCGAAATTAGCCGATAAAAAATTACTGATAACTGCAGCGTTATGAGGGGGTGCCCCGTCGTGTTGAAAAAATAAATTTCTAAGGCCATTAACGGCAGTTCATCAACAAGAGGTTCTATTTGCTGCCTTAAAATTTCTCAATATCTCTGAGAGGTGAGTGGTCCTTCGTAAATAAATGGACCTATAATCTTGCTTCAAAAAATTCCTGCCCACACATTAAATCCAAATCTGCCTTGATTTCTTTGCTCCACAACTAAATGAGGATTTTCTTGTGCTCACGTATAAGAATTGTAACGGTTAAAAATACCTGCATTGCTTACATAAGCTTCGTCTGTCCAAATGCAATTTAATGAAAAACTCGGAACATGGTTACAATTTTCCAGAAACCATTGGCAAAAATCCATAAGCCGTTGAAAATCTCCGTCTCTAAGGTGATGAACTTTTCTTGTCCTATGTGGCCTGAATTTGTGCTTCTTCAAAGTACGACTTACGTTAGTTGTTGGTAGTCCAGTGGATTCTTTTAACTATCGGGTTGAGATGTTGGGATTATTTCCGATATTTGCTAAAACTACTATTTCTTCTAACTCCTTATCCTTGTTTGATGCATAATTTTTGGGTCGTTTCTTTTCAAACTGGCCACTATTAAGTAGATTATGTCGCAATCGAGCGAATATATCCTTGAAGGGTTGACGCATCTCAGGATACCGTTCGTGGTATAAATTACTTGCCGCTTCCGAATTTTCTCCGGTTTGTATGAAACACACTATCATATCCCATTTTTCGTAATTTTCAAACTTCATTGCGATTTATTTGACAATTCAATAACTGATCCTGAATTAAAATTTGACAACTACTAGTAAACAATTTCCATTAAAACATATGGCCGTTCCGTCCAAAGCCTACAGGTGCCGTGTGAGTGGTGGTATGGTGGATTTGGTGAAATTTTAACTAACTGCCTTAGCGACTGCCCAAAAGGACCTGGAATTGTTGGGACAAGCGAGAAGTTTGTTTCTAATTTGTTGATTATGTGCCTCCTTGGTTTCATCGATAATTCCTTTGCGTCTGTTTCGGGTACGAACAAAGGTGTTACGATTTATGCTATTAGCATTTTCACGCCATTGTCGGTAGTCAAGATGTTTAGAAGCAACAGCTTCTTTGCATTTTCGATTAAACCAAGGCTTACCGTTGGAAGGGCATTTCTTCGAAAAAGGGATGTAAGCTTCCATGCCAGCCAAAATAACGTCGGAGACCTCCCTGGCGCAGTCAAATAGGTTGTGGGATCGAAAACAAATGTCTATCCAAGGGAAAGTTCGAAAATATTCTATGAGAACTTCCCATTCAGCAGATTTGTAGTGCGAAATCTTGCGCGACTTAGGCGAGTCTCTGTCACTGATTGGTAGGATACTCGATATCGATAAGCTGAACTAACACTTTAAGTCAAAATTTAACTTTCAAAAGTACACGGCTCTAATGGGGCCATCTATTCATACATAATATATATAATAATTTCAACTTTCTGTATCAAATAGTTTCAGAGAAAATCGGGTGTGACATACGGACAGACACCGAAGTGATCTTATATGTGTTCTGTACGGAATACTAAAAGACGATAAAGACAAAATAAACGCTCTGCTGAAGAACACCAAAATTCCGATATATAGCTCTGCTGATGACGGCACGCCTGATATTTCATTTATCTTTAATACTGGATCTGACACAGTAATGTCGGCACACTTTATTTCACAAACATCGTCACCCCCAGCTTTTAGACATACATAGACAAAACTCAGATTTGACAATCGATCCCGTTTTTGCCTGGCAGGTGCCAAGCATCCTCTGCTTTGGTTAGAATCTAACCGGAAAAGAGATATTCATTTGATTGGGAACCCGGAACTTATCGAAACATTGAACATCGAAGAAAAGTGGTTAACTTGAGTCCAGTCTATAAATACGTTAGTGAGAGGTATCTGAGGTATACAGCCCTACAACATCCCTCTCAGAGATTATAAAAATAGATATTGTACTAATAATTCACATTCACATAAAGTTCAGTTGATAACTTGTTATACCACCATTTTCAAAAAATTTTATAAGAACCTCATCCCCAGAGAATGAACGGCCCAGGACTACATTTCCTACTGAGTATGATCTGCAACGATTCAAGACCAAGGAGGTCCCGCTAAATATTGGTTTAAACGAAGTTGTTATTTTCCATTAAACTCCGTCAAACTATTATTGGTAATTGTTAAGTGTATGGAGACTTTTTTGACATTAATTTTGTTTACATTTTTATAACAATGATGTAAATTGTAAATAAAATGATTCGCAGTTGTTTTTAATACTAACCCTCGTTGATTAAGAGTCAAATATTAATTTAAACATGTTTTCTCATAGCTCCAATTAATTAGTTAAAGATAACAGAAGAATGATATAGAAAGCAGGTGGTGTATGGAGACTTTTTGGACTGACTGTATATAAGGTGCCAAAGCGAAACAGAAGGGAGGTAGAAGAGTGACTTCGTATTCTTATCTTATTATAGATCTTGTTTGCAGAACTTTTCAGTTAATATGGGATGGAGGTCATTCTATTCTTTCAATAGCATTGTAAGAATTGTTCCTGGTTTTTAACTGGGTATGCGATGAAGGACCTAAGGAAAACTTGAAATTTACTTCGCTATTTTAAACAAGTTTTTTTGGTTTTGTCAATATTAAAATAAATATTGATGCTAGATGTATGTGTAACTGAATATAAAACTTCAGTACAATTTAATCACAATTTCCAAGGTACGGATGACAGAAGTAGTCCAAATTAGTACCCATATAATAAAATGTGCTAAAATTTATTTGTACCGATGGAAAATTTTCTCTTTTATCATGGAAAGGCAAAAACGATTTCAACCAATGAAAATATCCTTATCCTAATTTCATGTGCAACTCGAAATCGAAGTTTCGCGTTACTTCACTTACTCGAACTATAATTTATACATAGTATAATTTACAGAATTGACTTTAGCTTTAATTTATCATATTTTTTTTGTTCGAAATCGATTTGATCCAAGAGAACCAATATTACCCAACTATTAGTTTATGTTGGCACATACGAAAGATAACCACTGACAGATTAAAAATTAGAAAATCAACATTCACAGGAATTCAAAGATATGTTTTTCCAAAATTATTTTTTTAAAAATAACCGGTCAAGTGCAAGTTGAACTTGCGCAATTAGTAATTGTACGTTGATTGCTTTTAAAATAAAAATTTTTGTTACGGAGGTTTAAAATGATCAACGACTTCACAAAACACCCCAAGTTTTTTTTCGATCTTTACTGAAAACTGATGACCTTAAAATTTTTATTTTTTTTTTATCTACCGGATAAATTATTAAAGGTAATGCACTCATCACAATTTTCGTTCAATCCACACTCTGTAGAGAATATTTCAGAATTTTTTGAAAATTTTTTAATCAGTACTTTTCTAGATAAGGGGAGGGCGATTTTTATAAAGTAATACAAAGAAAAGTGTGCGCAAATATTACATTATATATATTTTTCAACTCGTGTTTTTACAAGCTTTCATTTGACACCCCACTCGATGACCTGGTAATTTTTTTTTTCACTTCCGATTTTACCGCTCAAAACTAACCCCTTAAGTCAAAATTTAACTTTAAAAACTAGACGGCTCTGATGAGGCCATCAATTCCTATATGAGTACCAAATTTCAACTTTCTATGTCAAATAGTTTCGGAGAAAATCGGGTGTGACAGACAGACGGACGGACGGACGGACCGACGGACTGAAGTAATCTTATAAGTGTTCCGTACACTAAAAAGAATTATTCTAACAAGCAAACTGTATGTCAGAAAATAATATTTATTATTAATCGTAATTTATTTAAATAATGATCAGCTGATCATTATTTAGAAGACTAATTTGCGGTGACTTTTTGATAATGTTATGTTAATATCATTTATTAATTTGACGTCCTAGTTTTTGTCCAGAAATAACTATACGTATTAATTTAAATAAACTACGCAAATTGTTAAGGAATCTAAATCCTTGCCTAAAAGTTATCACAAAAATAGTTTAATATTCTTTATTAACTAAAAAAAAAGATATGTATATTTTACGAAAATTTGAAGAAACAAAAATGTGTTATATTTATTATGTTACGCTAAAATTAGACAAGAGCCAACTCGGTGTGTGTTCGTCTGTCTGTCTGTCTGTCACTTCCTTTCGCCCACAAAACATTTAACGTAAACAGCTCATTTGTAGTAGAGTTAACGTTAATAAGAAAGTAAATATTGACTTAACGAAAGGCTTTCAAATTAGGAATGCACAAAATTCACATTTCGATTCGTCTTTTAAATAAAGTTTTGAAAAAATCTAATAGTCATAAAAACATTTTACTATCCGCATCTGTACAATAATAGCAAAAGGAAATGAAAATCATTTTGAATCTATATAGTGAAGCAATGATTAGGAAAAAAACCGGCCAAGTACAAGTCGAAGTTGCGCAATTAGTGTTCCATACGGTGATTGCTTTTAAAATAAAATAAAATCCTTACCTAAGTTATTTAGGTCCTTGACATGTATATATCTTAAGGTTCAATATATATTTTCACGTTTTTTCTTAGTCAATAAAGTAGAATAGTTATAGCATCTTATCTACCTAATAGCCATTAAATCAATCTAGCTCAGTGTAGAATCTAGTAATAAAACTGTAAAACAAATATTTACTACCTAAATATTTGTTTAATTATAAATAAATAAAATTATATCTCGGTACGAAAGCAACTGGCCACTTGGTTACAGTAATGTACCTAAAATTATAATATAAAAACCTCCACCATTCGTCAAGGAACATAATTTTAATAGTTTTTTTCATACCAGATAAATTATCAAACCTAATGCATTCGTGATAATTTCCGCTCAATCTACACTTTATTGAGAATATTTCAGAACTTTTTCCAAATTCTTTGATTAGTACTTTTCGAGATAAGGGCTGAGGACATCGTGTTTTCACAAGCTTTCATTTGACGCTACACTCGATTATCCGTTAACTTTTTTTTTCACTTCCGATTTCACCCCCCAAAACTAACCCCTTAAGTCAAAAAACAACTTTCAAAACTACAAAGCTCTAATTGGGCCATCAATTTCTATATTTGTGTCAAATTTCAACTTTCCATATCAAATAGTTTTGGAGAAACTCGGGGTGTGACAGACGGACAGACACCGAAGTGATGCCACACTAATGGGATCACTTCGTAGTGTAATTTTTGTACTTTGAAAAATTGTTCTTTTTCTTCAAATAATGCAAATATTTCATCTACATTCAAAGACTAACTATAAATATGGTAAAAAACATTCATTATACGAGTTCAATTCACACTTGAACCTTTATTTCGAAATAATTTAGTCCCTAACCCATTGTATCCATCGCCTTTGTTCAAGCGAGATTTACTGTTTGACAATTTCCGGTGGGTAATTGTTATTTTTTAGGGTGCCAAATGTTTAGTTTTTACAGGAAGCAAATAAAAGGTGCTGTCAGATATGTGTATCTCCTGCTGTGTTTTACACAAATTTGTGTTTACACGGAAAGTTTACTTTTTTATTTCGAGTTCAGTTCTGTTTACTCCTTATTGGTGTGAATTCATGTAAAAAAAAATTAGTTTTTATTATTTACCACATTCAACCAAATAAAATTAGCTAATCTTTCAGGCTACCCCATAAAAAACTGTTATCCTCATCACATAAAGTAGCTGACCCATCTTTTAATTATTTTTAATTCGAAATGGTTTCTAATCAACGTTTTATATAATAACTTTCATCAACGAAAAAAGGTAAGAACTACATCTGTAAATCTTTCAAAATTAACTGATTTTCTGATCTTTAAATTTACCACGTCTCTAATAAAGCACTTTTTAAAAAGGCAATTTTGAAATTATATTGCTAAGAAAAATGCAATTTTTAAAATATAAAGTCGTGACGGTATACATTATTGACGAGCTTGCCTTCATCTTTACTGTATGCTAGCAATCCAATACTTGTATCAAGAAAAGGATAAACTAGAATAAAAAAGTAAATAGAAATTATTTAATATTTATAGTTGCGACATAACAAACTAATTTATCTTGGACAGTATTACGAATAGGTGTGACAGAAAACAATGTGCTATTTTTTACAGTCTACTGTCGCCAATTTGACAAAAAAATATTTAAAAATACAGGAACCCTTCGTTTACCAAGGTATACAATAGTAGGTTTATAGGCTACAACGGATGACGTTTAACGTACACCGTATATATATATATATATATATATATATATATATATATATATATATATATATATATATATATATATATATATCTATATACATATATATATATATATATATATATATATATATATATATATATACATATATATATATATATATATATATATATATATATATATATATATATATACATATACATATATATATATATATATATATATATATATATATATATATATATATATATATACATACATATACATAAACTATTCACATTGACGAAAATTATAAAATTATTTTATCGGCATTTAGAAAAATTACAAATTGAAATGAAATTGAAGCGTACCTAATGCCAATTTAATATTTCAGTAGTTTATATGTTGTAAATTAGTTTTGTGAAACGGAAATACAGTGATGACTTAATATAAATGACTTTCGGATGACATTTAACGTACACGGTAACATATATATATATATATATATATATATATATATATATATATATATATATATATATATATATATATATACATATACACATATATATTTATATATATATATATATATATATATATATATATATATATATATATATATATATATATATATATACATAAACTATTCACTTTTATTTTAAAAAAACAAATATTAAAAAAATAACTGGCAACTGGAAATTTCGTCGTAAACATTGACGAAAATTATAAAATTATTTTATCGGCATTTAGAAAAATTACAAATTGAAATGAAATTGAAGCGTACCTAATGCCAATTTAATATTTCAGTAATTTATATGTTGTAAATTAGTTTTGTGAAACGGAAATACAGTGATGACTTAATATAAATGACTTTCTATTAAATTAAAAGAGTGTCTATAATGTTATTATTCAAAATATTGTTCTAAAAAAAGCCTCTTCTAAAGTTGCAAAAAAAAAGTGAACTAGAAACGTGAAGATCTAAAGAAATTTTTTCTTATAAACTTTTTACATTCTTTAGGTAATAATCGACCAGAATATTGAAATCATTTAAAAAATACTGTTTTAGTGTATATTTGAGAACAGTAAAAATTCCAGATGCTCAAATTTTTGTGTTGAATTTGATAGTTAATTTGAAATGCAATAAAAGCGTAATTATTTTCAATTAATCTAAATTAATTTTATGGTCATTTTAGTACCTGGAGTAATTCAATTAATATGTCATAATTAAATTATAGCTTTGTTAAGTTCAGTACTGATGGTAATTCAGTTACTCTTCAATTACTATAGAAGTAGTTAATTTATCAGTCTAATAACTCGATTACGTAAGAGTACAAAAGTATAGTAAGTAAAATAATCTAGTTATCCAGAAAGAATGACCAATTACTGATTACTTTAGTACTAATCATTTTAAAACAAGTTTATAATTACCTGTTAAAGAGCACAATTGATTCAAAACAATTTAATTACCAAGTAATTCAATAATTTTTTTCCTTGGGAGCAAACTTTGGCATGGAAAAAATTTCCAGGAATATTCGCCTTTTGTACATCATCAGAACCTATAACTAATCTCATTTATCCACGTAAAAGGTTTAATGAGCCCATGAACATTTAGCCATATGTGTTCCAAAAGGCAACATAATATTTGCCATAAACTTTATGTTGTGTATAATTATTTACGCCAAAAGCTTAAAATACCGACTGATATTTATTGAACCGGAAACTAATAATACTTTATTTTGCCAGGATACAGGAATATAGAAGTATTAAAATTGTCCAATAACTTTATAAAATAGTCATAAAATTAAGTTTCTCGTTCCACTGACCTCAATCATTTTGTCGAATAAACCGACATTAAAACTATATATAAACTTATTAGTTCATATTTGGCTTGTTTCCCAATAAAGATAATTAATAATTTCAACTACCGTGGATTTCAGGACATTCGAAGGTAAATAAGGTAATGAAAAGATGGACGAATTATCAAGATTCGGAGCTACAAACAGACAGGTGTCCAGAAGCAGCGTTTGGTATGTATGGTAGTAAAAACCCCAATAAATAAATGGTCATATCAGCAATATCTAGATGATTGGCTCACAACATCTGGCCAAAGAGATGCAAAGAACATAATTGGCGGCCGCTGAAAAAAACTAAAACCCTTTATTTAACACGGGTCGAAAACCAACATTTACCGGAAGTGGATATCCACAATAGTACCACGACATACTATGTGGTGTACAGAAAGAAAACTCTATGCCCATCCTTTACGAATGTGCGGCTTTAACTCGGAATTGACATAAACTGTTCGAAGATCTACATCAAGGCGATAAATTACCACATGAAGAATTGAAGGAAGCTAATAAACTTTCTTCAAGGGACTATACTTACATTATCAAGAGAGAGGAGCACAATAAGCCCAGTGCACAAACAGGAACAACCGCCTATTCCGCCTACGACTAATAAAGCTAATAACTTAAGGCTTTTAGGAATCCCTGGCAAATTAGCGCACGCGTAGAGATTGATAGGAACATTGTTGCCAAGTTATTTAAATTGTTATGTAAAATGCAACACCAACGAGAAAATTGTTTCATATGACTGGTCATTATATTTTAAGTTAATAGATCATGTTTCACTATGTCAAGAAGCAGCACAAACATGTAAAGATTATTTTAAAACAAAACTTATCAAATTTATTGGTAGAGTTTGAATTGGTAGGAAGTACTTAGAGCATAGATTGATAGCGACTTTGAATAATATATACATGTTGGTATAAAAGCCCTTAAAGTCGGTTGATCATCTAGTTGAATTAAAGGTTTAGATGAATACTCTTTAATATGCTCTGCTTTTTCATTTCCTCTAACATAGACAAATATTAGTTCCTTGGTAAGTTCTTGACAATATCTGTAAAATAGTAAAGAGGTTTGTAGCCTAAATTGCAGTTAATGCAGTAATGATATTTTATGAGCCAAACTGCTTGTTTATGTAATTTTGGAAAAAAGCAAATCTAAAGCAAAAGGTTGCTTAAATATATACTAACTGATTTTTTCTTCATTGCAGCAAATTTTAAAGGAATTAATTTATTTTTCTCATCCATAAATCCTTGCATATCCATAACCAGCCTCTTATTCATAATAAGGTTAATTCATCTTCAAATTAAAAATTGCTTGAACACAAAATTACTTTTGGAGTATTCTTCTATTATATTTTTCTAAGTTCTTCTAATTTACTAACAAAATACTTTAACCTTTGATTAAACACAAATTTGTTTACCATATAATTATCTTTTTAGTCACAATCAGAACTGTTTGTTTCTTAAAATTTTTATGAGAAACATATTAAAATTCAAGGGTGGGGATGAAATATAAAGTTGTTTTACTATTATAGCCAAAAGATTGTAGCTAAATATTTTAGCGTGTATTATCAGACATTGTTACTAGACCACTCTATAATAACTCTGGTTCATATAAGAAATTAATATAGACAGTAAATCCATAGGCCTTAAATTCTGTTGGATTAAATATGGGTTCTATTGGTAAATTGTAATATACTTGACGAAAGTCCGAAAACATTTCATAAAGTGTAGCCAATATATTATTTTTAAAATGAAGATGGGGATCACTGTGGGGGTATCTTTCAAAATTTAAAAATACATTTATATTTCTTAGCTCACAATCATCAAATTTTACTCATATCACCTTTAACATTACCACGTCTATTGTTTTGAAAAGCAATTAATACATGACTCTCACTTTTGTAGACTTTTTAAAGGCCAATTATGTCTTGTAGTTTTTAATAATTCTGGATATTCAGCAATTCTCAACTTCGGAAACTAATTAGAATGTAGCTATTTCTGTCAATAAGTTTAGATATTAGAGAATTACTATCATCATTACTTCTTATGGGAACTATGTAGGTCTTGTTGGGAATTCAAAATTATTTTATTGTAATCTTTAAAAAATCTTGAATACATCTTTAATGAGATACATAAAATACCATTTCCTTTATCTTCGGATATAATATTTTCTCCTGATGATGTTTTTGGATACCACCCTTCATTGTCTAACTTTACGCTTTCGTTTTGATTATAAGTATAGAAGTTGTTCCGTTATCTCGAACAGAATCGATAGTAACACCATTTAAAATATACCGAAATAAGATTGCTGGTGCGTTGGTAATTATTACGGTGTTTTTAATGGATTGTCTTCTTTATTCTAAATAAACTTTTGCAAGGTAAAGGATATTTTCCTGCTTGTTGCTGTACAGTTCTTATTGCATCATTCGATTCTAATTTTTGTAGGATCAAAGGGATCGAAAGAAAGTACTTCTCAGATTCGTGAGTTTGATTTGTTACTAAAGTAAAATCCGTTTGTTCTCTTTCTTTTTAAGTTTTTTTTATACTAATCGTTATGACTTCTCCCCTAAAATTGAAAAGTTCACCCTCCTGATCTAGTATTTTAATACTTATTTTATCTATTGCCTTAGCGGTCACTGAAAAATATGTAAGATTTTGTGGTGATTCTATTATTTTAATATCAGGTGCTACGGTGGGAAAAAATGGATATATTATATGAGCTGCTTCACCATTAAGATATGATCCTTCAGCGATTTATAGAATTTACTTTAATAAGTTCTATAGGGTAATCTGATCTATATTCTACATTCAGTTCTAATCGTTTATTTTTAAACCCTAATAGTTTTCCAATCGTTCCATTCTGAAAGGTTATCGAAACTGATAATTTAAGGTGAAAGATACTATCATTTGCAAAAACGCTAAAATTAATACCATCTTTAGAATAACTGATTTTGTAAATATTTGTTTATATAGCTCAATATGAGATTAACAATACCACTTTCATAATTCGTAATTCTTTTAGGTAATTTATCCCTCATAACTACATAATTAGGTAAAAAGTCGTAAGTGGATTTTGAGGAATATTGTTTAGCTATATAGATCACATCTTTTATATGGTTTCAGATAAAGACCACTTCCTTTTTTTCTTTTTGCTATTGTTTCCATCATTTCATTATGTCTTTTAGCTTCTGCTAATTTTTCTTTTGCTGATTTTGCAACATTAACAGCTTTTGCAATGCCTGCCTCTCCTTCTCCAAGAGCGCCCAAAGTCGACAAACCAGCAAATAAGAGTAGTACAGGCAGTAATAGAAACCCTCCAGTCTTGGGAAGTGGTATTACTCTTGCTTTAGAATTTACTACTTTACTACCACCTCTGTTTAACTTTAACGCAGGTCTCATATTATCTTTTAAGCTTCTAAATTGTTTTCCTCCGTTTCTAGCTTGTGTGATAGTTTGAGATAATGACATTCCATTTCTCATACGATTTTTTCTTTTAGTTTTCCTTCTTTTTCTAAGTTCCTTACCTAATTGTTTTTTTTAACTTTCATTGCAGCACTTATTCCTAGAGCAGCTGTCTTTTCTTCGAAGGTAGAGTCGTTAGCTTTGAATCTAGCCAAAGTTTTTTAAGATAATAATAATATTTGAATGACAACTAAAATTAATCTATAAGATTGCACACAAATAGGATATATGTCAGACTTTAAAAACTGTCGCCCTATAATACCTCTCCACGATATCCACAAACTCTTTACTAAAATACTAAGCAACGGCTAACGGCAAAATTTGACAGATGTTAGTTAAAAGGACAAACCGGCTTCAGAAAAGGCTTTGTTTCCATTGATCATCTATTAGCTGCGAAAATTCTATTAGAACTTGCGAATAAATATCATATACCATTCTTTGTAGCTAATGTCGGTTTCAAGAAAGCATTTGGTCGAACACTGGGCTTTGAAGGGCAATCGAATTAACTACAGATATACAGATCTATTAAGTAACATGTTTAAAAAAAAACCACAAGAATCAATGTATATGAGGGCATAGAGACAGCGTATTTGAATCCAGACATTATACTTATATGAACTGTGAAGAATGAGATACAAACATCTGTAGGCAGTACTTCAACCAACTAAGATATACCGACGACGTAACTGCGAAGACAAAAGCAGATTAAAAGGAAATGCTTAAAGAACGAGACATATAAGCCAGAAGCATACGCCTTAATTTACAATAAAACAGAAGTCATGACAGATACAGGTGAAGATGCTTTAAGCACAATACGATAAAGTATAGCACAAATAAAACAAGTCAACGAATACATTTAAATTATATTTATATTTTATACAACAAATAATAAATTTAACGCCGAAAAAAGAAAACTAGCTTGTAGATTTCAGAAACCTGGGCTACGACTAGCAAAACTATTTAATTAATGTATACTAGTTTTCACTTACGGATCGCAAGTTTGAACACTCACAAAGAAAAATATGATTAGAATCACGAGAGCACGATTAATGGGAATACAGTTGCTTCGAATAAATCTGAAGACAAGAAACGAAACGAGTAGATTAGACGTGTAACAGAAGCAAGGAGAATATGGGAATATGTTGCAAAGGAAAAATGGAAATTTGCTGGTCATTTGACAAAAAGATGACAAAGGGAATAAACACATAATATATTGGCGATTATGGAAAAATGTAAAAGCGGAAGAAGTAGCCCACAGATGAGATAGGTCAATGATCTTAAAAATACGCTTGGCCTATATGGATAAGAGTATCATCCGATCGAGAAGAATGAAAACAACAAGATAAAGATTATGTCCAAAGATGTACAGAACGGGCCTTACATATAGACAGATATATAAAACCTTTAATGTACATTGAAATAATATATTTTAAAAATGTAACTCTAACTAAAAATGGGTTATTAATAATAATATACATATATGCATACAAGGTATTTCTGCTAAATCTTGAGACGGAAAGTTCTTTTTTGTCTCGTTAAAAATAATTAAAATAAGTAAGAGATCAGTAGTAAAGGGAAGACATTAAATATAACGACTCAGCTGTTATCGTTATTTGAAGCATGCGCCGACCATTCGGAGCTTACGCAGTACTAAAACAAAATAAGAGAATCCTTTATTAAGAATAACGATTATTTAGGACTTATCCAAGAGGTCAATTGAAGTTCGTTATTCTTATCGCTATTATTGTAGGGCATGTTTTTTTTCTACATAGGTATACAAACCACTAAGAAAATGCAGTAAAATTAAAATGATAATCTTTTATTACAAATAACACTAACAACAGTTAATTAGTGTTCAGATTAAGTTGGGATTTTGCAATCTTTGGCACATAGCATTACAGTGTGTATAGTGCTAATTTCAAATGAAATGTTATTTATTATGTTAAATATTACCTTGGAAATATTGAAGGGAGTGATAGAAACCTGCTAGACACAATTTTAATTTAGAAACTTGTGTTGGCCCATTAAATACTAATAACCAGTGTGCTTAATGATAAAATGAATGAAAAAAATCCCCTAAGTTTATAGAAGATGAATACTAACCTAATCTTGCAATTCCTTAGCGTTAATACTGCGCTTCCTTGAGATAACGATAAGGACAAAAACATGTGAAAATAAGCGTTGCAAAATCTCTCTAATATATTTAATACATTTACAATTAACTACAGTCGAAATATCAAAAATATTTTAAAACACTTGGAATTTTATGAATAGTAAGTAATAACTTCCAATAAATCCGGTAATTTCCATGAAACATGTTACAGTCCGGTAAATATCGTTAAACGTTCATTCGATTGTCATGTGTAAACAAATTATATGAAAAGGTTCATATGTGTATATTACAGGGATACATCTCTCTATGGTATTAAATTTAAATCAATCAATACTCACGTTACTAACATCAATTTAATGTTTCCGATATTATGTGATTTATATCCTGTCTGAATTAATTCACTGAATTGGAAGGAAGCAGTGAAAATTTAATAAAAGCGAATTGTTTTACTGAAAGAGTCTTTAGAACGAATATGTTACGGTGAGTAAACACCGTGAAAAATTAATCAAATATTTCAAGAATGGAAGGTACTATTTTTACGGCCTTCATTTTAAAACGCATTTGTTTGTGATACAACTTCACTGCTATAATGTCCATTTTGAAATTATCTCAATAAATAAAAACCTTAGTAAAATTAACTTCTATTTTTTTAGTGTGTTAATTAACACCGCATACCACTAGGCGGCTATAAAGCTAAGAATTAAAAATAATTTTTATTAGACCAAGCAAAAATTACCGTAACATTATTAACTGTTTTAGTGTCAGTTCACAATTATGAAGTTATCGTAAAAAAGAGCAATATGTGCATTACTTAAAAATTTGTGAAGATAACCTTACAAAATTATTATTCATAATGATTCCAACGCTATCCGCTCAATTTTTTCATATGGAAGTATTTGTGAAGATATGAAATTCTTAATACAAGAATTAGTTATTGGATTTAATTTAATATCAATGTATCGATTTTAAAACTACATAAAAAGATATCCAAACTTAAAAAAGTCATATAAATAAACTCAATGTATGTATTGTTTACGCCAGTGAAACGGAGATCCAAAACTGAGCCAGTTCTGCGATATTGTTATAAACTAACGAGCTTGCGCAGAAAAAATTCATGGTTTACTGACTTTACCTTAAAGGGTCAATGCAAAATTTCAGGTGACTTGACAGACCTGAAATTTTCATTTTGGCAGTTGCTTATAACTTATTCCAATTATATTAAGGTGATTGATTTATTATTGACCCTTTATTGGACATTATTGACACTTTTTAAATGTAATGTCTCTTGTACATTTGATGAAATTATTTATAGTTTCTTTAAAAATTTTCGCTGGTATTTTATTATATTATTTTTTTTTATTTATATTTTTATAAACCTTAGTTATATCTTACTCTATTTATTAAATGGAAAATAAATTCGCAATATTTCATAACAATAGGTTAAATAAGATAATAAATGCCTATTTTCAAATTAATCAATGACTGCAACCTAGAAATAAGCACACAAATATCATGTTTTGTATATCAGCTGATGCAGGATTTGTGCTTGTTCCGACACTCACCTATAATAACGTCACAAAATTGTCAATTGTACTAAATTTGATCATACGATGAATTAAATTAGATGGCAGGATCTATCAATGCATAAAAAATCCCTCCTCCACGAGATTTACTCTGATGTATCCGAATAAATAAAGCTGCTGCTCTTTAGGATTAATTTAAATTACCAGTACGACATATAAATATCAAAAAAGTGCCTAGATGGTTAGCCTTAGAAAATTCTTCTACATCTATATTTTAAGAAATCCTTTTTGACTTGCTGACAACTTCCTAAATATAATTTGCTATTAACCAACCGTTTTAGTTTCTGTTTAAGATTTATTAACTTCATTAACTTTGTCAATAGGTCTTGGTAATATATCTTTAAGAATAAATGGCCTTTGACATAGAAGGTTAATGCTAAAAATAAAAAAAATATAATCCGCATAAATATGTTTCGTATCCAAATACCAAGTCATGTTCATGTTCATGTATGTGACAATACAACGATGTATGACGTATCAATAAAATATAATAAAAAAATAGTGAATGATTACTTTCTTTGAAGATAAGTTACCTACTTTCTTAATTATTTTCGGCTCAAAAAACTTAAATCGGCCGAGTTTCCATTTCATGTCGTGAGTTTTTACTTAAAAATAATATAATATAATAATATATATATATATATATATATATATATATATATTTTATATATATATATATATATATATATATATTTATATATATATATATATATATATATATATATATATATATATATATATATATATATTTATATGTATATATATATATATTATATATATATATATATATATATATATATATATATATATATATATATATATATATATATATATATATAAATATATAATATATATATATATATATATATATATATATATATAAATATATATATATATATAAATATATATATATATATATATATATATATATATATATATATATATATATATATATATATATACACACATATATATATATATATATATATATATATATATATATATATATATATATATATATATATATACCGGTACTGTTATGGATATTGAGGTGTGTGTTATCGCCTAAAACATGTTACCCATTAAACTAAAGTATCAAGTATCTACACCAAAATAAAATGACTATGCAAGTTCGAAAATACACAGATGTATTCATATGAGATTAGTTTTAGTTTTTTTTTTTCTATAATAAAGGAAAAAACAAAGCAGTCTATGTCGGCAAAGTCATTAGTAGACTACCATTTAGGGAAGTTAAGGTGAATAACCAAGAAATCAATTGCTCACACAAAATTGTTTTTCGCTCCCCAGCAAACAGTAAATACAAGCTATCTAAAGGAAAAAGGGAATTTTTAATTAAGAACGAACAATCATTAGTATTTTATATTAACTTCTGTTTCTTTCCTCTACATCAATATATATATATATATATATATATATATATATATATATATATATATATATATATACAGTAATACCCCCGCTTAGCGCGACCCCGTTACGCGCGGTTTCACTATAACGCGAATTTCAAATTTCGCGCTCATGTAGTCATTAACTTCTCTATGGTCGCGGGGGGGATCCCCGCTTTCTCTGAATATTCTCTTTGAAGAATTGGGAATTCCCTGTCCTTCGACTTTGTTCTATGGGGATTTCCTCGTTCGTTTCGTGTGTTCATTTGTTCCGTAATGTTAGTTCGGTCGGCTGGCAGTTTTGTTTTAATATTTATTGGAGATACATACATACATAATTTAACCCTACGTTAAAAATGCCGCCTGTAAAGAAAAAAGAGCGTAAAAGCGTCACTTTGGAATTGAAGATGAAAGTGTTAAGAAGAATGGAAAATGGAGGCAAAGCAACTATTGTTGGGAGAGATTTTGGACTCTCAGAATCGACTGTGAGAACGATTTATAAAAATCGGAAAAAAATTAAAATCTCCAGCGAAGGTTCAACACCTATAAGTGCAACAAAACTTTCTCGTTCGAGATCATCTATCTTAGAAAGAATGGAGAAATTACTGTCAGTCTGGATCGAAGATTTGAATAAGAAGAACACACCACTAAGTCAAGATCTCATATGCACAAAAGCAAAATCTTTGTATGAGATGCTGAAAACAAAAGAAGGAGAAGGGAGTGCCACTCCGACTTTTGCTGCCAGCAGAGGCTGGTTCCATCGGTTCAAGCAGCGTTCTAATCTTCACAATATCCACATAACAGGCGAGGCGGCCAGCGCGGACATTCAAGCTGCAGCTGAGTTTCCAGACAAGTTTCAAGACTTCGTTAGACGAGAGAAAATTCCTGCTTGTCTCATCTTCAATGTTGATGAGACCGCACTTTACTGGAAAAAAATGCCATCTCGAACATTCATTTCTAAGGAAGAACGTCAAGCCAGTGGTTTCAAAGCTGCGAAAGATCGACTAACACTTCTGCTGGGTGGTAATGCCACTGGTGATTTCAAACTGAAACCTTTACTAGTGTACCATTCAGAAAAACACCCCGTGCAATGCGAGGCACAGACAAGACAAGTCTACCAGTTGTGTGGCGATCAAACAGAAAGGCGTGGGTTACACGGGAAATTTTTCAAGAATGGTATTCTAATAGTTTTTGCCCATCAGTCAAATCATACTGTGACAGAAATGGGCTTGAACCTAAAGTTATATTACTCTTAGACAATGCCCCAGGACATCCAACCTCACTTGATACGCCCAGAGACTTAAAAGTGTACGTAAAGTTCCTTCCACCAAACACTACGTCAATATTACAACCTATGGACCAGGGAGCAATAGCAAACTTCAAAGCTTATTACCATCGCCGCACTTTTAGCCAACTAATTCATGAAACTGACGGGGAAGGAAGACAGTCTATGCGAGAGTGGTGGAAGTCATACAACATTATGAAGTCTATTCACAACATAGAAGAGGCTTGGAAGGAAGTTAAAATGAGTTGTATGAATGGGGTGTGGCGTAATCTTTGGCCAGATGTAGTGGAAGCACCTAGAAGAATTGTCCAGATGCAGAGACAAGTGCTTGAAGACATTGCTGCAATGATTGAGGGGTCTGAACTTGAAGATGTCACGGTAGAAGATCTCGTAGAACTTGTAGCAACGCACGACGATCCTATTAGCAATGAAGATCTGATCGAGTTACAGAATAATCCTATCTACGATGAGGAAGAACAAGTAGAAGAGAAAGTTTTATCTTCAGGGGAAATACAAAATGCACTTTCAAAAATTTATTCAGGTTTGGACATATTGCAGAGTATAGACAATAATGATGACCGTGTGTGTCAAACAATTAAAAACAGTGTTGGGGTGTTATGAACGTATTTTACAAGAACGTAAACAAAACGTTACCCAAAAGACAATAGATGTATTTTTCCGTAAAAAATAAGAGTATGTATTGCATAAAGTGTTCTTAGAATTAAAGTGATTGATTAAAATGATTTGTATTTTTTTGTATTAAATTTTGACTATGTTTAATCATAAACCTCGATATACGCGAATTTCAGTTAACGCGATTTTTTTCGGAACGTATCCCTCGCGTAAAGCAGGGTATTACTGTATATATATATATATATATATATATATATATATATATATATATATATATATATATATGTGTGTATATATATATATATATATATATATATATATATATATATATATATATATATATATATATATATATATATTTTATATATATATATTTATATATATATATATATATATAATATATATATATATTTATATATTTATATATATATATATATATATATATATATATATATATATATATATATATATATATATATTTATATATATATATATATATATATTATATATATATATATATATTTATATGTATATATATATATATATATATTTATATATATATATATATATATATATATATATATATATATAATATATAAATATATAAATATATATATATATATATATATATATATATATAAATATATATATATAAATATATATATATTATATATATATATATATATATATATATATATATATATATATATATATATATACCGGTACTGTTATGGATATTGAGGTGTGTGTTATCGCCTAAAACATGTTACCCATTAAACTAAAGTATCAAGTATCTACACCAAAATAAAATGACTATGCAAGTTCGAAAATACACAGATGTATTCATATGAGATTAGTTTTAGTTTTTTTTTTTCTATAATAAAGGAAAAAACAAAGCAGTCTATGTCGGCAAAGTCATTAGTAGACTACCATTTAGGGAAGTTAAGGTGAATAACCAAGAAATCAATTGCTCACACAAATTGTTTTTCGCTCCCCAGCAAACAGTAAATACAAGCTATCTAAAGGAAAAAGGGAATTTTTAATTAAGAACGAACAATCATTAGTATTTTATATTAACTTCTGTTTCTTTCCTCTACATCAAACTAACAAAAATTAGAAAAATGTATCTATAAGCTCTACACCTGACCTAAAACCATAGAAGATTCAAAATTAAAATATGCAAAAAGTTAAGTCAGAGTAGCAGCTACCACCCAACTTACTTAGTTTGGTAGTTCATAACCCCAGATAAACTCTCCTCAAAAATCAAAATACTAGATTACATATTAAAAACGATGAAAATAAATTATACAATAAATACAAAAATACAAATTAGTAATTATGTTCCAAGATTTTCAATAAATTAATAGTTTATTTGGTATTAAGGTTAAATAAATTATTTTTTGGAATTTCTGTTCATTAACTAACACCCACAATAGATAATGTCCTTGTCACCTCTATCTAAGTATGTACATAACAGTATCTTAAACGAAACCACTTTAATATAAACAAGATCGTTTATAAATATGTCTTCAGGTCTTCCAAAATTAAATTCAAATCACTGCACCTGGGTTTGTTTATTAACCAAATATCGCCTACACCCGAGAAAAAAATTTAGATTTATCATTTCCCCAAAGACCTTGGCTTTAAGTGTCATAAATTTTTTCCTTAATTTTAGGAAGCCATTAATAACGATGATTTTTGCTTTTTAAGCTCCCATCTAAGCGGAAAGTAAATATGACGATGCTGATGAGTCGATGATTTATTAACTGTGGAAGAACAAATATAGTTTTTTCCCAAATAATATATTATAACATAATGTGATACCAGGATGCTTTAAATTAGTGTTCGAAAATAATGGAAAATAAAAGCGAAAATGTCCCGGTCTAGCTTTGTATTCTTTTATTTTCAGTTTGCTTATATAATCTCACAACTTATTACTAATCTCTCCTGCACTCATTCTATATTTATTTGTTTTACTTAACCTTGCTTTAACTAACTCATGCATAGATCAATAATTTCCGAAAGAGAAACTATATAACCGTTCCATCTGGAACGAAGTGGTCACAATTTTAGAAGAATAGATAATATCTTCATATGACGTCAGGTCGGCGCCTGAACTAACCTGAACTAACGTGCTAATGTGGGTGTCGTGTCGGTTAAATATGTGTCCTACATAGAGTAACGAAAACAGTGTTCCGTGCACAATCTGTAGAGAAGAACGCATAATGGCCTGATGGTAAACTAACCAAACTAATCGTTGTCTTTGTCGTGCTGTGACATAAGCTAGCTTAAAAACTTTAAGGTAAAAAAAAGAAAACTTCTGTTGTCTAATTCAATAAAAAATTAAATGCCAAGGGTTCTGTTGAAATTGGGCTATTAGACATATTAGTTTAGAGTTATGGTTTTTATGAAATGTACTCATAAAAAATTATTCTGTATAGATATATGGTATAGAAATGAAGTAAAACAAATCGTGAATGTCAACATTCTCTCCAAAACAAGGAGAGCTCAGCTTCAAGCAGTGCAGAACAAGGCCCTGAGGATGATCACGGGAGCCCCGTGGTTCATGAGGAACCGTAAAATTCAAAGGGACCTCGGTGTGCCTACCGTAAAGGCACACATGAGGCAAATTCAACAGAAGTTCCTCGAGAAGGCGTCCCAGCACCCCAACCCGTGCATCAGGGACGCCTTCCGACTCCCACCTCAAGCTAGCCGCCAGTTTCCTAGACCGTCGGACCCGCTGTCGCTCTCGGACGAAGACGATGCCCCCCTCGCCCTCCGTGACAAGGTGACAAGAAGAATGTCATTCTAGGTTAAGTTTAAAGTACCTAATTTAAGTCTTGTTACTTCCTAGTTTAAGTTAGCGTAAGTCTTAGTCTAAGGTAGTTTTAGTCTTAGATCAAAGTCCTAGCGTTAAGAAACTTCATGTATATACCAAACACATTTCCTAGGTTAAATTAGTATAGGATTCCTATTGTAAGAACTTAGGTTAAGATAGAATAAGTTTACATTTAGTATTAGACATTATATATTTATATTTTCACAATTAGCCTAGCCTAGAAATCAATAAAGACAGTGGTATCAACACCAGCTAGAACACAATTAAAAGAGAGTTTAAGACA
Source organism: Pachyrhynchus sulphureomaculatus (assembly GCA_019049505.1). NCBI lineage: Eukaryota > Metazoa > Arthropoda > Insecta > Coleoptera > Curculionidae > Pachyrhynchus > Pachyrhynchus sulphureomaculatus. The sequence continues at coordinate 88,258,479 of CM032447.1, read as the reverse complement.
TATATTTGATGTAAATAGTACAAATTATAAATCGTTATTGTTTGGGCATTTCATGTTAAATATATCCTATCTTCTTTCCTTGATATAATATTATAGTTGATTCTCCTGCAACTCTAAAATAATTAAACATAAAATGTCTACTCATATATGTAAAATATATGTTCAGTTTGTGATAGACGAATATCAAGATCATAACATGATTGACGATGAATTACAATAGCTAGCTGCCATTTGGCAAATAACTATATTTACGTCTGTTATAAGTACTGTATTTTGAACTAAATATTTTAAATACTATAAAGCATACTTTTTGTAAAAAAATAATTCCTTTTAAAATGGCGTCATTGTCTTTATTGATTACCAAGATAGGCAAAGCCTCTTTCTTACAATTTTGAAAGTATAAAAAATAATTTCTAATACTGAATGTATAATTATTCTATCTTAACCTAAGCTCTTATACTAGTGTTCCTATATTAACTTAACCTAGGAAATGTGTTTATATATACATGAGTTTCTTAATGCTAGGACTTAAAGCTAAGACTAAAACTACCTTAGCCTAAGACTTATGCTAACTTAAACTAACATAGGATGTAACATTGACTTAAACTAGGACTAATTTAAACTTAACCTAGGTTGACAGTCTTCTTGTCACGGCGGGCGAGGGGGTCATCGTCTTCGTCCGAGAGCAGCGGGTCGGACGGTCTCGGGAACTGGCGGCTGACGTGAGGTGGGAGTCGGAAGGCGTTTCTGATGCATGGGTTGTGGTGCTGGTACGCCTTCTCCAGGAACTTCTGTTGGGTTTTCCTCATGTGTGACTTTACGGTAGGCACACCGAGGTCCCTATGGAGTTGTCTGTTTCTCATGAACCATGGGGCTCCCGTGATCATCCTCAGGGCCTTGTTCTGCACTGCTTGAAGCTGAGCTCTTCTTGTTTTGGAGAGCTGGCACCAGGTGGGTAAAATGGCGTAGACACCGAATTGTGGTCCGGCTAATAGCCTTTAGTAGGTTGTAATTATTTTGACCTGCCTTTCATCCGAGTTGCGGTAATGGACAAATGGGCAGGTAGGTAGATTTAAATTATCAAATATTATTAATTCTTAAATATTATTACATTAAATTAGGGTTAACCTAAATTAGAAAAAAATATAAAACGTAAGGGCATTTTTAAAATTTACTAGTTTACGTTTAAACTTTTTCAAGCCAACATGATCTTATCACAGAGGATGTTGAGCGAGAAAGGCAAAACTTTGATCCTATTGGAAAATTACAAATTTCGACAATATCGCCGTTTAAAATTAACAGTAGAGATGTGCTGGGTCTGCAGAAGCAAGAACTGCACTGCCAAAGTTTATACCATTGGACCAGACGCCATATTTTCACGACAAACTGGCAATTATCAACATCAACACGATAATAAACAAGTACTGAATCGCCAAAAAATTAACAGCGCAGTGAAGAAGAGAGCCAATGAGGAACATTACAACGAAAGATCAAGGAAGATGATTCGGCGGGAGGTGGCTGCAGATCCGAATGTGCTGAACACTTTCACCGACTCCGATATGACAAGAATAGGGAGGAACTCTGTACAAACGAGTGCACCAAAGTGTTCGACTAATAGGTACAATTCAGCATTTTTAAAAAATATGATAATTCAATATGTACATAAAGAAATTGATTATGTAACGTTTGTCAAATACATGTCTTACAAATATAGTAATTACTGAAATATGTCTTTTGCTTTAATTTTCACACATAACTTGCATACTTATAGCTCTATACCCGCCTATGACGGACCGTAACTCAGCCGTCATAGGCGTCAATTTTGGGTTCGAAAAAGGTCTGTATCGAAACTCGGAACTGTTTATTGCCTTTCACCGACCGTTACCGCAAGTCGGTATCAACCTAAAGTGAACCTGTAATAAATGCATAATTATCCATGGAAAAGACAATCTTTAAATAAACCACTTTATCTGAATCTTTAATAAAATCCTATGGTCACAAACTTTAGGTCTATAGCCAATAGTATCCCTAGTAGGGTGGGCAAACTCTGTGAACAGTTTTCAGTATGGAATTACGATTTTTTTGTGCTGTTCTCAGCGGTACTAATTCAAATGAATCACTCCACCCAATAACTTCTAAACAAAAGTTAAATAATAAAGAAGCTTTGAAATATCTACTTCTTTAAAGGATCATTCACTCTCTTGGGTACTGTTGCTATACTTCCCGTTAAAGGATTTGTTTACAATTCTTTTTCCAATAAATGCTCAAATTGCATAACACCACACAATGCTTGGAATCAACCTCTCGCGATTAGTGTCTCTCAGTCTGGACTAAGTACAAATATAATGGCTTTTTCTATAGTTTCTTGGAAATAAAGGCAAAATAGTTTATTGTAGTGAATACACCCTGTAAGAGAATAATCTCCAGATCTTTTTATTAAATAATTCTTTCAACTTCCAATTAGCTATGGGCTTATCATGTCACTTAAAATAAATGATTGGGAAAAATGGATGAAGATTTTTATGCATCAGGCCAATTAAAATAAACAATTAGTTTAGTTTAATATCAGATATAACAAATATTAAGTTTCCAAAGTATTACTGTCAAATAACCACTAGATCAACTAGCTAATAAAATTGTCGATAGAAGATAGAATAATTAAGTCATTGTTAGTTTTATTTTGAATTGAAATTCCTTGTCAACTATAACAAATTAATGAATATGTAGGAAAACACACGTATTTTGCAGGATTAAATATTAGTTACAAGCAGATAAAACATGCCCAAAACAACAAAAAGAGCAGAAATTAAATCAATGAGTAAAACAGCTAATGAAGCAAAGGAGAGAAATGGTAGATAAGACTACAGATAAATACAGAACTATAAATAGAGGGATATCGAGGGAAATCAGAAAAGATAAAAGACAAAATACAGATTTGAGATAAATCCCAAGTAAGTAGAATCGTATAGATAAAAATTACAAATTAAATATAGTTTTTGAAAATTTCTTTTATCTTCCACATAATGTTGTGTTCTAAAATCAAGATTGGTTTAAGCTTTTTTCTTCTTTCTACAGATAATTTTAATTTAAGGATACATTTTTTAAAAATTAAAAAATATATAGCCATATATTTTTGTAATGTGTATACCTGGTGTCCTCAAGTTTCTATTCTCGCTGCTAAAAATGAAATTTGATTTGATAGAATCGTCGAAATAGACTGACATTTCACATAGAAAAATAGTTGACAGTTTCTTCTGGTTTCACGAGAAATGTGATACACTTTTTTTTTATTTTAATTTAAATACCCTATATACTTTTAACGTTTTGAATTTCATGGAAAATTCAAAATAACTTTTGTCTATGTCAAATATCACTAATTTTTTAGATAATGGCCTATGAAACTTAATTTTTACTTTAATTCGATTTCTCAAGACGTGTTACGATGTTCCCAGAAAACTACTATTTCTTAGTATACTTTTAATACACTATCCAACAAAGTAATCAAATGAATTGTAACAGCAGTTTCCAAATGTTACACCGTAAAAAAAAATTAATTTCAAACTTTAAATAACGGTAGCATTAAAACAGTTGAATTTAGAAAGTCCACAATGTTATATATATATAGCCAGGTTTTTTATTAATTTGAATAATTTTTAAGAAATCAACCATCAAAAAGATCCCCAAGTAACAAGTTTTAACTACCCTTATTACCGCCCTGCTAAATAACTCTTTTTAGTTCCCCTAATTTTTATAATTGAAATAAAACCTGGAAAAAAATTTACTCATAAGATTACAATATTGTCCATTGAGATATTTTTTTTGGCTAAACCATAATACACATAACACACGTTAGGAGTAAAGAGAGTATAGATCTGTGATATTGTTATCATTATTCAAAGTTTGGATTTTGAAACATTGAAATATGTAAAAATTAGGAAAAACTGTTAAAATTATTTTAGTTTTTTTCTTACACATTGGAATTCTAATAATAAATAACAGTTGTAACGTTATCGCAAAAATTGTCTGATTTTCGGAGGTTATTATTTGAAAAACTAATGATATTTATAAACTATACAAAGATCCACCGATTTAAACTTACTTACTTAATCATTATGCCTTTCTACCCCTGTTAGGAGTGTAAGGCCCGTGGAGTTGAGTTATTCTATATCTGTCTTTTCCATATTGCCTTCTATATCCTTCCATCCTGTTTAAATTGCTGATTGCCTCTTTTGTTTCTTCTATATTAGTTTCTTCTGTTTGTATGAGTTCTGTATTTTGTTCCGTAAACTCTCTCTTTTAGGTTTCTCAGTTTGTTTTTATTTTTCATTACAGCTTCATAATCTCCCGTGTTTCCAAGTTCTATCTTGTATATAGTCGCTCCCATTTTTATCACATCTTTAATCCATACTTTTGTGTCCATACTCCTCTCCATAAAAAGTTCTACACCAATTTTCAGATCTGGTTGGCTATTCGCTTCAAAACTCATTCCCGATGTTACAATATTATTCCTTACGTTGCCTTTTTCCAGTCTACTCATCTTCAAATCCATACTTCTCAAGTTTTCTTTAATTATCTTATTTTCCTCTTTCAATACTTTATTCTTGTTTCTTAGTTCCTTCAACTCTTGTATATCTGACATTAGCTCTCTATCATTTCTATCAAATTGTCTATCTTATCTACTCTTTCGTTTTTCTCTTTCTGTGGTGTTCTTATCAGCTTTTTACTCTTCTTGAATAATCCCATTGGCTCTTCTTTTTCTTCGACTCTTCCTCTTTTCGAGTCTTCTCTATCCATTGCTCTTTCTGTTATAAATACTTTACGTGTGTTCCTCGTATATTCCATTTTCAAACACGGGAGAAAAAGAAAAAAAATTGTTGTTTATATTTCTTATCACCGTAAACAGTTAAATGATCAAGGTCATCGCTTCTCGTTTCGTTAGTTTCATACAATTTCACAAAATTATTCTCATAAATCTCCAAATTTTTACTTATTGTCTTAATCGAACACTACACTCAGCTTTATTTCTAGTCCCTCTCGTTTGCAATCGACAAAATAATTAAATAGATCGATTTAAAGTAATTCAATAAAAATCTATTTTTGTTTCGCGATTATTGTTGAAACTTTCCCTTCCTAAATTAGATTTCCTATGTTCTAGTTAATTAACAGGAGCAGGAGAGTCTCTAAGTATTTTAAGTTTTTTTTTGTTATCTTAAAGATACATCAAATTTTCGTTTGTTGGTCCCCGGAGTCAGAAATTTCCAAATTAACTAAGGCCCAAACCTGCAGAATACTTTTTATTTATTCGTCACATCTGGATATTTTTACACATATTAACCCGCATAAATATGATGACATTTTCGTTCTCCATTCTGGTATGTACCCGTTATGCTATAATCCAAGTACATTGTTATGCAAAGGGAGCATTTCTGAGACAGGATACGTGGCGTCGAATATAATTTTGTTCTGTCGCTTTACCTGTAAAAAAACTACATTTCTACGTGTCCTGCGTTAAAGTTCAAATTTAGTTCCGTTTTAGGGAGATTTATTTTTAAAGAAAAGATTCTTGAGACTTTATGGGACAAAAGAATATTGAAAATATTTTTTTTATAAGAATAAACCTAAGAGGTAGAGAAAGATCAGTAGCTAAGCTAAAGATAAATAGAAGGCAATAAGAAGGTAAATATGGCGTTAAATTTTGGTAAACCTATTCGTAATTACATATGTAAGCAAAATAAACTTTTATTATAAACACCATTGAGGCCAATTTTGATAACCTCGAATGTTGCAGTATTGTCACGCTTAGAATTAACAGTTTCTTGTTTTATTTTATGGTAAATGAAAAAAATTTTACCTTTCTCAGGTTGACAAATAGGCCATATATATACACTACCGTCAGAAAGTATTTGCCCACCTAGTTATTTCAGTCCTAAGACAACAAAAACCCGAATAATATATACACGTATTTTTTTTTTATTTTAATGAATTATTATTTGTTTTCACATTATTTATAGTCTAGAAAATCAGAAAATATTCATGATTTTACAGGATTGTTCTCATCTATGTGACCTCCTTTGTTTTTAATTACCGCTTTACAGAGTTTCGGCATTCTGTCCAGTAGTTTCTTCATAGTTTCTTCGGTTATTTTAACCCATTCTGATTGTAAAAGTTCCCACAAGTGATTTTCTGATGTTGGATTGAGTTTTCGAAGTTACCTGTCCAAATGGTCCCACAGAAATTCGACGGGGTTCAAGTCGGGTGATTGTGGAGGCCAAGTCATCACTTGCAGGACGTCATCGGATTTCCATTGATCCAAAATTTCTCTAATTTGTTTAGCAGAATGTTTAGGGCCATTGTCATGCTGAAAAATAAATTTACCCTGAAAACTATCTCTTCTAAAAGGAAGCATCTGAGTTTCTTGATACTGTTCTTTTCGCATGATTCCTTCTATCATAAAGATTTTTTCAACTTTGCCGTTGCCAAAACAACCCCGAACTATTACTGAACCTCCATGTTTTACTGTAGGCAGGCTCCAACATCCTCTCTCCAGCTGACCGCCTCACGTAAACTCGTTGAACCGAAATTTTAAATTTAGATTCATCACTCCAAAGGACGGAATGCCATTGTTCTGATGTTCAATTTTAATGTTCTTGGGCCCATTCTAATCGTTTACGTTTATTCACTTGCCTAAGAAGTGATTTTCTCACTGCAACTCTCCCATGTAGTTCACCTTCTGCTAAGCTGTTCTTCACGGTTATCACGCTGATGGGGATGGGCCGCTCCAGGTTTACTTCAGCCGTGATTACTGGTGCGGTTAGGCGGCGATGGCGGGAATGGTTTTTCGAGGCCTTCCTGAACATTTTTGGTTGCGAAGTCCATGTCCTGCAGAAAAATTTTTTACGATGTAGTCCAATGTTCTCCTTGGCATTTGCATATGACTCGCGATTTGTCGACTCGAGTGACCATTTTGATGTCTCGCAATTATCAGAGCCCGATTTTCAACGGAAACTTTTTTCGTTTTTGGCATTTTCACAAAACGATCGAGCCTCTATCAATGACAAAGTACTGTTTGCGAATGGTTAATTTCCAAAAGGGCAATGGTATTTACAGCATAATTTTTATCATAAAATGTCACTAGGAATTTCTCTAATCCCTAGAAACTTGAAATGAGTTCTTACTTCAACTGGAATTCTTAGAAATCGCCTCAAAACGATTATCATACAAAACTTGGAAATTTGTTCTAATTGGTTTTTAATTTGTTATTTCACCAAAAAGGCTTATCTAAACAATTTTATGATGGACACTTGTTAAGAACAATTAAGTTTACGTAATGTAATAAAAGGGTTTAATTAGGTATTAAATTTTGGCAGTTACATTGAAATTTCTATGTGAGCAAATACTTTCTGACAGTAGTGTGTATATACGAATATATATATATATATATATATATATATATATATATATATATATATATATATATATATATATATATATATATATATATATATATATATATGTATATATATATATATATATATATATATATATATATATATATATATATATATATATATATATATATATATATATATATATATAAATATAAATGGGGTTCACTGTAATAAAACAACTGAAAACGTACAAAGAGCCATGTTTCAGCGGTATACCCACTGTTCTCTTATTCGCCAAATCCATCGCAGACCTCAGGTTCATTATCAGTGACCCCAAAAACCCCCAAGTATAGAATCTCATCCTAGTCAGACTGAAAATCAAAATTGAACCCCCGTACCCTCTTTTTTCACCCCTAGAGGAGTGGAAGTAGAAAAAGACTAGATTCTAGAATAAAATCGATCATCGAGTACCCATGAGCCCTTCAATCATACATTCCCAAAATATTACAACGGATTCGGAGTGACTTGGAGAGAGAAAATCATATTATATGATATGATTTTGATTAATAATTAATTATTCTTCCAATCCAACTTGGAAGAACTATAGTTTTAAATTTAAACCAAAAAATTTGCATTTTACACCTTGATGCATAGGTATGTACTTCTAAATTATTTTGATTTCTTGTATTAAAATTTTATAAATTATTTCCCCATTAAATTCTATAAAATAGCTAGGCCGATTTTTGTGTTAAAATAGTTTAATGCATAAAACATGTTACTCGAATTTCCCCTCCATATTCTAGTTTTATCCAGTTAGACTGATTAAATGTTGGTTATATATGATCATGCATTTAAGCCTTTTCGAAAAGCTGACATAATTATTACGTCGAATTTCGATTTTGCTGTAGTGTTAAGGTAATTTTTAAAACTATACAAAATTTCTAATTTTTTTACTGTTTTTTGTATTCATAAAAAGTTAAAACTGCATCAAGTTTTTACCCACTGTATTATTTGTATTGTTAACTTATTATTCGAAAGTAACTTTAGAGATAGAATCATATTTAATTTTTGTATTTTAAAAGTTTACTAATGATCCTCCTGGCCCTTACTGTACATAACTAAATGCAATTCATATTGTATCTTTTATTAACTCAACATGTATGAAACATAAAATTTACACTAAATGTTTGCATGGCGAAAATCGCATCCTAATTTAAAGATAAATGTCAGTCTAACTTGGTGGTCTGCAAAAGGAAAAATATTTTAAGGGAGGGCCCAAGAAGTATATAATTTTCTTAATAACATACCAAAAGTAAACCCGATACTTTTCTGTAAGGTAAGTTTCTTACAATAAACAGAAGGATCTGGTTTTACAGCTTATCATAATGAAGTACCAAGTTGTATATTATTGAAATATTTTAGCTGATACTAATATATTCACATACCATTCGTAGTCAATTTATCAGTCTTTAATATAGACGACTGTAGTAGTAATGATTTATTAATTTATTCTCCTGGGTCATATACGGAATAATTCGTACTAAAGTAACCTCTTTTTATAAAATTCAGTTAAAATTAAGAATCACATACCTATTATTTTTAAGCCAGAAGCTTAAACTATAATAACAGTGCCAAAATATATAATAATAAACAACTACTTAACCTGTAATTATAAGGTTCCAAACAAATAGCGAAAAGTCATCATCACACAAAGAGTTCGCACACCTAACGATTCGAGAAAATGGAGAAAACGAGCTATTCGTTCGATAAAACGATAATATAAATAAATTTCAATTCAATTTCAAAGTTATATACATGTTCGACGATAACGCAAATTGACAATGGCTTTAATGGTTAAGAATTTTGATAGTAATAAGCTAAAAAAAACTAAGTAAAAAACAATATAAAAATGGTTTTTTGGAGAAAAAAAAAACGGGAAAATGACTTTTATCGTGGAAAATTGCTACCTCTTGTATTATTTTCTTCCCCTCCAAGTTAAATCTGGTCCATCTTAATCTTCCAAATCTGCCAATCCATAAAGCGAAAATTTCGTATAAAAATTAGTTATTGCGAGAATATTTTGTGGAGGAGTGCTGTCCTGCTGCATGTTTATTTTCCTATTATTACTCGTATATGGTAGCGAATTTTCGACAATTTCCGTTATTGTTTTCAAGTATGTTTATTTAAATTTATATTAAAAACTATTTGTCCCATTATTCTACTGTTCAATATACGGCACCAACCCCGAAGAGGTTGACGGCCAGACTGTTTTGTTCCTGGTATCGCACAAGGATTTTCGTTTTCGAAAGGGGGCGTTTTCTTCTACTAAAATATTAAGCTGTTGAGAGACCTAACTCATTCGTCTCAACAATTTTATTAAACGTTGCTCATGTTGCTTCATACGGTATATTATCTCCTAGCAAAATGTAATTATTTTTTTTTCTATTTTAAATGCTGCGCTAGGTACACTTTATATGGATGGGAACCATATTTCTGTAAAGTATTTTAAATTCTGTTATATGTTTTGTCAAGTAGCTGTTATAGAACCTTCTGAATGTTGTGAATTTGAAAAAAATATTAAATATTGGCTTTCAGTAAGTGTTCATAGTACTTTCAAAATGCAAAATAATTTCCAAATTCATATTTGTAGTTTCCTCCTCTTTATGGAATCCTTTTCTTTTACTATTAGACCTATGTTTCGTTTAGGTAATACAATTCCTAGTGATAATAATACCAAATTGATCGTACTTACTTTAGGTGTTAGATATTATCTCAAGAAATGTCTACCGGCTAATAAATTGTTAAAATAATCAACCTGAACTTACACCCCAGCAGAGGGTTTATTTATTCTCAGCATGTAACAAAAAACCAAAGCGGCACCTACAACTTCCTTTGCGTTAACGGGTGATTGATGATATTTCGTCCACAGAATTTAAGAATTCAAACCTCGTTGCAGACTATATAGGACAACTTTTTAAGACGGAAGATAACGTAATACCTCCTATTTGATATCAAATTATTTCCTTGTTGTCGTGCCTTCGTGTCATGAATAACTGCAGCAAGTGACCGGAAAACCAGTTTTTTTTATCGGCTACAAAAATATACTGTAAAGGGTTAATTATTTGGTAACATCAACTGTATAAAATAAGTAAGATTAATAACATTTTTTCATAAAATAACTGAAGACAGAAAAATAACTCAATACAGGAATTAACTAGGATAACAAGTAGTTCTTTATATTATATTTGTATTTATAGAAATTCAGAATTTACACAAAATCATATATTGTGTATCAGAAATATGCAACTAATGTATTAGTTGCACTGTTAAGATGTTACAGCCGAAATTTCTTAAATGTCATAATCTCAAAACTTGTAAAGTTTAGCACGTCACTAATTTATATACGGCATGCATCGCCACTTAAAAAAAGTCTCTTTATTTTTAAATAGAGCTACTTTGTATATACGAAAGTATTTCTAAAGTATACATTTTCCCAAACTGAGCAACTATTCTTGAATATTTCTTTATAAAATTTGAGGCAGACGTAATAATAGGTCACGTTGACAGTAATGCAAAATTATCGATAGTAAAACTGATACAGAATAATCGTAAAACATATTTATTGAATATACGGAGACTATCGAACAATTGGCCTCATAAGCCATATTTTAAAAACATTTCTGAACATTATTCACAGAAGAATATACAAGTTGTGTGAAGAAAACATGTCAGCTACACAATTCGGCTTTCGTGATGCCTTGGAAACCTTATTTTCTATGCAGGTTTTGATTCAGCGATATAGAGACGTCAATTTTGACGTATATCTGTGCCTGATTGACTGCCAATAGGCCTTTGAAGGAGTGTAACATCACAAAATAGTCGGAATTCTGAAAGATCATGGGCTAGATGGAAAGGATCTGCAGATTATTAGCAACCTCTACTGGAACCAGATGGCATTTATTAAGGCAGAAAGGGAGCGCTCAGAAGCAATATCGATTAAGCAGGGTTGTGTCTTGTCTCCACTATTGTTTAAAATATACTCTGAGCAAATCTTCAGAGAGGCACTAAAAGAGGCTGATGATGGAATACTGCTTAAGCGAATAAATAATATTCTTTAAGCTGGACGATATGCCAGTTATGGCTGATAACTTAAAAGGTCTTCAACTTCTTATGACAAAAATAAACGAAGTTAACCTCGAACTTAATATCAGCAAAACAAAATACATGGTAATCAGCAAGTCTCCGGTTCCTGCTACCTTGTTGTTTGTTAAGAATTACCAAATACAAAGCTACCATGTACCCATTGTTCGTTTACAGTGGGATCACTCGCAGGAAATTCATTGCCGTATCGAAAAATCTAGAGCAATATTCCTCAAAATGTCGTTACCTTTTAAAATTTCAGCAATAAAATTAAACACAAAAATAAGACTCCTAAGATGTTATGTCTTCAGGGTCTTTCTTTACAGTGTGGAATCTTGGGCGCTGACTGAAGCCACTTATAAAAAACATGAAGCATTTAAATTATGGCTATTTCGCAGAATTTTGAAAATTTCTTATACTAACAATATTACCAACGTCGTACAAACAAGAAACTAGAAATTTTTGTTTTAAAATAGGAAAATTGGAGTATTTAGAACAAATAATAAGAAATTCCCATAGATATGGGAGGCTACAGCAAATACTCCAAGGAAAGGTTTTTGGAAAAAGAGGACCAGGATGCAGACATATCTTCTGGCTAAACAATCTGCGAAATTGTTTCTCAACAAATACTACCGGTCTTTTCAGAGCTGCAGTGGATAAAGTAATAATAGCGAGAATGATTGCTAACATTTGAACGAAATAGACACTTTAACAAGAAGATTGAATATACGTACCTAGGGCCCACAAAAGAGCGGTCAATGATTGTCTTTTTATATGAGATTGGTTGTCCCTCCTCTTATTTGTTTGTTGTCTTCTCCTTAGATATTGATTTTATTACTGTTCTGGGAAGAGTTGGAACTAGTCAAGTTTCATGGAAAGAGGAAGTCTTTTTGGAAAAAGTTGCACTTCAGTCATGCAAAATCTAGAGGGCCCGTGGAAAGTCACCGATTTTGAAAGCTGGTTTACAAAAAAGTGGATTTTTTTAGAAAGTCTCTCTCTCTCTGATCATCGTAAGAGGAAATTTTTTTTCTTGGGAGTAAGCTTCCTCTCGGTGAACGCTTTTTTTTAGTTGATAAAGTTTTATTATAGAAGACAATTTTTGTTGGATAGGTTTTTTCCCCGGTAAATAAGTGTTCAGGTTTTTTAAATTTTAATTTGGGAACTCAAGCTTTTTAATGTTCCACTGCAAGAAAGCTTTATTTTCTAGAGATCTCCACCCTCATTATCGATTTTTCTTCTACTGTCATGAGAAGGATTGTTTGAGAGGTGCCCGTATATTGCCTAATTCCCATGTAAGTGGGGGTCCTAAAATTGGATTTCCAAGGGCCGGATTTTCTCTCCACTATCCGGTGTTTACCTACCATACAATATTAATTACAACAAATAAATATGAAACAAAAGATGCTTATAAAGATACAAATTTATTCGTGAAGAACGTTTCGTGGTAGTTCTTTCTCTTCTTAAAGTGCCTATTCGATTCAAATGTTGGCAATCATTCTGGCTATTATTACTTTATCTACTGCAGCTTTGAAAAGATCGGCAGTATTTGTTGAGAACAAATTTCGCAAATTGTTTAGTCAGGAGATACGTTTGCGTCCTGGTCACCTTTTTCCAAAAAACCTTTACTTGGAGTATTTGCTGTAGTAATCCATATCTGTGGAAATTTCTTAATATGTGTTTTAAATACTCCAATTTTCCTTTAACAGTTTCCATAATTTCCAGTTTCTTGTTTATGCGACTCAAGTCAATCGGTATAAGAAATTTTCAAAATTCTGCGATATATCCATAATTCAAATGCTTCAAGTTTCTTGGAAGTACCTTTAACCAGGGTCCAAGATTCCATACCGTAAAAAGGGATACTAAAGACATAACATCTTAGGGGTCTCATTTTTATATTTAATTTTTTTCCTGAGGTTTGGTAGTTAACCTCGGTAAATTATTAAAGTTTATATAATTAATTACCGTTTAAACCTTTTACTACTTGTTTTAATTGATTCTATCATTTTACCTAAAAATTCCTACATCATACTGCTAAAATGGTCAGCAGTCAGACATATATTATCAGAACGGAAAGTCCTTTATTCAGATAGGAAAGATTTGTCTTGCACAATGTGCGATGCAGAAAAATACTCATTTGGCCATTTGGTAATGTTAACAAATTCAATTATTAATAAAGCAACTTTGAAAAAAAAATCAATTGGAACAAATTATTATTACAATTAACAAGAAAAAACCGTAAATTTCGAAATATACCAGTTTTGCCAAACAATTTCAAAAAATCATCATTTGTTCCATTGTGAATTTTAATTTTATCAATTATAAAAATTAAAACCTCAACCTAAAAGTGGAAAGCCCCGATTGGACTTAAGGGAACATTACACATTTACGGGTCGAAAAAGTCGACTTTTTAGAAAGTATCCTATTGGAAAGAATTATATTTCAATAATATTCTATGAAAATTTCAGAGGAAAATTTCAAATACTTTCTAAGTTATAAATGATTATAGCGCCAAGTGTAAGGCAGGCCAAATCGAGCGCGCGGCGTGCCAACTTACCTTTCGGCCGTTTACAAAGGTTTTGCTCTACCTGTGTCGAACATCTGCTGCTACTTTTATGATTCTAAGAAAAATGGAAGCACGTAAAAGGAGAGCTTACTATAAGGGGGATATTATCTTTTCAGTTTGAAACAAAACTGTAGCCCCAAAGCAAACGATACGCTGGCCTGCTCAGTTCGAAATTATCGCTCGCAGGGCTAACATCACTCGGTAAACATCTCGGCTAAGATTGTGCAAAATGGATAAAAAATACGGGAAATTTAGATCAAAGCAAGTGTGCAGACCACGTAAAAGAGTTTTATGGTAATCGATTTTCAGATGAAAGTAATTCTAATTTTTCCAGTATATCTGCAGAAAAAATGGTAAAAACTTCTGATTTGAGTCGAAGCACTAATCCAACTTTTAGGTATTAGATAGTACAATTTTTAGTTTTTACAACTTTACAACAAAAGTTGAAGTGTAAAGTTTGTCGTGAAGACGTAAAATTTTTTAAACGAGATGAAAGAAGAGTAGGTTTTAAGCTTTGTGTTGTGTAGGAATGCGGCGATACACTCATTGACTCTAGCCCCAAAATTGGGAAATTATATGAATTTAATAGATGTTTCATTTTTGTGATGAGATTACTCGACTGTGGAATCGCTGAAGTGAACAATTTTTGCGGCCTGATAGATTTAGGAACGGGGTTTTATGAAACAACTTATTATAAAATCATCGAAAATATTAAAATCGCAATTGAGGCTGTATTCAGAGTTGTTCTAAATAAAGCCGCCAATGAAGAGAAAGATAAAAACAAAGCAGCTGGTGATAAAGAAAATGAGTTATCGGTATGAGATGACGGGTCATGGGCAAAACGTGGCTTTACGTCTCTTTTGGGCATCGTATCTCTTAATAATAAGATTTTAGACGTTATTGCAAAATCAAGTTTTTGTCACGCTTGTCGAAACTGGATAGGAAAAGAAAATAGTGTTGAATTTGAAGCATTTTGGGACAAACATGAGGAGCATTATTCAGCAAATTATAAAGGAAGCGCCGGAACGATGGAGGTCGACGGTGTTCTCCATATGTTTCAACGATCGGAAGACTTGCACGACGCAAAGTACAAGTATTACATCGGTGACGAGGACACCAAAACCTTTCACTTCAATTTTAAATGTGCAGCCTTATGGAGATGATTTTGTTATAGAAAACAAAAATGTGTCTTGCATGTTAAAAAGCGAATGTATAGAAGAGTAAAAGAAGCCAAAAAGTATTAACGCAAACAAGGAAGCAAGCCAAAAAAGAAATCCGATGCCGGAAAAAAGGAGATCTGAACTTAAAAAATTCAGCTAACTAATAAATTAATGCGGGATTTATCATTTTACTAAGGCTTAGCTATTCGACGTCATCCAGATTCAGTAGAAGCAATGAAAAAAAGAAATTTGGTCCACATTTTACCATAAGATTTCAACCGACGAAAGGCCACAACGTACGTATTGCCCTCCTGGAGCTGAATTGTGGTGCAAGTGGCGAAAGCACGAAGCTGTAGGTACTTTGAGTGATTTCAAGCACCTACCTCCTCTGGATGATGATATTCAACAAGTTCTTAAATCTATTTATGAAGATTTGACGTCAGACGATCTTTTGAAGCGGCGTTTGGAGAATAACACACAAAATAACAATGAATTATTCAATTCTTGTGTTTGGCAGCCCCAAACATATTTTTTGTGATAAAAGATCATTGAAACTACTACTTACACATCTGCGTGTATTTTCAATTAAGGTTTCCGCACTCGTGCCGCTCCTGGAGCGCTCTAGGGACTTCCCTGCAGCACGTGTGCTAGACCAATAAAAAAAAAAAAAAAAAAAAAAAAAAAAAAAACTATTAAAAATTATGGAGGTCATGGGAACAACAAATGCAGCCGCAGAGCTCGCCCGGAAGCGTAACGAAGCGCGCATCAGGGATATCGAGCGCAACCTCACCGATGCCGCCAGAGAGGCCAGAATCGCACGGAGAGACGAAAAAACACTTGAGAACGAGGCGTATAAGGAGTCGGAAGGAAGTTTTTTTTATTACACAGTCCCATAAAAATTATTAAAATTTTCGACCGAGGAAGTGATATGTTCCCTTAAAGATCCCTCGTAAAAGCTTCACCCACTTCACTACCAAAATTACATATCGCAGTTTTAATTAGTACAATATTCAAGGAAAATTACATGTAGACTATACGTTTGCATGCTTATTTATCTTTTAATGACTTAATGAACTTCAAGTTGGGCTCACCTGGTGGTCCGTAAGAAACGTAGAGATTCCTATCATTAAAATCAGTTTTTGTTGAAAGAGAGTTTGCTTTATTTAACACGAAAATATTTTAAAAGGAGACACAAAACTACTGTATAATTTTCTTAATAATATACCAGAAGATATATTTTACTTACGTGCTGTAGCTTCGTTTTAACAAGCAGAAAAAATGATTTCTTTTTAAACAATATATTAGGTTAGTTCAGGTTAGCTGTATAATACTACGTTTATTTTTGCTTTTTTTTAAGCAACGAGTTGTATTAATACTAGTTAGAGAGATACAGGAAACTATTCGTGATAGACTCAATTATTACTGAGATTCTGGTAGATACGTAGTTAGGGCCAAAAGTTTCTAGCCTAAGGGTATTCAAAATTATATCAAAAAAAAAAAGAATCAATCATTTTTATTTTTTGATATAATCACTATTAATTTCAGATCATTAGTGTTTCGTACGGAACACTTATAAGATCACTTCGGTGTCTATCTGTCTGTCCGTATGTCTGTCTGTCACACCTGATTTTCTCCGAAAACCATTTGTCATAGAAAGTTGAAATTTAGTAATAATATAGAAATTGATGGCCTCATCAGAGCCCTGTAGTTTTAAAAGTTAAATTTTGACTTAAGGGGTTAGTTTTGGGGGTGAAATCGGAAGTGAAAATTTTTTTTTTTACTAGGTCTTCGAGTGTGATGTCAAATGAAAGCTTGTGAAAACACGAGTAATATATATATATATATATATATATATATATATATATATATATATATATATATATATATATGTATATAATGTAATACTTGTGCATACTTTTCTTTGTATTATTTTTAAAAAATCGCGAAAAATCGCTGTCTCCCCACCTTATCTCGAAAAGTACTGATCAAAAAATTTTGAAATAATTCTGGAATATTCTCCACGGGGTGTAGATTGAACGAAAATTATCACGTGCTTTATCTTTAATAATTTATCTGGTATATAAAAAAAAAAACAAAAATTTCAAGATCATCAGTTTTCAGTGAAGATTGGAAACAAATTTTATTGAAGGCTCATTTAGGGTGTGTTTTGTGAAGTCACTGATCATTTTATACCACCGTAACAATGTTTTTTATTTTAAAAGTAATCAACGTACACTAATTGTGCAAGTTTAACTTGCACTTGACCGGTTATTTTTAATACGGCTAATTAACTTTTCTACATTAGTAAAAACTAAACTGAATTTTTTCTTTGAGATTATCTAAAACTACCTAAATCCCATATACAGTTCCTCTCATGTAGGTCTGTCTTCAATTTACAAAATTAAAAATAGTCGCTTGAAGCTAGATCGGGGTTGTAAGGTGGGTAAATTTAAGGAGTAAGGCCACTCCAGGTAGAAAATTTATTTGAAGTACTTTATTAAACAAATATTTAAGTATACAAAAATATTTTTTTTGTCTTTTTGATGCAAAATGGCCTCTTCAAAATCCAAGACGACAAGGCACCTTTTATGCGAGGCCTGAAACGGGCGAAACGATTGCTCCCGTAGATTTCAACCTTGAACAAAAAACGAAAAAATCGTCATTAATATATATACGTCCAAAACTAGTGGAACACGTGCGGAAATTTGAAAATATTTTTTTTTTTTGGAAAAATGGTGTATTTATAAAAGAAATGTTTATTTTTCTTCCAGACATTTCACTAAAAACTGTTTACTAAAAGAGAAGTTTATAACTTATCGCAAAATCTGTACTTTATCCACTAATTTTTGACATGCATTAATGAAATTTTTTGGTGTTTTGGTCTAGCTTGAAATCTACGGGAGCAATCGTTTTGCACGTATCAGGCCTCGCATAAAAACAGTCTTGGATTCCGGAGCGGTCATTTTGAATTAAAAAGATAAAAAAAAATATTTTTGTATACTTAAATATTTGTTTAATAATGTAAGTAAATTTTCGACTGTTTTTAATATATTCTTGCAAGAAACTCTCGAAATGAGCATTTTTCCCTGGGACCTGGAGTAACCTTACCCCTTAATTCTAGGAAACTCCACTGCTAATCACATCAAACTAATTTCTTTGTCCCAATGTTTCCTAAGGAAATGTGGATTTAAGTTGAAATATAGATTAATAAATATTATATTATTTTACAACACGATTAGACAGTTATGGATCGTCAAAAAGTTATCCGCAAATGATCAAAACATAGAAATAAATACGGCCATGAACCTACCTACCTACCTACCTAAAAAAATATATTGTATTCTAACTTGAGGTGACAGTAACCAAGTGGAATTTAACGCTACAAAAACCCAGGCAGCAGTTTTTTCTAAAAAAGTTAACGTTGCTGAACCCGACATAGTTATGTCGGGGCACTCCATTCCCCTAGCATCGTCACTCAATTTGTTGGGCGTTAATTTGGGAGCAAATATGTCCTGGCATGAACATGTTGCAGGCATAGCAAGGAGAGCTTCTGAAAAGTTCGGAATATTATTTCGAACCAGAAAGCTTTACACTACACAACAACTGTTAATTCTTTACAAAGCTCAAATTCAACCAACTATGGAATACTGCTCCCATGTTTGGGGCTTCGCTCCCAAACATACACTGCATTTATTGGATTCTATTCAGAGAAGAGCTGTTCGTCTGATTGGAGACCTAGAGCTGACCGGCGGCCCTTGATTCGCTGGATCATGGAAGAACGGTTTGCGACTTGAGTCTGTTGTATTTTCATGGAAAGTGTTCGAAGGATGTAGCCCGCTTAATTCCTCTCAGAGCGGTGCATGTTAAAAATACTCGTCGCGCTAATACTTCACATCGGTATGAGGTTCAGCTTGTTACTCCGTGTACAACGCTTTTCAAGCAGCCTTTTATATAGAGAACATCGTCCCTTTGGAATAATTTGCCCAGGGCTGTGTTTCCCACCGAGTACAACTTATAGCGATACTGGTTTTTCCGCGCACATGTCGCTCCTAGAGCGCTTTAGAGACTTCCCTTCAGCACGTGTGCTAGACCCATAATATATATATATATATATATATATATATATATATATATATATATATATATATATATATATATATGTATATATATATATATATATATATATATATATATATATATATATATATATATATATATATATATGTATATATCAACTGAACATCCGTAAGGCCAGGTATCCCGAAGGGAAGTAGGCTATTTCTACCTGCTAAGTGGGCCAACAAGTTCCCACACTCGCTTACTGGTTGTGAGCTTACCCTAGCCTGTTTAAAGATCATTAGAACAGCCCCATGGTCCCAGCAAACGAACCTTCACATTAGGTTCGATTTCACCAATCATATCCAATATCATCCAATTCATCCAATATAAAGATAGCACATTTTTCTTCTTGAAATACAGATGCATTGCCATCCAGAAATGTTGCTATTTTATCCCTGTCTGTGTACAATAAACACCGCCTCTCGCGTCTTCTTTCTTATATGTACTAGATGAGTATTTTAAAAGCAGCTCCAATGGTCCAATCTATCTTTTCTGGTCTCAGGTTAGTTCAGGTTAGGTTCGTCTGCAGTGGAGGGTTGTACTCCTGTGCTCTGATTAGACAAGAAACCAATACGATGCCTAGGACGCATCAAATTTTATATATAGATGCATCGATCATATTTGCAACAATTTTTATACTTTGGAAGTTCTTATATACTAAATAACCGTTAAATAAACTCTGGTACCATGGAGTTTAAATATAATATAAAATATTTAACATTTATATCTGCATAAAAACACTCAATATGAAATAAACTTCTTCTTATGAAGCAAGAATTATAGTACAAAAACTAAAATTTAATATTTGTACGGTAATTTAAACTAAACGCTTTTTGTATCATATGACACTTTTTACGACCTGTTAACTTTAAATCGTTTACCTGCGTATATGAAACTACACCTAATTATCTTGAAAATGACTTGATTTATTAACAACAAAAAATAATTTGATCTCCGTTGGTGGTCTGATAAATGAAAAAACCTTGTGTCCACATCCATATAAAAATAACAAAATTTGTGTGTACAAAAAAGTACTTTTATTCATTGACAGCATTTTCTTGACCCCGTACGCAAAATTTTTTGCTCCCTTGTACAAAGATTAGTTTGCATACACTAATTTTCTAGTTACTGTTATTTATAATGCTACCAGTATTTGTATGACCACTACAGGACCGATATTTGTTCCTGACAACATTAACGCAGCACGGGATGTAGAAGTTAAAAAGTAATTTGGGATTTCACAGTTAACAATTTTATATAAAATTTTACTTTTATTAGTAGTCGTATCCTCCAAATATCGATAAGTAACAGCGGAAGACTACCATCGTCGGGAATGCTTCAAATCAGATATATCGCCACCTTCGTTGACAAGAAGTTTGGGTGACATTCTCCGAAAGTAATAACTAGCCATGAAATTAGGTAACCTCAGATACTTTACTTTTAACTTAGGTATTCCTCCAGTTTAATTAATTCAACAACTTGGTTTACACATTCTTGTTCTAATATTTCAAGAACAAACGTCGGCTGTTCGTATGGTTCTCGATATACGCTAGTTTGGAAACTGTAAATGTGTTTGTATGTTAGTCTTTGTATCAGACACTTTCATAATAAAAGCGGAACCCTTGTCTTCTATGTTGTCGATAATCAAATTAACGGCGACAAGCGTCCGAAGTATCCCTAATTAAACCAATTCAAAACATTGAAAAAATATTGACACTATGCATTAAATAAAACACTAATTAAAAATTCAACCCTGATCATTAAATCATTTACACGCATCTGTTATAAACTAATTAATTTTGTCTTCTGTTAAAATCTTAGACTTCTTAATTCAGTGTCCAACTGATTTTTTTTTCAAATATGAAACCAAACTGGTCAACTGTCTAATATTCACGTTTTCCTTAACATTTACTTGAACTTACTTTAACTTTTTAGGAAAATATGCCAATAAAATATTCTTAACAATTTTCTTGCTTTATGCACACCATTCTTTGAATTGTTATTATGAATTTTCATATTGCCGCTTGAATGTACCCCAATAAGGATGACTGAATTTCCAAATCTGCTGTATTTGAAGGTGTACCTCTAAACCAATCATCAAAAATCAAAGCTCTAGTCTTTTTAGAATCTTATTTTTAAACTATGTGACCAAATTTATTGTTTAAATAGTTACAATCATAAATTGTTTTATTTTAAAATAAAAATTTACCTCTGCTACTATATTACATATCTAACTAGAGGAATTTGGAAAAGTATTGATTGAAAATAATGTCATCTAAATGTGTTGCGGGCACTCCTCTAAGCGTGCGGTGAAATTGTTGATCACTATTCGGTACGTTGTTTCCGTGATCGCTGCCACACACACCTCATCGAATAATGTCTTTAGCTTTAGTTTTGAAATATCCCCACAATAAATAACCGATTAGCCTGAAGTTGGGGTTACGTGCAGTCCACCTTATGTCATCTCTTTTAGAAATTAATTTATTAGGCAAAATTTCTCGAATTAACTCTGTTATCATAGAAAAGTGAAGGTTTGTTAGTCTAACAACTAAGTCTGAGACATCACGGTTTTAAAAACAAATAAAAAAACATTGTTTTATACTTTCAATTACATAATTATGTATTTAAATAAACATTTACCATTCATTTTAAATAAGAATGAATAATAGTATTAATACAATTATGACAGCATCTTAGTATGAATTAGTCATAACATTTTTTTATATTTAAGAACCTGATTGCTAATTTCACAGACATTAAACATAATTGATAATTTAAAAGAACTTTTAAACACGGAATTTTACTTTTTAAAAGTTTACAACTTTGAGAGCGATCAATTTTGAAATGAAAAACAATAAAAGGTAGTTCAAAATCAACGTCATGACGGTTTTTGTACTCTGATCGACTGACTGCTCATTAATCGATTGTCCTTTTCTATTTCGTATGACTAAAAAGAGACTACCGTGTATTAACTGGATAATCAAGTGTACCGATTGGATCGTATTTTCGAAAAACCTTTTCAACGTAGGAAAAAACCCATTATATTGGCTGCGCTCTTGGAGAGGAGACATCAATCGAGATATAAGTATATACCAAAGTTTATACACACTTGTATTTATTAAAAAGGATTTTTTCCATAATCGACACAGTCATCTCATCAATCAAGATCATGTGACTGTTAACTATGTGGCATTTCTAGTTACTTTTTAGATTATATGTCCAGCTGAAGTGAAAAAAAACACTTTCGATATAAATAATATGTACCACAGAGGTGTTCGGATGTCGGAGTCAGAAGACGTTTCTTAATAGGAATAGCATATTTGTTCTAAGAGCGACTACATCAAAATAATAATTTACATTGGTCTAAGAAAACGCAAAAAAAGGAAAGTCTATTTATTTTGGTAGTTGGTAAACAAGGTAACTTAATTATCATCTGCATATCACCCACGTCAAGAATTAATTTTTGAAACTTTAGTAGTTCTGATGTTCTCTGAGCGGAATTTTTTACTTAACTGTATTTTTTTGTCGGATTAGTGCTGTAAATTTGCCCTTATAGTCTGTCAAGTAAGAACGTGACCGCTCGTATTCTTGAAAAAATGTGTTTCGAGGACATTTTTTGCCAACAATATATTCTTTGGTGTGCTAACAACGGCGCAAGTACCTCAGTAAGTTGTTCAATCGCCTCCGCATCAACAATCGCCTGGCATCTTCGAGGCATGCTGTCGACGAGATTTTCTGCATACTCTGCAAATTTGTCGAATTTCGCTAGACAACTGAGTCAGTGTCTTCAGAATCTTTCCTGTGAGCTTTCTCTTTACAAGGGATCAAACGTTTTCAATAGAGTTGGCGTCCAGCGATTGTGAGGGCCACTCTATGATCTTATCCTGGGTCCTGCTGCGCGACATGATTTTCACCCAGAAAAGGTTTCTTCAACGTACTTCGGAGTTTAACATCATAAGCACGAAGATATTGTCAAATGGTCTCATGGGACACATTCAAACCTAATTTTCTTAATTTTGCTGCTCCTTGATGCAGCGTCAATTTCGGGTGCCGTGAAAACAAAGACACGATTCGTTTTTCGACTTTTGGAGTGACTTTGCCTACCGAACCACGTTTTGGCAAGTCGTCGATAATTTTCGTCTTGTTAAAACGATTTACCCACTTCTTCACAAACGACACCTACTTTTTAATATATTTAGCGGCCGCAGAATGTGTTATTTTAGGCCCCTTTGGATGGAAACAAAGAAAGACTGCCTCGAATCGAAGCGCAAAGAAGTGACATATTTTGGATTTTACGTGATTTAGATGACAGTTTGAAATCGACTGATATTTTTACTAAAATGCGTCGTAGACAAAAATGCCCACTACCGATTTTTATTGAATCGGTAGAATTCCATCTACCAAAAATAAATTATCGCGGACACGTTTTTACTTGACAGACTGTATATACGGAAGAAGGACAATATTTTTGTTTTAGAACTTCTCAAACATTTTAAATGAAAAAAAGAAGCTTAAAAAACATTGTTTCTTGTCAGTGCTGAAAATTTTGGAAAATTTCTTATGTGCCAAGGTTATAATAAGTGTGTGTCAAAGTAAACTGAGCTTTTTCAAAATAGCCAATATTGAGTGCTTAACTGGTATGAACGTTTTAAAGCAGGTCGTGAGGTACTAAATGAACATGGTCAAGCAAAATTCGTCATAAACGAAGAAAACGAAATTGTCCGTGAATTGATAAAAAAATCGGATTTTTTTTTTTGCTATACATGAAAATGGAATTTAATATGTAAAAAAACTTTAATCTATCGCATCTGGGGCTTAAAAAGATTTGCTTACGGTTTGCACCACACAAATTGACGGAAGACCAAAAAATTGCGTCGAATTCAACATTGTAATGACTAGATTAAAAAGAAACTGCAAGTATTCCATTGTAACTGGCAATGACACGTGGTATTTTTAATATGATTTAGAAACCAAGCGCCAAAGCCCTGAATGGAAGCACCCAAGAGAAGAAAATCTGAAAAAAAATCGTTGGAAGAAGTCAAAAGTAAAAACGATGTTGATTTTTTTCTACAATTCGGAAGGTATAGCGTACAAGGAATTAGTTGTGCTGTGTGTTATCTTGGTGTTATAAAGCGTTTATTGTCGCGTATTTGTCGTGTGCAGCCACAATATTGTGAAAGTGAAAGTTCGCCTGTTACACGACAATGCACCATCTCATCGTTCGACGCTTATTACTGATTTTTTGACCAAAAACGACATTACAGCCGTCAACTCAGGTCAATCTTATTCACCTGATTTGGTTTCGTGTGACTTCTATCTATTCCCAAAATTACCTTTGTTGGCGAAAAGAAAACATTAAGAGGACATTGAAGACATCCAAAGGTCGTAGTATAACGAAGGACATCTCAAAAGGTGACCAAAAAAACTTATTAAACATGCTCATTGATCGTGCAAAATATTGTATCGAGTCCGAAGGGGATAATTTTGAACATAATAAATGAATTTTGCCAAAATAATAAGTTTTTGTCTTCAGTTTGAAAAAGTCCTGCTTCCTTTGAAACACACTGTACATATGGACATTCAGATTTTCATACTAATATGGAACAGGGCTCTAAGCTTTAAAACTGATTAATAATGCCTTAAATCCTGTAACTAATAAATAGAGCACTATATCTTCTCTGGCTCAATTCAGGACGTAACTAAAACTGAAATTACAAAGAACTCAGTGATGTAATTTTATATTACTTTTAAACAAAACATACAACCATGCATATTCTGCTTTTGATTATTATTATTGGTTTAAAAAAAAAAATAAATCGTCATTTCAAGGTATTAAAAAAATTCAACCTTACCCCAGTTTATTGACTTCCTTTCGGTACGAAAACTTAGATTTTGGCTCACCTAAAACAAGATAAAATATTATAATATTGAATTTTACAACACAGAATATTATTTTAATAGTCACTTATATGACGTATTCAAACAACTCATCAATTAACTAATAAAACATTTAGATTTTGACCATGTAATGACAAAAGTTAATGACAAGGTCTGTCAAATATTACAATGAAATTTAAAAGTTTCAATAAAATCGGCGGTTGAAATTTTTGTACACTTTTGTTGTCAAAAAAATTTCCTCTATTAACAGTGATTATTATTTTAAATAAAATATATTTTAGCTTTCTTGATTGTATTCGTAAAAAAGTGACACTCCGAGGTTGTTGTATATCTTGGAATTTCAGGATCCATAGGTCACAAAATATATATCTATCGCTGCGTTTGTTGGTCTGTTTAAGCGATAATTTTCGAAGAAAATAAGATATTAAAGCCAGAGTTGAGCAGGCAAGAGTAACTTTCATCAAGTTACACAAATTCCTGTGTTTATTACAAAACCTTAACCTATAACTCAGGTACTGGATGGTTAAGTGCTATGTTTGGTCCGTTTTGCTGTACGGTGTTGAAACATGGATATTGAAAGTGTCATCTATTAACAAACTGGAGGCATTTGAAATGTGGATACTCAGAAGAAAGCTGAGAGTATCTTGGGTTAATAGAGTGAGGAATGAGAAGGTGATCGAGAGAGCCAACGTGGAAGATCGCGAATTATTCGAAAACATAAAAAGGAGAAAGATTTCATACTTGGGTGCTTGGTACTGCAGGGTAAAATTCAAGGCAAAAGGGAATGGGACGAAAAAGACTGTCATCATCGCAATATTCGTCACTGGACAGGAATAATTGATTTTCGGTCTCTCCAAAATGCGGCTTTAAACAGACTCATCTGATGAGAGAAGTTTGGTACAGATGCCTACGTAGGAATCTGCACCTTGAAAAAGAAGAGAGGAATTGATGGTCTCATCAGAATCACGTAGTTCTGGAAGTTAAAGGGGTGTTTTAGGGGATGAAGTCGGAAGTGAAAAAAAAATTTTTTACCAAGTCATCGAGTGGGGTGTCAAATGAAAGCCTGTAAAAGCACGAGTTCAAAATATATATAATATAATACTTGCACACACTTTTCTTTGTATTATTTTTAAAAAATTGCCAAAAATCACTGCCCCCCCCTTATCTCAATAATTACTGATCAAAAAATTTTGAAAAAATTCTGGTGTAGATTTAATGAAAATTATCACCTTTAATAATTTATCTGGTATATAAAATAAACAAAAATTTCAAGGTCATCAGTTTTCAGTAAAAATCGGAAAAAAAACTTAGTTGAAAACTCACTTGGGGTGTTTTGTGAAGTTATTGGATCATTGTGTATCTCCGTAAAAAAAATTTTATTTTAAAAGCAATCAGCGTACGGAACACTAATTGCGCAAGTCCGCCTTGCACTTGGCCGATTATTTTTTATCATTAATATCTAGTCAAAATGCTGAGTAATATTCCATAATTCTGAAATCAATTCTTATCTCTTTACCTTCACGAGGGCGTACTGAAAAACAAAAGTTGTTTATTCAATGTAATCTCCTTTCAACTTTATGCGCTTAGTGCAACGGTTATAAAGTAACTCTAGACCTTCCAAAAAACATTCTTTGTCTTGGATTGCAAAACAATCTTCGACGACATTTATTACTTCTTCATTTGAACGAAGTTTGTGTTCTTTCAAATGTTTTTCAGTTTTAGGAATAGGTTATCGTCCGATGAAACTAAATCACGAGAATATGGGAGATAACTAATATCTCTTCAAAGTCTAATTCGTTTATTGTTTGCAAAACGAACAACAATTTGTGAGCAGACGTCATGAAAAATAGGATTCGTTTCAAGTAATTCGGCAGAAGTATCCGATCCTGGTCCTAGAAAACGAAAGGAAGAACTTTTCTTGCTAATTTCTGTAAACGAAACTTCTTGGGGTAAGGTGGATTAGCATGTTTTCACTCTTTCGACTTTTCCTCTGTTTCTGGATTGTAATGATGGACCCACGTTACAACTACAGTAGCATTCAATCCAACAAGTTAATGAATCCTCTTCAAAAAGTCTACAAATTAGCTTGGATGTTGTCACGCTCAGTTATTTTTGGTTGGCGCTCAGACATTTAGGCATCCATTTAGCTGATAATTTTCTCATTCTCTAATAAGAATGGACGATGTGAAAAACACGTTCGCCTGAAATGTCCAGAGTCTCTGCTAAATGTGTCAGCCCCATTCATCAATGCTCCAAAATCATTCCATTCACAGCCTCTACATACTCTCGGATAAACACAGAAATGGGTCTTCCAGGATAATGTTCATCACTAATATCAGTCCTTTCTCTCTTGAAATTCAAAACCCAATTTTTGATAGCGGTGTATGAAAGATATTGTTTCCTTAATGTATTAAGTAGTAATTGTTTAAAGACTTCACCCATCGATATTCGATTTTACTGAATTCACAATATTTGTCCATCATATCTTCTTCAAAAATTCACTATAAATAACACAATAAAATCTGGATCGCCAAATTTTATGTACGTAAATACTAAATATGAAACTACTATCCCTAGCAACCAATTGCACTTGCTTTCAACACTGGGGAGTGGTCCAAACTAACTAGTTATCAATACTCGTAGTAAGTCATTTGTGCACAATTTCGTTCTTTTAATTTAGGGTATTTTTAAATAGCACATCACTAGAAAAAGTCAAAGCTGTGTAACTTGTCATGTCATTGCAGGATCATCATCATCATCATCATCATCATCATCATCATCATCATCATCATCACCATCATCATCATCATCATCATCATCATCATCATCATCATCATCATCATCATCATCATCATCATCATCATCATCATTAGTTTATTCCATCCATAGTCGAATGTAAGCCTCCCCAAGTTGTCTCCAATGAGTTCTGTTGTTTGCTTTTTACATCCAATCGTGTCCCGCTAATCTTTTATGCCGTGTGTCCATCTGTGATCTACCTCTGCATCTTTTATGTTCTTTAAGCCGCCACCTTACGGTGTATCCACCTGTTATTATTTATCCTTGCAATATGCCCCCCCCAAATTCTATCTTAATATTCATATTCTTTGTATTACATCTGTCACTCTTGATCTTCTTCGTATCTCAATGTTAGGAATACGATCTTGGAATCTAATATTTGGCATTCTCCTTTCAATTGCTCTTTGGGTTATCTGGAGTTTATATATTATACGTTTATTTAAAGCCCACGTTTCAGTGCCATATGTTAATACCGGCAGTACATATTGATCGAATACTCTGGCTTTTATTGTAGCTAACCTATTCTTTCACCTTCTGTTAATAGTTCCTGGCTGTTATCTTCAGTTTCGTTGTTCAAATATTTGGTTTTGGTGCAGTTTATTTTTAGACCTATTTGTTGAGAGTTGTCATTTAATTCCATCAGCACTTCTTGTAATTCTTCCTTTGTGTTGGCGATCAGAGTAACATCATCTGCAAACCTTAAGTGATTTAGTCGTTCACGGTCTATTAGTATTCCTTTATTTTTCCACTTTAGCTATTTGAACATATCTTGTAGAGTCAACGTGGACAGCTTTGAGGATATCGATTCGCCTTGTCTAATTCCTCTTTTAATTTTGATTTCATTTATTTTTTCTTTAAGCATGTGACATTTTTATATATGTGTTCAATTGCAGTATAGGTGTGTTTAAAACTTAAAAAGAAAAATCACTTTAAAATACCTTTAAATTTACTGTTATTTTCAAATCCGACATTTAATTTTTCTTTTGAAGAAATTAAATTACTAACTTGGCATAAAATACCTGGTCGAACGACTTTCAGATGTAAAAATTTAAAAGTGATATTTAAACTCCACGAAATCTATTGCATTATTCATTCGAATTATTTAAATTTGTCACAATCGGGTTGGGCTTACTGCTACTGCGGATTTTTTTATTATTGTGGTTTTTCATTTGTATTTCATTGATTTAAACCATTGTTATTGCTGATTTTAGTTTGTAATTCATCATGTTTTACCGCATGATTTTAAATAAAATATCGGTCACGGTATAAATTATTTACTGTATTCGACAATTTCTTTTTCAGCACAGTGCTGTTACTTTCGAAACTATTAAATCAATACATAGTCAGATTTTTCAGATATGACAGAAAACTTCACAAAATCAGGAAGATAATCTCCATGTTATAAGGAAACAAGAAGAATACCTTGAATACTTTTTCTGTAATTTTGCTAAAAAATAGTTATAAATCTCATATATTTAGTTCAAACTAAGAGTTTATTTAGTAAGAGGAAAAGAAAACTGATAAATCTGTGGTAAAGAAATTGAAGAAGTGAAATATGGTGCTGGATTAACCAGATTTTAAATTGGTAGGTCTATTTGTCTATCTTGAAACTCTTTTAATGAACACAGAAGGGGGAGAGCAAGAGTTTAAAGAGCAATTAATAATTACAACAAAGCGCTATGGCTAAGCCAAGAAAAATCTTTTATGATCGTGTTAACAAAGATACGATATTTTAGTGTGCTTTTTACTAATAAAACTAAAATAACAGAAAAATAACAAAACAAGAAAATTCATGATCGTTAAAAGTTCCCGGGAGCGGCAGTAAAGGCCAAAAGTAGCCTCGCTAGGACCTGTCCCTGGTGTAATTAAAATTAAGATCCTGTTACTTGTATAGTTGTAAAATAATAAAAATGTTGTAATTGTAAAATTAGTAGAGTTGTTAGGTAAAGTAAAATAAAAATAGCAAAAGATTAATTTTCTTGGTTTCCTTCTCACGGTGATAAACTTCCCAAAAAGTAGATAAGCGCTCTGTCGATGCAATCAAAATAACCTGCTAGTAAGAGATGTTACAAACACCATAGACACGTAGAAGAACAAATAGATTAACATCAACGCAATTTAAAATTACATGATGGTCTCCGAGTGAGTAATATTAACTTCTTTGTATTTCATCCAGAGAAATTGACTAAAGAAACTGACAGTCCAAAAGGTCGGAAACAGAGGTAGGTCACCAACTAGACAAATGCCAAAGGAGCCAATTACTACTCAGTGAATATTTTTGATCCCCAAATGTTTAATTTATTGAATTATTAAATTAATTCATAATAAAACGATACCAGAAACGAGCGAACAAATTAAAGGAGACTACTATTGGTTTTGGTATATAATCCATTATGTACTGTATATCACTACCTTGTAAAAGAAAAGTCTGCTACTCTGGGTGTAATTTTATTAAACAGGACTAGCGGAGATCAGTACAAGAACACTTTGTTAAATTAGCCAACAACAGTTTCGGGTTCTCGCAAAAGTTATATCGCCCTTTTATTTATTTGTTGCTCTATCGTCAAAGTTTCCTCAGATACGGATGGGGTCCAAGGCAAATAAATTAAGTCTATGTAAAATTGGTGCTTTTATGATTTTTGTGAATGTCATATTGATTTTTTTTTTTGGCAAATAATCCAAGATAACTACTCGTATGGATTTGAGAAATTTTGATTCTTTTAGACCATGTGAACTCGGAGTGACTTTCGGAGTTTTATCTACGATTTCAAAGGATCTTTACTCCTTAGGATTAAAACGCTGAATAGGACCGAATAAGCACTGGCCAAGTACTAGATTTATATCCGATTGGTTCGGTTTCTACCTGTGTTCTAGATTGTAACCCGCATCTATGTTGGTGTTATTAGGAGTTTCTCAATCGATTTCCTGTGGTCATGAATTCTAACAGACAATAATTTTACAGTTTCTCCCACATATAGAACAAGGAACTTTATAAATACTCCCAGTTTTTAAAGCAATTGTGCCTTTTGGTGATAACAAGTGTCGAAAATTGTATGTTGGTGCCTTTAAATGATTTGACTAGTTTGTCGGTAGTGCTATATATGCTGGGTAAATAGCTAAGATATTTTCTTCAAATGAACTAGTCGAAAACTTATGGCTGTGTTGAAGTTTGTCCATGAAATCGAATTTTGTTTTAACCAGTACTTGATAGAACTCTATTACAAATAATAAAATAAATTAAGAATGTATCTTGTTCCACTTTATTTGTATACGTTGTGACACGTATTTCGCTATATCTATAATATATCGAAACATGTGTCATAACGTACAAAAATAAGTGGAACATAAGATAAATTCTTATATCTTTCATTACACCGGAGAACTACGGTCATCTATACCCTTTTCTCGGAAATCTCGGTAATTTAAGCGAGAAACAAGAGCAACGCTTCCACCAGGATACTGACACTATGGAGGAGCGATACCAGGGTCACTAGACTATAAATATGATGGCTGATTATGGTTAGAGCATTCACAATAGTACTAGTAAGTCGACTCATGCGAGGAAAATCGTATAAAAGGAAATTTCATTCAAGTTAGGTGTGTTTAATAAAATGTTATAACTCGAAAAATTGTATTTTTTTTATTAAAAATCCCTCCACTCATATCTGTAAAACTAGAGCTGCTACAAGAAAACCGACTAGATATTTAAAATATTTTTTTTTATGGGTCTAGCACACGTGCTGCAGCTAAGTCCCTAAAGCGCTACAGGAGCGACACGTGTGCGAAAAAAGCGATTCACCTTGTTCTTGAATTGCTGTAAATTGTACTCGTTGGGAAACACAGTCCTGGGCAAATTATTCCAAAAGGATGATGTTCTCCATATAAAAGACTGCTTGAGAAGCGTTGTACGAGGAGTAACAAGCTGAACCTCATACGGATGTGAAGTATTAGCGTGACGTGTACTTCTAACATGCACCGCTCTGGGAGGAGAATTAAGTGGGCTACATCCTTCGAACACTCTCCATGAAAATACTTGTAGAATAGGCTCAAGTCGCTAACCGTTCCAGCGAATCACGGCCGCCGGTCAATTCCGGGTCTCCAATCAGACGAACAGCTCTCCTCTGAACAGAATCCAACAAATGCAGTGTATGGTTGGGAGCGGAGCCCCAAACATGGGAGCTGTATTCCATACTTGGTCGAATTTGAGCTTTGTAAAGAATTAACAGTCGTTGTGGAGTGTAAAGCTTTCTGGTTCGAAAAAAATATTCCCAACTTTTGAGAAATTCGCCTTGTTATGCCTGCAACGTGTTCATGCCAGGACATATTTGCTCCCAAATTAACGCCCAACAAATTGAGCGCCGATGGTAGAGGAATAGAATGCCCGACATAACTATATCGGGTTCAGCAACGTTAACTTTTTAGAAAAAACTGCTGCCTGAATTTTTGTAACGTTAAATTCCACTTGGTTAATGTCACCCCAAGATAGAATTTCTTCCAGGTCTTTGTTAAGTTGAATGACTTCCTGCTGTCTGCGGATATTCGTCTGAGTAGCCGATGTCCGAGCATTCAAAGTGAATGAAAATATAAGCGTACTGTCATCTGCAAAGCTGTAGATTGGATTCCCGGTCTTTTCCAGCAGATCGTTAATGTAAATGAGAAAGATAGTAGGGGACAGTATGGCGCCTTGGGGCACACCGGCGTTGATAGTGAAGGTGTTAGAAAGAAATCCATCGACTGCCACTCGTAAAGAACGATCTCTGAGGAAACACGAGAGCCACAAACAGAACTTTTCAGCCATACCATAAGAGCGTAGCTTAGCCAACAATCCATCGTGCCAAACACGGCCGAATGCCTTGGATATGTTGAGAGCAATCGCTCGAGATTCTCCAAAGTGCTCAATTGCGTTGTTCCAAACATGTGTTACATAAGTTAGAAGATCTCCTGTTGATCTATGTTTACGAAAGCTACTAATGTTAAATCTTTCAAGATATTTTAGAAGATGCTGATTGATAGCGTTTTCCATAACTTTCGATATTATTGAAAGAAGTGCGACTGGTCGGTAGTTATTTGGCAAGGTCTTCTTGCCTTTTTTAGGTATCGGCTGAACTGTGGCACATTTCCAGCAGGAAGGAAATATTCCCTTTCTGTAGGATAGGTTGAAAAGTCTACAGAAAACTGGTGTTAGTTCCCTCGCACAGTTTTTGAGAACTATGGCAGGTATTCCGTCAGCGCCAGAAGCTTTTTTGGTGTCTAGCTTCATTAAGATACGCTTTATAATACGTTGTCTGAAGACAATATCGGGCATCTTTGACTGCACTATGGGAATAGTAGGTGGTGTTTTTCCTTGGAAATCGACAGTAGAATGTGAAGCAAAGAGTTCAGCCAACAAGTTCGCTTTATCAACAGGTGTCGTTGCAATAGAACTGTCTGGCCGTGTGAGTGGTGGTATGGCGGATTTGGGGAAATTTTGACTAACTGCCTTAGCGACTGACCAAAAAGATCTGGAATTGTTGGGACAAGCGAGAAGTTTGTTTTTATTCGTTGATCGTGTGCCTCCTTGGTTTCGTCGATAATTTCTTTGCATCTGTTCCGGGCACGGACAAAGGTGTTACGGTTTATGGTGTAACGATTTTCACGCTATTGTCGGTTGGCAAGATGTTTAGAAGAAACAGCTTTTTTGCATTTTTGGTCAAACCAAGGCTTGCCGTTGGAAGGGCATTTCTTCGAAAAAGGGATGTAAGCTTCCATACCAGCCAAAATAACATCGGAAACCTCTCTAGCGCAGTCAGATGGGTCGTCGGATCGAAAACAATGGTCTAACCAAGGGAAAGTTGGAAAATATTCCGTGAGATCTTCCCATCTAGCAGATTTGTAGTGCCAAATCCGCGGTTTTGGCGCCTCTCTGTTACTGATTGGTAGGATACTCGATGTCGAAAGCAGTTTATGATCGGATGAAACTAACGGCGGATTTACGGTGACCGTGTAAATCTCCAGATTGGTGGTTAAAACCAGATCAAGAAGACTGGCGAATTCCCCGTCTCGATCAGGGATCCGTGTTGGTTCGTCAATAAGCTGAGTTAAGCCACAACTAATTGAAAATGTTTCAGCTTCACGACCGTAGTATTTGTATATTTAAGCCAGTGGATGTTGTGGACATCAAAGTCGCCTAGAATGGCAATTTCTGCATTTGAATAGTTAATTTTAAAATAAGTGTGAAAAACACATTCAGAATCAGGTATAACATTTCATGCAACAGAAATGCTGTTGCGCGGTGTTATCCATGAAATGTCCCTTTACATGGGATGTATATATCCAATAATTTCTATTAAACGTACCAAAGATACAGGTACGACATCGAAACTGACCAAAATACCGCTAGGATGCAACTTTATGGTTTTTAGCTTTGCAATAAAACGTTGTAAGCTTTTAATGAAAGAATCAATTTTCTTTCTGTGAGGAGATTTGAAAGTAATTCACATATTTTGTATATTGGCAAATCTATTATACCGACAATTTGACCTCCTACGCGACGGGTTAATTAACCACCTATAAGTTGAATACAATGAATATCTTTAAAATTCTTTTCTAAATATGTTTCTCTTACTCCCCTGTTTAAATACTTAAGTGGGAGAATGATATTTTTATATTGTATTTTCTCAAGGTAATGTAATTCTTTATGCGTGTGAGAAACACTTACGGCACTTAAACATCAATAAGTTACCATACAAATATTTTTATAAACTGCGACATAACTAGACGGAAATAAGTGTTCATTCAAGCTTCTGAAAGATTAATGTTCATGTTTATTTTAATAATTAAAACAGCTAGCAGATGACATTAAACTTAAACAATCTATTTAGATTTTAATTTAAAATTCTAGTTAAAAGGTAATTAAATTCAATCTTGCGAAGTTGTCAAGTTATGCTTTGAATAAATATTTGTTTTAAGGTCGTAAATTTTTGTTATTAAATGAGAAAGTAAATTTAATTATGGAGGAACATGACAAGTTTATATTTTGTTGTTTTAATAACTTCAATACATCTAAAAATATATTTTTAAGTAAATATTTTACCAGTTCTACATCAAGTGATCTTCAGAAGTAACATTCTGTCTGCATTTTTGGCTATCAATAAATTGTCTTTATCCTTTGTCCAACTACGATATTAAATATCACAGGCAAAATAATACATTTTGGACATTGCAGTTCTTTGAAATACAATGAAACGTCAAAA